>CM077506.1:9038284-9448945 GCA_039654745.1 Houttuynia cordata
TTCTCTTTTCCGTTTTGCACCTCACGGTTTCTATCTTCAACAGCATTCCACTGTGGAGGTGAGTTGTACTGATATGCTCGCTCTCCTAGCTGAGCACAAGGACGTCTTTTCAGAGCCCTCCGGCCTTCCACTAGCAAGGCACCATGACCACCGAATTCCTATTATTCCAGGAGCGTCGCCTGCCAATATTCGGTCTTACCGATATCTGCACATCCAAAAGGCGGAATCGAATGGTTAGTGGATGAGATGCTGCAATCAGGTATTATTCGGCCGAGCAATAGTTCCTTTTCGTCTCTAGTATTAACTAGTCAGAAAGAAGGATGGGACTTGGAGATTATCGTGCACTCAATGCCATCACTGTGAAAGATAAATATCCTATCCTAGTGATCGAAGAGTTGTTGGACGAGTTGGCAGGGGCAGCCGTTTTCAGCAAGCTCGACTTGCGATCGAGCTATCACCAAATTTGAATGCAGTTCCATGATATTCACAAGACCGCTTTTCGTACACACGATAGACATTTTGAGTTTTTAGTTATGCCATTCGGACTGACCAACACACCGGCCACCTTTCAGAGTCTTATGAATGATTTGTTTCGGCCCTTCCTTCGCCGGGTTGTCTTGGTTTTCTTTGACGACATCTTAATCTACAGCACTTCTTGGGAGGACCATTTACAACACCTAAGGTCGGTTTTTTCTATACTGAAAGCTAACTCTTTATTCTTGAAGCGTTCAAAATGCTCCTTTGGTAGTGCACAGGTGCAGTATCTGGGCCAGATTATCTCTCGTGAAGGGTGGCCATGGATCCCTCGAAGGTGGTGGCTATGTTATCGTGGCCGAATCCCACTTGTGTGAAGGCTCTCTGTGGGTCCTGGGCTCACAGGTTATTATCGACGTTTCATTGGTAAGTATGGAGTGATTGCTGGACCCCTCATGTCTCTTCTCAAAAAGGGTGCCTTCTTATGGTCGGCTGAGGCTCAAGACGCCTTCGACAGGTTGAAATAGGCTATGGCCACCGCACCCGTATTAGTTCTTCCTGATTTTGGCCTTCCCTTTTTTATAGAGATGGATGCATCTAATGTTGGCCTAGGGGCTATTCTACTAGAGAACGAACGGCCTATCGCATTTTTAGTAAGGCACTCTTGGAGCGCTCTTTGACCTTGTCCGCGTATGAGAAAGAGATGCTCGTTATTATGCACGCCGTTACCAAGTGGCGGTCGTATCTACTAGGCCGCTGTTTTCTCATTCGGACTGACCATTAGCCGTTGAAATACTTCTTGGAACAGCGTGTCTCTACTCCGTCTCAGCAGCAATGGGTCAGTAAACTTTTGGGCTATGATTATGAGGTCGTGTATAAAAAGGGGGCTGAAAACATAGTGGCAGATGCCCTTTCTCATAGGCCCAGGGAGGGGGTCTGTCTGGCACTATATGTTCCTTGTTGTCCATTACTTCCGGATCTGAAACGGGCTTATATGGAGGACCCTTCCACCACGGAGTTGATCAACCGTCTACAGGCAGACCCGACGGCTGACCCCTCTTTTGTCTGGAAGGAGGATCTCTTATTCTGGAAGGGGCGATTATGGGTACCCGATGTTTCAGACTTGCACCGCCACATTTTGTCCCACTTCCATGATACCCCATTTGCTGGTCACGAAGGTTCGTTTCGGACGTATAATCGGGTGAGTCATAGTTTTTTATGGCAGGGACTCTGGAAGGTAGTGCAGAACTATGTGGCGGCTTGTGATACCTGCCAGCGGGCAAAGTCCACGATCACTTCCCCAGCAGAACTCCTTCAGTCCCTTTCCATTCCTGACAAAATTTGGGAGGATGTATAGATGGATTTCGTGGAGGCCTTACCTGTGGTGTGGTCCAGGGTAAATCGATTATTTTGGTGGTGGTGGACCGTTTGTCTAAGTATGCCCATTTTTATACCTTGAGCCACCTTTTTACCGCCCAGACCGACTTTGAATTATATGTGAAGGAAATCGCCAAGCTCCATGGCATGCCCCTACGATTGTTTCAGACCGGGATTGGGTTTTCCTCTCTTAGTTTTGGCGAGAGTTCTTTGCTCTGTAAGGTACAGAGCTTCACATGAGTACTGCATATCACCCACAGTCGGATGGTCAGACAGAGGTGGTTAATCGGTGTTTGGAGTAGTATTTATATTGTTTTGTCGGGTAACAGCCTCGGCAATGGCTGTCACACCCCAAATTTTTAGCTCTTATCGGAGTGCTTTCTTTTTAAATATGCTGAATACTTGAGGCATCACAGATAATTGCGCCATCATTCACACAAATATAATTATAAGTGTAAAATGACAAACCCTCAAGGGACAAACTATTTATAAATGAGAATCCAAAATGAACAATAAATAATAACTTGTTATGTTCTCTAATGGTCCAAAAGCCAAAATCATCAAGATAAACTGAAATTATAAAGTCTAAGTTTTGAACTCTTCTTCTACGAATCCACCTTTTTGTCTAGCTCTCCTCTACGAGCTATCAGCAACTAAACCTGCATCGCCGGATGCATGAGTATTCCATAGAAATACCCAGTAGAATACAAAACCGCAATAGAATATAACAAGACAATTCAAGAATAATATAATTTAGCGGAAGTAGTTGTAACATGAATCTGCAATATGTTACAAGACAGTTGAAAGAGTTGATTCATCATTAATGTCAGGTAGCTCAAATATCCGAATGAAGCAATTAGACACCACAATTATTGATAATACTAAGAGTGAGTGAATTTCTGCTCTCAAATCATTGCTGCTCACAAGTAGACAGCATACCCATTCGCCACTAGGGGTCCTCGATAAGAACCCTGCCATGAATCGAGGACGTGGGCCCCATCGGTGTTCATGGACACAATGGGCAGAGACTGTGTAGGCCTTCCATGATGCCTAAAAATCTAAAAAGTGCACATGGTGCCTCAATAAGGCAGGGATACGCTAATCCCAGGATACGCTAATCCCAATTATAAGTACAAAGACCTCGAAAGATCAATGTTTCTGTCATGGCTTATTGAGCATACTATCATTTTCATTAGAGATACGTTAATCTCTTAGGAGACTTCAATAAAGTATTTTATAATGCAAACTACAGAGATACGCCAATCCCTACGGATATTTCATATTGCAAACTACAGAGATACGCCAATCCCTGAGGAAACTTCATAATGCAAACTACAGAGATATGCCAATCTCTAAGGAATTTAATTCTCTAAATAGAACTACTAGAAGCATTCAAGCAAACACAGAAGCATTACATGCAATTGAATTAAGTAAGAAACCCCAGAAAAGACATAGGGAAATGCTGCTCATCGTGGCTTTAAGAGAGATAGAAGACTTGAAACTCAGATTGGTGTTCAAGGTGTATAGAAAAGACAGAAAGTTGATGATACAATAGATTCTAAACCTAAGGACCGGTTCATGACACGAAGACTCGTAGTTATTATATTTTTAACAGATAATAGTGTTTCTCAGTTCCTCATATATATGTATGTTACTAATTTAAGACTTTACACATTGATCAGTCATGGTTCTTAGAAAAGTTAACAATACTTATAGGATTTTTAGTATTACTGAATTCTAATTATAAGCCATATGTAATTAATTTAAAACATATCAGCATGGTAGAACTAATTTGTATTAGTATATTAAGACCTCATAAAGGGTTGGTAGAGTATTTGGAATAAATAGACAATAGATACATAAACCGACATAGATAGGCTTCTTTTATAAACTTTGCAAGATACTTTTATAACACCTCATCATAGACAATTAATAGTTAGAGTATTCATCACATGATACATAAATATAGGCTGACACACGATTGATCATAGGTGTTTGGTCAATACATTTGGTTACGAACATTGTTTAGATCAGTAGAATTCAAGAATGCAGAATCTGTCCAGAACAAAAGGGGTAGAAAGACACACCTCCCGAGAATAATACTGAAAGTTTATGGACTGGATAAAATTATTGGCGATAGTCGTGTGAGTCTAGCATATAACACAACTGACGACGTATTTTTCTGATTTTTCTAGAATTACTTATGAATTATCTCGTACAGGGTATTGGTGCAGAAATCAGTCTGGCCGAGAATGAAAAACTAATCCGGGACCGACTGTAATGCTTAGTAAAACCATATATGTTTAGCAATGTTATAACCTTGATTAAATAAGTCTTAACCTTAGGAATTAGGACTTCTAAAACTGAACAGCAATGTCTCACTTGAAAATGGCAGCAACAAGAAAAGACCAACACAAATCAAAGTTTTTTCTTAACACAATACATTCAATAGAGACACGAATCATGTAAGCGATCGTAATCGATTACTACAACTTTAACATGACAACAATGCATATAATTCAAGCAAGGTCACAAGAGTATAAGTATGAATAAGATTCAACTCAACATCAGTAGGAACACGCAAGTATCTGACTTCGAACGCAAGAAAATCTAGGCACTGTAGAAGAACAGGACCATAGAAAGAATTGTATAAAAACATCCTACCTCAAACCGTTCGTCGATATCTTCTTACTTTGCCTTAATTCCAACGTCCTATGTACCTCATTTACCACCTATTCAAGTCAGCCAGTAAGAGAGAGGGACGAGAAAGAAGAAAAATAGGGGTCGAGAGAGAGAGAAAGAGAAGAGAAAGGGGTCGTCAATTAGGAGAAAGAGAGAGAGAGTTGCAAAAAATGCAGAAGCCGGCTCCTCTATTTATAGAAGACGTCCCAACCACCTCAATTGGAGTCCTAATCCAATTGGTAACTATTCATCCTTATCCCATTTGAAGTCTATCCATATCTGGTAAGTTTATAACTACAAGGATTCTCCAAAACTAATCCTGTGGCTAGAGGGAGTCCTAGCCGAGTAGGTTTCCTTCTTCCACCGTCCATCTGATTCCTCTTCCTAATCCTATTCCAACTCAAAGTATATCATGTAGAAAATTGAGTGAATCCACTGCTCTACAACTTATCTTGGTGCCAGACTTATCCTCCAGCTTATCAGACTCCCATCTTTCAGAGGAGTCCTATTCTAGATTAATACTTGGTGTTATTCCTACTTCAAGTAGGGCTCTATAATCTTATCTTTACGCACTTATCCATGATATGAAGCATATCTTCAACTCGAGACACTCTTCTAGATGGTGAAACTCCTAGCTTTTGAGGAATCTAATTATAATATGCAACACTACTCCATTCCTACTCCGAGTAGGACTATAATTTGAAAATAGGGTTCTGTCCAAAACAGATCAGCAAGGTTTACGAAATTCTTACGGACAGCACGTGAAGAATTAGGACGAGATATTTTTACAGTAGATTCTCCTATGAGTCTAGAATCCAACGCAACTGACGGCATATCATTCCAACACCTGCAAACTTAGTTATGACAGTTTTAGTTCAAGCTGTCGGCGCAGAAACAGTTCTGGCCGAGACCATTAATTTGACCCGTGGTCAACTGTTTAGTTTAATTAAGGTTTATACATTACTTACCTTAATAATTCAATTTAGTCCAACAATAGTTATCATGTTTCACTTTGCCTAATCTTACTTTAATTAGGAATATAACTTCCCCTAAAATTTGCATCATTCCATAATCTTCTTATTTAACCCTGACACCAAACCTAATCTTGGAGTTTATAGTTTCTCACTTCAAGATGTCATCAATTATATATTTTTTTTCACAAAATTTGGGGTCGTCACAATGGCTTCAGCTTCTACCGTGGGCGAAATGGTCGTATAACACGGCCTATCATACACGGGCTGGTTTCATGCCATTCGAGGTCATCTATGGCCGTCCCCCTCCTTTTGTGCTCTCTTATGTTGTTCATCGTTCCTCTATTGCGGAAGTTGACTATTTGCTTCAGACTCGGGATGAGGTTCTTCGATAGCTTAAGGCCAACCTGGTTTTGGCGCAGAACCGTATGAAGCAAGTTTATGATAAGAAGCACACTGATCGGGAGTTCCAGGTAGGGGATTTGGTGTTAGTGTCCGTCCTGCCTCAGTGTCAGACCACTTTATTTCGGCCGGCACATACTAAACTTGCAGCCCGATATCATAGCCCTTATGCTATTATGGAGCGCGTGGCTCCGGTGTCTTAGAGTTGCCTTACCGCCTGGGTCGCTGGTGCATCCCGTGTTTCATGTATCGCGTATGCGCCGTTTCATGGGGGATCCGACGTTTGTTATGGATAGTACACCTCCACCACTCTTGGGGCCTGTGGAACCTGAGTTGCCTATTCCTGACTCTATTATTGATAAATGATGGGTGCGTCGTTCGGGGTGAATTGTTACCGCGGTGCTTGTGGCTTGGCGGGGTAAACCTTTGGAGGATGCTGAGTGGATGTTGGAAGATGACTTCTTGGCACGCTTTCCATTTTGGTCGCATTGAGGATAAAGCAGAAGCGGAGCATGGTGGAGTGTTGTGTACGTCAGCACAATAACTGAGCAGACCTAAATTAGGCAGGAGTAGTTTATTTTTATTATTAGGATTAGTTTCCCTTTTTGAATAAATCAATGGTTTGTAATCAGGCCTGTTTAGAAACCAAATAATGTAATGGCATATATCGTGGCCCATCAGCTGGCCATTAGCTAGCGCACTTCCCTAGGAAGACGCCCCCCTCTCGTTATAAGGAGGCCTGACTCCTTCTTTGAGGATTATGTAATTTGAAAGTCAATCTTCTCTTTTCTCATTTTCCCTTTCTTCTCTTTCGTCAAGCTGGTACCTTGTGATCCTTGTGGGTCACAACACTAGACTTGTGCTTGTCTGTACCTTACTTGTGCCGCGAGTACTAGGGCCGGCTGATGTATATGAACGTGTAGGAATTAAGAGACATTTCACTTAAAGGAGTGAAGGGAAAACATTTCTTTCTCAAAAGTGACATGAAAGGGTCTGTATTGAAGCCTGATCATACTGAGAATGCAATCCTCACTGATAAGTGTTTACTTCCGAACAAATCGCTATTTAACATGAGGCATAATTTGGCTTTCCTCTCTGTAATGCAAACTAGTAGGAAAGGAATAAATAATATGCTTTAGTAGAACCTGATCAAAATATGTTCAATCAATCAGCTTATCATCTGCCTAATGTTATAGTTACATATAGCTATATTCTTGGAGCCATGATAGTTTTTTAAATTTTGACAGATACTTCGGCATCTAGGACGTGTCCATGAGGCTCGAGTTGGGCACCAAAAGGGTGATGGTCCTCTTAAAGCCTCAATTAGTGGTGACAGAAGCTATTGTTTGAGCCTTGTTGCAACTTTTGTGTATAAGCTTACATGAATATGACGACCTTTTGTTTGTGGAATGAGTAGCTATTGGGTGGTAGTCTGCAATAAACATTGACAAACAATTTTTGTGTAATGAGTAGCTACTGTGTAACGAGTGTCATTTTTGTGTGAATGAGGCCTAAAAATTCTAGGCCACTAAAACTTCTCTCTTTCATTAAAAAAGGAAAACGATATTTGTACATCAGATTTCCTACATATTTCCATACACATCAGCTGTGTATGGAAATGTGTAGGAATCTGATGTAGGGTTATCACTGCCCTTAAAAAAATTACTTCTCATTGTGTGCAAAGTGCAACCCAGTTTGATTTTTGAACACAATGAGATTAATAATGCATACATTCTATAGCTGCAGAGCCACATTGTGATTATGAAAGTGCGTCGACTAAAAAGCCAGGCAGGGTTGCGCTAGAGTCAACCTAGCATATCAGCCGGCCATGCAGCAAGCCAAAAACATGTAGCATTCTTCCCCTGCACTCGGTTCTCTGTTACATTTTGACAAGTCTTCACGCTAATTTCTCAGAAGAATTTTGTAAAATGTGCAAAATGTGAGAACCCAAAGATGATGTTGTAAAACCAACAACAGATTGGCTTACAAAATGAGAACAAATTGTGTATCCAACCTGGCCCTAAATGTATAGGGATCTTCTCTAACTATGGGATTATGGCAACCCGATAAGGCAAGCTCGGCATCAAACACTTTGGGCAAGTTGCACAAAGCTGGGGCCTTACTATGTGAAAATAGTAAAAATCATGGAACAAATCAATCACAATATTAATTCATTGGCTCTTGGTGGATTTGAACCACCACCTTCTTGGGAGATTGATATTGTATCTGCCCAGCTGCTTTACCGATTTAAGCTAAAGAGCTTTCATAGTCTACAAAACTGAAAAATGGAATGCATTTATTCCCGTACAAAATAGAGCATCCTCTGGCTGGCCTGACCATGAAAAATGGAATGCACTTATCAAAGAGCCTTCCTTACTCTAAAATTGAAACACTTATTATAGATCAACCCAGCAGTAGAAGCAGCAATCATGGAGTCAATTTTCAATGTAATGGATTTTATAAGAAGAAAAAGGGAAATTTGCCATGAACCAAAGGAAAATGATATGACGCATAGTTGTCAAAGGACTGGTAGACCATTTTCTCAACAAAATATTACGCATTGCTTCTTCATGGTGGACAAAGATTACATGGAGCTTTGGCATTTTTAAGAATGTGTTATGGACCCTATGTAGATGACATTAGTGGTTTCATTAGGACTGCTTATTAGTTAGTTCTATATTGAGTAGGATTATAATACTTTCTTAATTTAGTTAATCCTAGTTGGAGTAGGATTAGTTATTATTTTTCTAGTTTGATTACTTTCCTATCCATAGTAGAATTAAGTAATTGTAAGGCCACATGCCTGATACTATAAATAGGGCTTTACCCCTACTGCTATCGTATTCCAGAGAAATAAACTTCTGTTTTCCTTTTATCTCTTCTTTCTACTCTTCATCTGATTGTTCTCCCCTTTCACTCTCTACTTCTCTCCTTTGATCCAGCCTTCTCTACTTAATCTATTGTAGATCCTTAAGCATATTAAGGAAATACAACATAATGTTAAAAAATGGAGCCAAGTTGAACTACGTGTCATGTTTGAAAAAATTTGACACTAGTGGTTGAAGTTGTCTGCTAAAAGCAGATTACTAATAATTGTCCAGCTTAAAATTACAACTGCCATTTCTTATTTGGCTTACTCTTGGAAAAATGACTTTGCACATTGTAGAGCATTGTTTTATCACTTGCATTAACATACACCTTTTGCATGCTCCCTCAAAAAAATATCAAACTGAAAACACATTTCAGTTACAATATGCTATGGCCTATGATGATGCATCTGAGCTAGAAATCTCCACATACATATCAGTTATTGCTTTGGAAAAGTACGCCTTTGATTGTGGCGTCTTAATCTAAAGAATAAAAACAAAAGTTAAAATTCTAAAAGTTTGCATGAAGGCTTCTTATTTTGTCACATATTTCCAAACATGTCAGAAAAGTTATTTATGGACATAGTAATCTGAACGACTTATTAGACAGTCAATGATTAAAAGTGATTTTCCTGGCACAGAAGAAACGGTTCTGGCAAAACAAAAACCCTGCACTAATCTGATCTTCAAATAATAAGATAAAAAAGTGACTGCCAGGACAGAGGCCCTGATTCCGGCGTTAGACAAGAAATTTATGATTGCCAATCCCAGACACATATATCTAGAAAAAAGGGCCAGTTGCTGAAAATTCTGCAAGCTATGGCATGAACAATGTGTTTATTTTTCCTAATTTCTCTCACACTTCATGCATGGGTAATGTTTAGCACCTGAAGCATTCCACCTACGATTATTTAATTTGACCATTTGATGCATTATTCAGGTAATTCAATTTAACAGTAGATAAAAGCTCTTGACTTCTTTGCAATAGGATAACATGGAACACACAAGCATAATTTTGCATCATAGTAACCATCTTCAAATATCATTTTATAGTTGGGAGGCAATTACTTCGGCTGTTGCTTATCGTAAATCAAGGATGTATGCCTACCTATCGATCATCTTCAAGTGTCCTCAAGGTAGCCACAAGCCAATATCTCCTGTATGTAGCCAACCATCATCATCAATAACTTCTCTCCTATTCAATATGGTTTACTTGGTCAGCAAAATCTCTCACACAACAGAAATAAGACTTATAAAGTCTCTGCTATAGAAGCAATAGATTGAAGACTCCCACTTTGACAAGTTTACATTTCCATTGACCTAGTGGAGTTGGGACTCTAAGCCGTAATAAATCTTTAAATTGAAAATATTGAGGCAAAACAAAAATGAACTCTCAGATAGAAATTTATGCAATGCAGTATGATGAGTAGTAAATACGTCTGCACTTCATCCTTGTAGTATCCTTGAAATACTATAGATCCCCTAATGCAGATTTCGCCACGAGGATGGGGTTGTTCATCAGAAATATAATTCATTTCCGGAACATGAACAAGCTTTATATATGAAAATTTAAACACCCAACTATAAAATGAGGAATGATCAAGTTCACATAAATGACGTGGTAAACAAAATTAATACAGCATTGGTATTAAAAGTAGTAAAGAGAACCAATAGCTCACCACAAGAAGGATTAGGCGAGCCAGCATGCCAAGATGTAATGTCATCACCGTCAATGGTGCTTATAACACAAGAAGATTCAGTCATTCCATATCCTTCAGTAACTAGTTGTTGTGAACGTGTTGTAATCAGTCTAGGAAGATGAAGAGTCAGTCTAGGAATATGAAAAGGTCAGGAATGTTGTAATCAGTCTAGGAAGATGAAGAGTCAGTCTAGGAATATGAAAAGTCACATCTTGTAATCAGTCTTGGAAGACGCGCCTCTCCTTCCTTATATGGAGGACGTCTTCCTCCTTCTGGGTATGGAATATGAATTGATTTCTCTCTACTATTTCTTCCTTGTCTTCCTCCCTTTCTCCAGCCATGATACCTGGCCTTGTTCGTGTCCCATACCGAGACACAACATTGGTATCAGAGCCGTTCCGATCTGCCGGAACGTGGGACGAATTGTTAAACATGGCCGTCGCCATCCAAAGGGAGGTGGAACATCTCAGATCCTCCCAAAGAGCCTCCGCCGTGACCGAGCGCCTCGACCTTGACCTTCACCCCCTCCGGGATGACCATGGTGTCCGACGACAGGATCGTCTTTCGCCCAGCCGCACTTCGCCCATCGTCGCCTCGCGAACGACACCCACTGTGGTCGCCTCGCCAATCGATTTTCCGAAGACGAAGGCCGATCTCTCCCTGATGCCACCACCGCCTAGCACCATCACCGGGTATTCCGCCCAGCCGCGGTGGGGCTTCCCACAACCGCCTCCGCCGTCTTGCGAGCCCCAATACGGCCGCTTCTCCACTCCGCCCTCAGCATTCCGGTCACCTCCATCAGCCCCAGCTGCCACCACGACCTCCGCGGTCCTCTCTCCGGCGAAGTCGAGCCATCCACCGCCGCCATTGACTCTTTCCCGGACGCCGCCGCAAAAGTTCACCCTAAAGGCTGTGCCTTTCTCCACCTCCAGCACCGTCGTGGGCGACATGGTCACCATCGGAACCCACACCATTTCCCTATCCACTCTCTATTCGCCGAAGGAGACTCCATTAGTCCCGGCGAGCACCATCCTAGCTTCTGAAGATGCGGCTGCCCACGCCGACGGCCATCCGGACTCCTGCACCACAGCCCCGATCGACACTGCTGACATGATCGTTTTGCCATCCTCTGTCACCACCAACGACAGGATGGAGGTCCTCCAGCCCACCGTCGCCATGGCTTCCGCGGGCGTTGGTTCCGACGAAATTGTGCTGTCCGCCGCCGTATCGAGACCTCGAGCGCTTCTGCCACTTCCTTCACGGCCACATCCGGCACACCACGGACGGCTGAAACACGGTTACTCTCAAGGCCGCTGGACCCAAAGGCCAGAGCGACCTCGCCGACTCCACCCCAAGCTCAGATTTTTTCGACGCCTACGGTCGCCACGACACCGCCCAAAGCTGTGCCGCCGCCTCTGCCTCCTTGGCCAGCATCGCCGCCCAGGCGAGCACGGCCGGACACAGCAGTCCAGCGAGTTCCAGCGCCGGATGTATTCTCCACTTCCTCATGGTTCCCAAGTGTTCGACGGAATTTCCCATCCGGATTCTCTCATCTACACCGCCTTCAACCATGAGAAATTTGGTTTCTTGCCCGAGGAATGTCTCCGGAACCTTGCCGGCTCGGGGGTTGCTATCCACGAACACAGGTTGGGTGCTGTAAGTGTGAATGCTGGAGAGGTAATTATACACACGACTGTTTGTTTGGCTGATGTTCTAAGTGCGCCATCCGATTTTTTTCCGTTGACGGTAAATTCCCACAAGTGTCTCCCTATTGCTGGTCGCACTAGTGGGAGTCTTTTCAAGTGTAAAGGGAGGGCTAGAAATCATGAGGTTCTCAATTGCAGATTGCCAGATCGACTTTTGCGGCCAACTATGCTGAAGGCAGCAGGAATTGCAGTAGCTCTTCCTGCTGTACCAAATTCTGAGCCAGTTGCCGGTGTTCGAGTTGGTCTGGTCGATAACAAATTTATTGTCAATCCTACTACTAAAGTGATGGAAGGTTCAGAACTGAACTTAGTGCTTGCTGGGGCATTACAGCCTGTGTTTGGATTATTGAGTTTCTGCTGTTCAGAGAGCCAGAAGGAAATTGCATTATTGCTTGGGCAAATTGCTGCAACTGAATCTGATTGCAAGGTGCATATGGTTCAGAGAGGTGTTGTAAAGCCACTTAGTGACATGCTCCAATCTACAAATGGACAGCTCAGAGAGATATCAGAAATTGCTCTTCGAAGATTGGCACAGGATTCCCATAACCAGGCCGGAATTGCTCACAAGGGTGGTTTAATACCATTGCTGAAATTTCTTGACTCCAAAAATGGGTCTTTACAGTTCAATGCTGCAATTGGTGGAGTAGGAAAAATGGTGCTTATTGTGGAACTGATCAACAAGGTTGTCAAGGCTCATGGTGGTTTATCTGTCTTTGCTGATGGGGGTGGAAATTTGGGATTGGCCCCAGGCAACTTGCCGGCAGTATATAAAAGCATTAAGAAGGCAGGAGGCCTCTGTATTGCGGACGAAGTTCAAGCTGGCTCTGCACATACGGGATTTGAAGCTCATCGTGTTGTGTCTGACATAATCATAATGGCAAAAGATATTGGCAATGGGATTTCGATTGCAGTTGTGGTCACCACTCCTGCGATTACTCAGGTCTTGACACAGAGAAGCTACATCAACACTTTTGGTGGAAACCCTGTTTGTACCGGATCAACTTTACTTGAACACACTACATGCACAGCGATCAATTCAATGGGAGAGAATTCTTTAGCAAGCAGTCAACTGTCCCACTTGGCGGTTGAAAGTGAACTTTTGGTTTCTGCAGAACTGGGATTCGCTGATGACAACCGTGACAACTTTTCTTTTATTGTTCTCCAATCAAGTGGATTTTCTGGGAAAGGTGTTTACCAACCAGTTGTTGATGCTGAAGTAGTTCAAGTTGAAGATGGGCCAGGCGAATTTTTTCCTGAGGTGGTTTTTGTTCTGACGGATGCAAGTCATGATCATTCGGAAGTTGATATTGGATTATTGTTCACATATGTCGACTTCTTCCAGAAGCCTGGAGTCCAAAAATTGATTTTTGACGAGCTACTGGCCATTTGCGAGACAACAATCCATTATCAGGTCACGATTCCTCCACTCGCCTATGTAAGTAATATTGCATCAATTATGCAGCCATACCCTCCTGAAGATTGGTTAGTGATGTCGTCTTTGGCGTGCAAGTTCCACCCTAAAACAATTGAAATGTCTATCAGAGACTTATCTCCAACTAATGTCCGAATTTTCTGGGAACCAAAGAATTTTGATCGTATTGGTTTTTCAGATCTTCTTGCCATGAAAATTAATACGTGGATGCCTGATGATCGTATGCAGTTTGAGCTTATCCATGTAAGTTACTTGGGTGACAAGGAAATGGGTAGCCAATTGCCCCAATTGCTTATTTACTTGGGTTTGACTATCACGAGGGCTTGCAATTGGATTGACATCAGGTACAACGTTTATGCGTTTGGAGCCGTGTCTGCTGTGGGCCTCCTCGGTTACACCAAGATTGCTACTTTCGATGTCATGCTTCATACCCACGTCGAGCATGAAGCGCTTCGTTACTTGGCCGCCTTGAGGACAAGGCGGTAGCGGAAGCGTGGTGGAATGTTGTGAACGTGTTGTAATCAGTCTAGGAAGATGAAGAGTCAGTCTAGGAATATGAAAAGGTCAGGAATGTTGTAATCAGTCTAGGAAGATGAAGAGTCAGTCTAGGAATATGAAAAGTCACATCTTGTAATCAGTCTTGGAAGACGCGCCTCTCCTTCCTTATAAGGAGGACGTCTTCCTCCTTCTGGGTATGGAATATGAATTGATTTCTCTCTACTATTTCTTCCTTGTCTTCCTCCCTTTCTCCGGCCATGATACCTGGCCCTGTTCGTGTCCCATACCGGGACACAACACTAGTCCCCCAAAACAACTGGAACAAATCAATAATGCCACTCAGTCAACATAAATATAGTGCAACAACAAAGGTAAACATCTCTTAACTATAATGAAAACAAAATCAAACGGACCCGGAGATGTCTGGTCTAGATGGCCTCTGGCTTGTCGCTTGTTCCATCCTGGCCCTTGAGCCAAGCCCTCGCCCGGATCTGGTCGCTTCTCGATGGTGATTCCACGGAAAGCAGGTTAGAGAGGACGTGGATGTCGAGGTCGAGCTCCTGCTGGCCGAGCTTGGAGCGGCCGCCGAGGAGGTTGCAGGTAATTAGCGCGGCGGCCTTCCCACCTCCGTCTTCTTCTTTGAAGTGGGAGAAGAAGCATTTTCCCATGTGAAAACTCAGGGGCTCTGCAGATGTGCTGGTTGTCAGGATAACGGCGGCTGACCTTTTCCTTGGAACACTAAATTGGGTGTTGGGAGCCCAAAGCAACTATGGGCTTACTCATAATCAGTTTTTGTAAAAAACTTTTTTGATATAGAGTTTTCTTAAAAAACTGCACACCAAGAATACTGATATCCTTACACCTAATTTGTACACCCAAATCTAGGTTCTGATTGGACAGAGAAAAGTCGGTTCATGTGTATGGTTTTGGTGTACAACATCATTGTACAAAAATCATTTTCTCTTTGTAAAACGCTAATAGCTAGAAAGCACGGATACGGCATACAGACATGGAAATTCGATATTTTTTCAAAAAATAGGATACAACATGGCTAAAAAAAAGTATTTATATAATTTTTAAATATATTTTTTAGTATTGTAGCACGCTCCCAAACGTGTTGTGCTAAAGCAGCTTTTCCAGCCCAAAATCGGCCTCCCAAATGCGCCCTTACATTCCCTTCAACCCAACTCATTTAGCCCCATGATACTAGTTGAACACTCACACTATCACTCTTTTATCCATATGAACTCATGGGACCCTTCAAGAAAAGCCTATATAACTTTTATTAAGAGAACCTAATCATATTTTTTTATATAAATTAATTATACTTTGATTATAAACACACAATTTAGATAGCCTAGTCTGACTCTCTGACTAGGTCCGGCTGGCCTGCAATCCAATTCCGAACCAGGCCCATTATCGTCCACTCCAAACCATGGAATGCCCGCTCGCCGCCGATATATTGGTATCGGTCCCCATCCGATACACCGAGACCGAACGGGCTCGGCCGATGCCTTTTTTCCAAATATCGCCGATATATCGGCGCTATATCGTTTTTTGGCGATATATCGGTCTCTCTTTTCTTTAATCAGGGTTGTCAACTCGAAAATTCAGATTTCAGAGTCGACTGTCGACTTCAGGGCTGTCGACTGTCGAGCGAAAAGGGAGAGGGAGATCCGAGGGCCTCGGCGATGGGCTGAGCTACGGGTGACAGGCGACGGGCCTAGCGAAAAGGCCAGCCGGGTATTCCTCTCCAACCGTCCAGCGCCTCTTCTGCGGCCGCCAGGTACTCCGCTCTCTCTGATTTGTGAAAGGTTTATGTTTTTCTCTCTGAGGCCAGTTAATTGGTGCGAGTTCTAAGCCAAATATTGTTCTTTTTCTTTGTTAATGAATGATCGCTTGTTTGTTAATTGAGTTTGTCTTCTTAATTGATTGATTATTTGGGATGCAATTGTATAGCTCATGCATTTCCCTCTGGGTAATTTGATGCGGGGAAGGGAATCCATGGCCGGATTGTTTCTTGGTGGCCGGAACTATCTTGATGCCTAACTATGTTAAAGAAGAAATGGTTATAACCTAAAAATCCACCACATTGTTTTAGTCGACCTGAATCCGGCTAAGGTTTTGTTTGATTTGCTGGATCAGATCTGAAAAGCCACTGCAAAAGCCACTTATCCTAACTCATAAGTGTTGTTTGAGATAAATTGACAATTACGTAGTTGTATTGAGCTATGGATTCAAGATGAAAAAATGAATTCTAGCACTATAATAGTATGTGAAGGCATAACTATGCAATTACGATAGTATCTGGTTCTATTTGTTGTTAAGATTGGCATGACATTTTTACTGTCTCATATTTGTTCAATTTTGATTTGTTTTTTATATAGACAATGGACAAAGGTTGGGAGCATGACACTCAAGTAGGCACGCATGGCTCGCGATGTAATTATTGCTTAAAAGTCATGAAAACTGGCAGAGTTTCGAGGTTGAAGGATCATTTGGCCTGTAGCAGGAAGGATGTTGCAAAATGCAAAGAGTGTCCTCAACATGTTCGTAAAGAATTGTTAGAATTGATAGAAACAAATAAAAAGAAGGTAACTCACCTTAGAGAAGGGAAGAAAAGGGTTCTCGATGAGCTTAGATACTTTGGACATGAGGCAGATGTTGAAATTAGTGTGTCTGATGGTGATGAACATGAAGAAAGAAGGCACGATGAGCAAACACAACATCAAAGTGATGGAATTAGGCCTCAAAGAGGTATACGTGCTTTATTGAAACGAAGCCAGAGTAGTAAGGGACATGTAAGTTCTAGCAGTGTCCAGCAGCGTCTCCCAACTTCGTTCAATCCTGGCTTGCAAGAAAAGTTTAAAAAGGCAGTGTCAAAGTTTTTCACCTAGAACCATGTCCCTGCACATGTGGCAAGTGATTATCACTTTCGTAACATGATAAAGGAAGTGCAAGACATTGGAAAAGGAGTCTTTCCTCCTAGCCCAAAAGATATACTCGGTATGTATTTGGATAAAGAGGTGGCTAATATGGAGAAAAGAATACAAGGGATGAAGCTAGAGTGGAAAGAATATGGTGTCTCTATCTTATGTGATGGATGGATGGGGCCAACTAAAATGTCTGTAATCAACTTTATGGTCTACTGCAATGGAAGAGTATGCTTCATTGACTCGGTTGATGCATCAGGCAAAGAGAAGAATACAAACTACATCAAAACCATAATTAAGGAGCATATCCATAAAGTTGGGAAGGACTATGTGATACAAATTATTAAAGACAATGCCTCTAACTTCAAAAAAGTGGGCAAGTTATTAATGGAGGAATACAACTTGTACTGGACACCTTGTGGTGCACATTGCCTTGACCTTATGTTTGAGGTTTTTGGCAAGCATGGGTTTGTGGGAACAACTATAGGAAAAGCAAAAGAAGTGACCCGATTCATCTATAACCACGATATACTTGTTTATGAAGTGAGGAATGCTTGTGGTCGTGATTTACTTCGACCTGGTGCCACAAGATTTGCTATAAACTACCTAGCTTTGGAAAACTTGCAAAGAAAAAAAGGTAGATTATGAAATTTCTTCACAAGTGATACGTGGGAGGCTTGTGGTTTTAATAATCACCCAACTGGTAGACTTGTAGATGCAATTCTGTTAGACAACGACTTTTGGAATGGAGTTAAAGATACACTAGCCATCATGACATCAATACATGAAATTCTACTGGTCTTGGACAATGAAAAATTTCCTACATTAGGTGGAGTTTATCATGCAATACAAACAATGAAAAAGGCTATTCAAATAGCATCTCCTAGGTCTTATGATCTACACATGAAATATGTATTTTATTATCTCCTAGACTTATGATTATGCTAGTGTTTGATTAGAATAACTACTACTTTAATATAGTTTTTGGTTTTTGTACGAAACAAGAGTAATACACAGAAATGAGGTAAAAAGTAATTTGAATGGTTAAATTACCATATCTTCGTGTACAAATGTCGGATTGGACTGATTCAAGTCTTATGTTAAAGTATAAGAAGTCAGCTTTCTAACGCCACCAACCATGCACAATTCGGAGTTCGGGACAGAAAGTTATAGCTATTTGAATTTTATGAACAGTAACTACGATCGATAGGCTATCAATGCGATCGATCGCCAAAGCCGCAAAAGCAGTGTATTGAAGGAAACGATCGATCGGACTTAAAAATGATCGATCGTATCTACTAGAATTTTTCAATCGCACAAGATAGTAACTACGATCGATCGGTATCATATGACGTCGATCGCCAAAGCAATCGATCGGAGGAAAATAACGAAGGAATTGCGATCGATCGGCCAGCGAACGATCGTCAATACGGAGCGATCGATCGCCGTCTGCGGAAAACCGAAATAAGACCTATTTCGACTTGGATTTGGAAGGGGACTTCGTGGTTTCTCTTCATTCTTATAAATAGGCCTTATGGGAGAACGTTTTGGGCATTCAACCTTGGAGAACCAGAGCTTTATTGAAGGCTAGAGAGGAGGAAGAGAAGAGGTCTTTTGGAGCAAAGAAGAAGAAGGATTCATGACGATGGATCTACATAAACGGGCTTTTCTTTTCTCTCTTTCTATGTGTAACTAAATTCTTTGTCAAGGCTTGATGAAGCCCTAGATGTGTATTGCTACTCTTAATAGTTTAATTCTATAAAGTTGATTATGATTCATGCTTAATGCGATTTCATGAGTTTCTTTTGAGTGCTTGATTATAGACTTGATTGATTATGAATGAAATTAGATATTGTGATTGATTTTATGCCCGATCAAGGATAAGATTAATTGCATTATAATAGAGTTATGATTGATTTTATGCCCGATCAAGGATAGGACTGATTACACAATAATGGATGAACTTTCGTGTCCGATCAAGAACGTTAGTGAATTCATTAGTAATTCGTGTGTCCGATCAAGAAGATGAATTACCATATCATGTTAACTTATGCTTAATAATAATTGAGAGTAGTAATTGTATGTCTAGTGGTGGATTCTCTGCCTTAATATTTCTCCATATTGATTAAATCTCAGTTAGATTAGATAAAGTCCATTGCTTTCTTTAGAATTAATTAAACTACATCTTTTTCTTCTCTTGAATTTGGTAAAGTATTCACCATCCCTGAGGTTCGACAACCCTTCTTAATACTCGCCGTAGTACAATTGCCTTGTGCACTTGCAAGGGTTTATATTTAAAAGATCATCTTACAAATGGGTTCACAAAATTATTGACCAAAGGTGGATGAAATCAATGGATGAACCTTTGTACAGGGCTGGTATGATTTTTAACTAATCTTTTTTCTTTATTATGTACAATCGATTTGAATCTTATTTGTTTGCTCTTTTATGCAGCATATTACCTCAATCCTAAGTACCATTACGAAAAAAAGCTTGGATATAATATAGAATTGACTACAACAGTGCATGAGGTGTACAATAAATTATTCCCAATGTCACCCATGGCGAGCAACATCGGCAACGAGGTACGTTAGTGTAATCACATGGTGTCTTACTGCTCTGTAACTTGTATATCGGCCTCAAATTATTCATGAATGAACATTGGTTCACATATTACCCTTTTTTGAGAAGCACGTGGCCGATTTGGAGAGTTCTATGTAGTGGAATCAAGGAAAAATATGTTACCCGGTAAGTGTTATGTCTTATGATTGTTAGTGTTATGTCCATACTCCATACTTTAGATACGTCAAGTTCTAATTGAAAGTTTTTTTCTGATACAGGCAATTGGTGGTCTATGTATGGAACTATGTGCCCAAGTTTGAGATTGTTGGCAATTCGTATTCTTTCTCAGACAACATCGTCATCACCTTGTGAGCGAAATTGGAGCACGTTCTCTCTCATCCACACAAAACCAAGGAATAGGCGAGTGAGAGGCAAATGAACCGAAGGAGGCAAAGAATGCACTGTGAGATGGAAGATAGTATTTCACAGCAGTTCTCATCAATGGAAATCTCCTCTAGTGATTGTTGGGGAGGAAGACCTAATTCTGCAAGTTCATCGTCATATGGTTATAGTGGTTCAGAGGTGGGTGCATTTTCTCATATTATGCACAACTCGTCATTCCCACAGCTTGGAATCCTACAGAGCATGCCTTATGAGCAATACTACTACTATGTAACAGAGTATCTCCGTGCATACTAGACAAGTATGACTTGGGAGCAATATCGTGCCTATTTAGATTCCGTTTATGCGAGTTCATATCAGGTTCAAGAAGACTTTCAGCTTCCATGCCATTCGAACTACTATTAGTTAGTGAGTATGCTTGGTAATATTACTCCTTTTGTTCCATGTATAAGATTTTGTTGGTTTATGATTTAAAATAATATTTTATTTCTTATGCCTTATGTTGTAATGCTTATAATGTCTTTTTCTTATTTTAAGAAGTGACAAAACTTGGATTGTGGTGATTGTATCATTGCTGATTATGTCATTATTGATTATTATAGATGATTGAACTTTTACAGGGAATGCACTTTGCACATATGATTGAAAATACAAGGGAGATTCTGTCAAAATTTTGATAGAAATATATTTATATTGGAATTCTTATTTTGCTTTTAAAAGATTAGTGTCACTCCTTTGAAGAGTCACATTGTGAATATATATGGTAACATTTTATTTTAGACCACCGATAAATTTTTACATGATATCTCCGATATTTTGTCTCTCTCGCCGACCGATATTTTACCGATATCCGATACGACATTCCGGCCCCAATGCCCAAACCTCTGGCCGATGTCACGGTGGCCGCCATGATGTTGTCGCTGGTGGGCTCGCTCAACTGCCTCGGGGACTGCTCACTTGAGCAGAAGAGTCTTGCTGGGCTCACTATCGTTGAGCTTGTCAGCCTCGGCTGCCTCGCTGATGGCCGAATTGAGTCTGCCTATGCAGTGATCATCCACTCGCTCACCTTCCTCCCTCGTGCCGTCGAGCGCTGGCTACATCCCTAACAATTCATGCCCCACCTCGGCTCAGCGCACGCTGTGGATTCTGCGCTTGCCATCGATCTGGGGCTCCGACTAGGTCATGCCGACTCCCGTCGCCTTCCTCTCTCTCCCCCCATTTTTTTTTTAATTCCGGATACAGAAGGATGCGTAGGCTGTCGTATCTAGATCCGATATGTATCAAATACAATTGTGCTTCCTATGCCAATAACATTCAATACAAAGGGTCCATCTCGTCAAGACAAATCACATGAAATTATTATGACACGAAGAAAAGAAGATTGAAAAGATGGGGCATTACATCAAACTCAAAAGATACCACTGAATTCCTTGATCTAACTTTAGCTATGAGTCACTTAATGTTTCAACAAATGCAGAATTACGATTTAGGGTTATAAATTAAATATAAATACACTTGAAGACCTGACCCTAAAGTGTAAATAATTTTGTGCCAGGAAAAAAATGTGATCTTCCATTAATGCCCTCACCCAATTTCCACCATTTTTACCCGCCAAAAACCACATAATCCAACCCCTCTTTTGTCTTATTATTTTCCTTTCTTCCACCTCTCTTCCCCCTCCCCTCTTGGCCGCTAATGCAAATTTTGTCTTATTCTTCTTAAACATGTTCCCTTTCTTCCTCCTCTCTTCCCCCTCCTCTCTTGGCCGCTAATGCAACCATGCGCTCGATGTCCGCGGAGAAGACCCAGTCAGTGCCATATCAAGGGAGAGTTGCCACTTGCAACCGCCGTATCTTGAGCTTCCATCTTCCCTTCAGCCATTACAAATAGCAATGCGTCGGCATAGAATACCCAATCGGTGTCATACTCGAGGGAGAACTACCACTTGTGGAAACAATGCAAGTAAGTATAGAAAACTTGGATTTTTTTCATTATAGTTGTGTTTGGTAGGATATAAAACTCCCTTATGATTTAGGACCCGATGCAATAGGTATTTTTGTTCCTCTCTTAGATGTGTGTGTTGTCTCATATACATATTGTGTTGTATGATGTGTTGCCTCATATTTTTAGTCATTACATTTAAATTGCGACGCATTTTTAGTCAGTTATGTTATATTTGCGGCAATTATTACAGTTGTGGTACCTTTATTACTAAGTTGTGATGGCATGATGCGTTGTCTCATATGCATGTTGTTGTGCTACACGACTCTGTGACCATGGTTATAGTGAAGTAGTGATAGATCTAATATTTGTTGTGAGGGATCATATATAAGTGTTGATGAATAAAATACTTGTTGTGATGCCTAGTAGATATGCTCGAATGTGTTGTATCTTCATTAGTTGCGATGCATTTTGTATTCAGATGTGATGCTTGGTGGAATGCCAAATTAGTTAAATCATGATGTTTCTTAATGTTAGATTTTATATATTACAATCAAGTTGCGACCTATTTTTAGTCAGTTACATGATGTTTGCAATGCCTAATTGTTGCAATTGTGATACCACCATTAATCATACCCTTGATAGCAATGTGACGATAGTTGGAGGCATATATCACACTCACACCATTTCCTTAAGCGATACTTTCAGTTCATTTGTTAAAGCGTTGGCTGAAGATTTCAACATTACAGAAGACGAACTATGTTTTGCATATATATACCTCAATATCGAAGATCTGACGTTTGTGTCAAATGATCATGGATTGACCGAGTTGAGGAACTGTTTTATGCAATGTGGCTTTTGCAAGGTGTTGTTGTGTGATGAAGGGGAGCATCCAATTGTAGGGAGTTCTCCAAACAATACACTTGAAAGCAAGATGCATGTCAATCCAGTTAGGAGTGGTAGCAGTGAGGGAATAGCACTGCATTTTAATGTTTCGCAGAACAACTTGGTAAGAATTGGGCAGTAGGGCATATCAATTTGAAGTGAGGAAGGCATTGAGACAACTTTCAATAACCAACAACTTCTTATATAAGTGGCTAAAGAATGGAAAACGTCGGCTTATAGCAGTGCGTGTAAGTGAAAGTTGCAAATGGAATGTGTCACGCCCCGAAATCCTATACCTCGATCGGAGTGCAGAAGCCAATCAATTTCGAGGTAGAGATCCCGGGCATGCGACCGAACAGTCGATTTACCCACCGATTACAATCATCTCAAAAGGACGTGTAACCGATTATGCCCGCAATCAGTGTAATAGAATAATAGACATCAATGAATACTATGAAATGAATTTACTTAATAATAATCCCTTTTCGAAAGTCAAATAAAATAAACCTATAAGTCTATGGCACACAATTGCCAATAATGTCATAAGCATCAATAAAAGCAAAGCAAATAACTAAATCGTCTTTAAACTCCTCTCGGCGCCTTCAATCCGCCATTCCACTACTGCACTTCCTGAACTCACTTTTCAATTGCGCCTGCATCAGAGGATGCATGAGTATTTCATAGAAACACTCAGTAGGATGTAAAAACCCACTGAATTAAAACAAGCAGTATGAAGAGAATAAGAATATCAAGGGATGGTGAACATCTCACAACATCTAAACTGAACCGAGGTCTATACACCTGCAAGGTTAGTTGACAACAATTCCAACTCGCAAGTAAGGAAAACATCAATAGGGCTCCTACTACACATATGAGTAAGGAGAGAATAATAATCATATCAAATGCTCCAGACATCGAAAGTGAAAGGAGTTACAATTTCTGCTCGCTGAACCTGGTCACTCGCAAGTGACTAAACATACCAGAACCACCCTAGGAGTTCTCTTGTGGAACCCTGCCATGCGTCTAGGATGCTGGCCCCACCAGTGCTTACGGACACGATGGGCGGAGACTGGGGACCTTCCGTAATGTCCACAATCTAACGTACGTATAATGCCTCCCTTCGGGCAATATGGAATCGCAATTTCATAATTATAAGTCACCTCGCAAGATCTAGCAATGGCATAATTGAGCATACTATGAAACCACCATAGGGAGAGTCTCGCAAGGTCTCCAGTGGAAGAAGTAATCATGCAATCAATATGAGCAATATCTCAAAGGAATAGAGGTCACAACACTCTAAGATCATAAGGTATCTCTTACCATGATAGACTCTCTGAAGGAGTATGGATAGAAGCATCAAAGTATTTGGTCAACACACAACTCACTCATTGGAGTAGCATAGAATAACAAGACAACTCACACAAGGAGTAACATATAATCAATATGTACCTTTCATGCTCAGCCCTAGATAGGAATTCATTATTCGCATTAGAGTTTATAATCCAAATATCGGATAGAAGAAATCAGAGAATCCTAGATGATTTGAATTCCAAGTAGAATATCAAACCGACATCAACGCTTTTAAAAATAGACAGTTATGAATCAATTGCTCAAAGGATTACCCTTCATAATTGAATTACATCTAACCCAACTCTTACTGTGATATTTCATAAGTATATAGTCCAATTACTGTTATTAACATATTAATCGTTACCATATCATATTACATGATATTATTTATATACTTTAGTATTTTCTCTCCATTCTGCTCACTGTTTCCTGCACAACAGTCCTCTTCTGACGGTCACTGTGCTCTGTACATTAAAACCTAACTTCTGAAATTTTTACTGATAATACCCTCGTGAGTCTAGTTTCTAACCCCACCTATTTTATATTTTTCCAATTTTATTTGAATTAGTTATAAATTATTTACCACTGACTGTTAGCACAGAAACAGTTCTGGCCGAGATTAAGATTCTTAATTAAACTTGATTATCTTTCTTAGTAACACATTATAAATGATAATACATCACTAAAAGAACATATAATCCCATCCTATATTAATTACAGAACCTAGAATTATCTGGAATTACTAAAGTTCACTCCTTTCTTATGTTCTTATATATATAACATAGTTTGTAAACATTAATACACTCTAAATAAGACAATTAATGTAAGACACACCTTAAAGGCACAAACTCAACATGAATCATCATTAACCAAACAATAACAGAACTTTTACTCTCTGGAAAATTAATAAAGCATTAGAATTTTGATGCGAATTCCCATCTAGAAGTGACACATGAATGCACATAAGATTTGTAATGCACTACGCATAGGATTAAAGACATAACTCATTCATCTCGCAAGAATTCAAACAATAACTAAGGTATTGACTCAAAACACTTGTCAAAAGCAGTTATAATCAAAAGAGAGAAGAGGGAAAAACCATCCTACTTAATTCTCCAAAGATCTCGCCTTTCTACGCGCCTCTCGTCTCTTCTGCTTCTTCCAAAGCTCTCGCACCAAGCTCTCGCAAACTCCCACAAGAACAAGTCTCCAAGGAGATGGGTGAACGTGGGAAGGAGAAGGGAAAACTCTCTGGACGTTCTAGGGTTAGCACAAGGTAATTCTCTAGGGTTTATATAGAGTTGGGGGAGAATCTATTCTCAAACCAATCTTCCAAATCATGGACACTTTCAACCAATGGGAAGGCTTCACAATCCTCCTAGAGACGTGCTAAACAAGTCCAATTGGGATTTGGTATCTTTCCCAAGCAAATCCACCCCAAAAATACTTCTAGAAAATGCAAACCGCAACCGGCGATCGATCGGCTATACGGCGATCGATCGTCGTATTCGCTGTTTTAACACTACCGCGTTACAGCCGATCGATCGCCATTATTGCCGATCGATCGCTTTACGTGAGACAAAACATTCGCAAATCACAGTAACTACGATAAATCATTTTGATACGGCGTCGATCGGTTCAAGCTTGCCAATCGATTGGATCTTATGGCGATCGATCGCTGTCACGTTTAATCAAATTTAATTTCTCATATCTTTTTACCCCGAACTCCAAATTGCACATAATAGGTGGCGTTAGAAAGCTCTTCTCACCAACTTTAATTTACACGAGGCACAACACGAATAAATCAAACGTTAAGAGGGACAAATTTGGGTTTTAAAATACTTACTAATTTTTCGGATGTTACAGAATGTGAGTGTGGGGACATATTTGTTTGAGGTGAAGAAGTATGATGGGAATCATACATGTGTTGGAGGAGCAAGTAACCAATATCATCCTCATGTTTCACAGAGTTTATTGCCATGGCAGATTGTTGGTAGGGTAAGAGACAGTCCCTCATATTTAACAAGTGACATGGTGATTGACATGGGTGTAGAGTATGACTTGAGCATCACATATTAGAAGGCATGACATGCAAAGGAGACAGCTGTTAGAGCTCTATATGGTGATTACAAGGATTCTTATAACAACATTCCATGGTATTTGAACAAGCTCGTGGCCACTAATCTAGGGACTATAACTGCCTATCAGGTCAATCCCAAAGCAAGAAGTTCGTTGCTTTGCTGCATTGAATGCAACCATCCAAGGGTTTGAACATTGCTGGGTAGTTATTTTTGCAGATGAGGTTTTTCTCTATGGCAAGGCCAAAGGGACTCTTTTAGTAGTTTCTTCAGTGAATGCTGGCAACTATATTTTCCTATTAGCCTATGGAGTTGTGGATAATGAAATTGAGGATAATTGCCAGTGATTCTTAACACATGTTCGGCATTGCATTGCTTATGACAGGATTATCATTGTGATATCTGATAGGGACAAAGAACTGCTTGCGACTATTCCAAGCGTATTTTCATATGGTTTGTATGTTTATTGTGTGCGGCACTTGGAGCACAACTTGCGAGTTAGAGGGTTGCGAGGAAATGGGCACAAGGGAAGCAAAGCCCAAGTGGTCAGGATGATTCATAGGGTTGCTGAAGCAACTGACATACATGAATATGATTACTTAAGCTCTTTGAGGCTTCTCAGGTAGCTTGCGATTGGGTTAGCAAATAAGCCCGAACACTGGTACAATCACTTGTTGAACAACATTGCTGAAAGCTTCAACAACTGGGTGAAGGTAGAGCAGGACATGCCCATTCTCGTCATTCTTGAAGGCATTCGTATAAAGATAATGATCAAGATGCATGAGCCCAGATCAACCAGAAGCAGTAGGAGTCCTATCTCATCCCAGAGGTAAATGAAATAATTAATACTACTATCAATGCATCTCGGTCACTATTAGTTTTGCTATCTAATAATACTGTGGTGGAGGTGATTGAGGTTGGCAGACATTGTTCAGTGGACATAAGTCAAATCAAGGGACTACATTGTGTCCTTGCATGTGCTGCCATACAATTATGCATGTCGTGGAGACTTCTGGACAATACAAAGCTATAGGAATGTATACAACCACACTGCCTTCCCAATTTTGCATGAGGACAAGCTAGTTCGAGCTGAGCTACGAGTAGGTGATCTCTTTCTTCCATCCATAACCAAGAGACCAAGGAGCAGGCCAATGAAGAAGCGCATTGAATCCCAAAAGAAATTTATACGACCATTCCATTGCAGCCAATGCGGTGGGCTTGGGCACAACAGGAGCACATACACGACACTAATTGCGGGTTAACCTGTTTGTGGAATAAGTTTTAGTTATGACTTTTTGTTTCAGTTTAGACTACTTAACTACTTAGCAAAGCCTGTAATAATCTTGATACTATTATGTCTTTGCCTTTTTCTTTTTTAGATATTTTCTATCAGGTTATGCAATCATACTTTCTATCATATCTATTTTTCTATCATGGTCTATTATGTGTTTCCACCTGTTGAATTTTTTAATGTTTAAAAATTTTATCCACCATATTGATCACAACCCATCACAGCTAAATCAAAACCTCATTGATTTAGATGTGACAATGCTTGCTTTGATGACTGTCGACCTCTAAGTTAAAATGATATCATAACCACATATTTAACTGTCAATTGTTAATGCCTCGGTATTGATATTTATAAAATCAAGCCCATAAACTATCACAACTTCATCACAAACCCATCATAATCTCGTATTAACTTGTCACAACCTTGTAGATATGTTCGGATGTTTTATACATTACAGTCAAATTGTGATGAATTTTTAGTCAGTTACATTACATTTTCGATGTGTAATTGTTGTTGTGATACCTTTATTGCTAAATTACGATGGCATGATGTGATATATGATATGTTGCCTTATATGCATGTTGTGTTGCATGACACTATGGCCATAATTATAACTAAATATTGATGCTAGTATTCGTTATGATGGATCATAGATAAGTGTTGATGAATGAAATAGTTGTTGCGATGCCTAGTAGATATGCTTGGATGTTTTGTATCTTAATTACTTGTGATGCATTTTGTATTCAGCTGTGATGCTTAGTGGCTACATTTGTGATGCCAAATTAGTTAAGTTGCAATATCTCTTAGTGTCAGATCTTATACATTTTTAATCAATTACATAACATTTGCAATGCCTAATTGTTGCAGTTGTGCTACCTTCAATGATAAGTTGCAATGCATTTGTGACTCTATTGCCTATCTTGCTTCTTTAAAATTAAATTCCATGCACTTTGTCTTAGTCATACTTATTTTGAAACCTTTTGATTCTAGAGCCTCCCTCCATAATTCTAGTTTTGCATTCAAACCCACTTTACTCTCATCAATTAAAAATACATCATCTCCAAAAAGCATACACCAAGGTATAATAAAAGCAAAAAGATATGGACTTAAGGCTGACGCTTGATAAAGACCTACCGTAACTGGAAACTCCATCTTCCTTAATGCAGCTCGTACCACAAATGTTCATATAATGGCCAAGTCATGCAATGGCCAAATCACGCAATGTAACCAGAAACTCCATCCGTCAAAAGTTCATGTAATGGCCAAATCACATATACTTGTGCTTATACTTGCTTCTCACGTATACCGCAAACGCATCACAAACCCAACGCAATCATATCCCAACATTAAAAAAATATAAACAACACAATCACAAATATTCACAATCACATATTAACCTATCAAAAGTTCATATAATGGTCAAATCACCCATACTTGCACCTATATTCGCTTCTTAACGTAAAACTACCACAAACACATCACAAACCCAACACATTCGCATATCCACATTAAAAAATATAAATAATACACTTTGCAAATATTCACAACCACATATTCACTTGTCAAATGTTCTTGTAGTGGCTAAATCACGCATAAATATAAATAATACACTTCACAAATATTCTCAACCACATATTAACCTATCAATAGCTCATGCAATGGCCAAAGCACGCATACTTGTGCCTATACTTGCTTCTCAATGTAAAGCTACCAAAAATGCATTGTAAACCCAATACAATCACATCACAATATTAAAAATATGAACAACACACTTCCTAAATATTCACAACCATATATTAACCTGCGAAAAGTTCATATAATGGTCAAATCACGCATATTTGTGCCTATACTTGATTCTCAACGTAAAACTATCATAAATGCATTGCAAACCCAACACAATCGCATCCCAACCTTAAAAAAATATAAATAACACAGTTTGCAAATATTCAAAACTACATATTAACCTTTTTCAACCTCATATAATGGCTAAAACGTGCATACTTGTACCTATATTTGCTTCTTAACGTAAAGCTACTACAAACGCACTGCTAACCCATCACAATTGTATCGCAACATAAAAAAAGGGTAAATAATACAGTTCGCAAATATTCACAACCACATATTAACCTGTCACAACCTTCGCAAATGCACATATGAAAATATTCAAACCAGCCATAACCACATAGTAAGCGATCAAAAAATTCACATATGTAAATATTCAAAATCATATATGAACCTGTGGTTATGGAGAAAGAACGTAAATGTGGTCATTCAAACTCAAACACTAAACTTACAGAAAAAATATCAGATTATATCAAAAGAATAACAGACAAAAAAAATTAAGTACTTCAAACTATCAATGAGCAAGCATTTCACCCTGACCACTTAATTTATTTTATTACCATCTTCAAACAAAAGTCTTTTTGTACCAAAAACCAAAAAAATCATGTATACAAACATATCCGCCTCTAATCCAATTCTTAGATGTTCACCAGCATCAGTGCACTACAATTGATAAGCTCATAACATTCATGCATTTGCTACCATGACTCCATGATAAGGAACCAACCTTGTCAGAAAGAAGCTTGACATGGTCCTTACATTTTCACTCTCATCAGTAACAATAAAGTGATTCTAGGAAAGATATCGTTCAAGAATTCATCATAATAAGTTTAGCCTAAACTCTCCAATCACAACCCCAGAGCATTCCCTCCACTAGTTCCACCACCGCCTTAGGCCCACCACCACCTTCTCCATCCGCAACTACCTCCAATGTCGCCTCCAACTCCTTCACCTCCTTCACTCGGGCCTCCTGCAACAAGCACCCCACCACTCGCTCCCTTGCATTTAGTGCGACTGCAAATCTACAACTCACCAACTTGCCCAAGATCCTCACCACCTCCTCCGCCTTGCCACCCCTGCCGGCCAATCCTCTCATCATGATTTTGAAGTCTTCCTCCCTGGGCAGGCCAGAGATCGCGCTTTGTAGGCAGGACATATGGTTGAACACCTTGAGGGCATCCTTGAAGCGCCGATCATTGAGGTAAGAGGAGGCGAGTAGGTGGTAAGCGATGGGAAGGGCATACTGGCAGTGGGGACATGTGCGGTCGAGGGTTGTGAGGAGGTTGAAAGGAGGGGCAATGGAGGTTTGGTCAGCGAGGCGGTGGACGAGGAGCAGAAGGGGGAGGGGCGTGAGCAGGGGCTGAAGGATGAGGGAGGTGATGACGAGGCGGGTGGCGTTGTCTAGGTGGCCGGAATCGAGGAGGCAGCGGGTGCGGAGGATGAGGGAAGAGCATAGTTCCTCATAAACAAGTCTTCTTTTAGTCCATTTTGGATTTTCAATTTAGACAATAAATGTGGGACGGAGGGAGTATTGGAATGATCGTTCAAAAACATGCATCATAATCAATTAGAAGAGGAAGCAGCGAGGGGAAAAGGGCATTTTGAAAAAGCGTGCCTGCTTTTCGAGTATGGTGGTCACATTGGCCACCTTTACATTTTCAAATTTCAAGTTCCTGCATGGGTACTTCTACCATAAAAAAAAATCCCACCCGCCCTCATGTGAATCCCTTTTTTGTTATAATTTTTCCATAGCTTTCAGTCTCTTTTGAACCCCAACTTTTTTTCCTGACCCAAACCGGTTAAAAGGGCAAGTGAATTTTTGAATAAAATTGCCCCTTCAACAAATAGACAATAGAACGTGGCTATTTAGACCCAGTAATCTTTTCCATCCCCCAAAACTGACAATGTGTTTTCATTTTCACTACTTTTAAACCCCATCATTCCCCCATGTTTTTTTTCAATGTCCCCCATACTCCAAATAAATAAATTACCCACCTGCCCCCATCCTCTCTAACCCTTCTTTAAGAGTGTTTGTCCGAAACCAAATCAGTGCCGTTTGATGTCTTTCTCTCTGCAGCGGGTCATCTTCTCCGGCATCCGGCATCGTCATCTCCGACAGTTCACTCCTTGTTAGAGGGTTTTGAGGACTGGTCTCTGCTAGATTAAATAATCATAATGGGGTTCACTCCCCGTCAGTATGAAGCCAGGAAGAAACCGAGAAGGGGCTTTCTAGATAGAAGATTTTGGAAACGGATCCCGACACATTATATCCATATATCGTGGATTACTCTCCGTAATACGCCTGTAAAAAATCAAAAATGGGGTTCTGGGCAGAGGGTTTCGAGGATTGATCCCTGTCAGATTACATAAACGCAATGGAGGCCACTCCTCTAATAGGCCAGTAAAAGATAACCTATTATTTAGAAAACTGAGATATCCTCCACAAGGTAGGAGTTGTCCATCACAAGCATTATAGGGGATGCTAGCCCAAGTTAGCTCATTAGCTCAAACACACACTTGTGCTACTATGTGCTCCATCGATCCTCATGATGGACGCTCCTATTGGAGAATGATATCTATATAGTAAAATATGTACTTCAAAGTCATTGCAATAAGTTTTGTTTGGACCATGGTTTTCAAAACTATACGGGGTCGGCTGGTCCAACCGCGGACGACCGGAGCCAGTAAAAACTGCGGTTCAGGTAGAGCGGTTTGCCCCGGTTGCAGGAACCGGCCGGTTTACATGTGGCTGAGCCGGTTGAACCGTTGAACTCCCAACTCGGACCACAACGGGTTAACCGGCCATATATAAAGGAAAAAAATATATATATTCCTTAAACCCATTCTCTGTTCTCACTTCCCCCTCGATCCAACCCTCACCCAACGGGAGAGAGGAGAGCCGGGCGGCGACTCCACCTCCTCACATCGTCTTCTGCCCTCCCGGCCTCCGCTGCAGTGCTCCGCTGCATCCCTCCGTGTCGCCTCCGCTGCAGTGATTTGCCGCATCGCTCCATTGCATCCCTCCACTTCACCTCCGACTCCCAGCCTGCAAGCTCCTCAGCCTGCAGCTTTCTAACTCTAATTCCCTTGTCGCCCTCTAACCTCCCGCCTCCTCATTGTAAATTTCTCATCTAAAATCTCTCAAGTCTCATCTCATTTTCATTTGTGGATTTTGGTCTTGTATTGAAAATGTTTTGTGCTATGTAAAATTCATCTCATTTGTGTTTTGCATTGATAATGTTGAATCTTTCTTGGGAAAAGTTTAAATGAGATCGCTCTCATATCGCTTATATGAGGCCAATTCCATTCGTAGCTGTTGGATCTTGATCTGACGACTACAAATAGCTACATGAAACTCACCTACTCCCTGATGTGATACAGTCACCTACCCACTGATTTGATATCCACCCTCGATTTGGAATCCAATGGCCCAAAAGATTAGCCTCATGCTCCTTATATAAGAGCAATCTCATGTAAACCATCCTCATCTTTCTTTTGGTATTATTGTGGAAATTTTCATTTGTGGGTATTTGACTATTTGGTCTTGAAAATGGCAAGTTCTTATAGACTAATTGTGTGTTGTATCATGTATGTATGGAAGATTTGTGGCTTAAATTTATACTTGGCTGATTTTATGATCAAAATAGTGTCATGAATATGTTGAGTTTTTTTGGATGAATTGAATATGTGGAGTGTTGGATTTACATGTAACACCCAGAAAATTAGTAAGTATTTTAAAACCCAAATTTGACCCTCTTAATGTTTGATTTGATCGTACTTTGCCGCATGGAAATTAAAGTTGGTGAGAAGAGCTTTCCAACGCCACCTATTATGCGCGATTTGGAGTTCGGAGTAAAAAGATATGAGAAATTGAATTTTAATTGAACGTGACTGCCATCGATCGCCATAAGAGCCGATCGATCGGCAAGCTTGAACCGATCGACACCGTATCAAAATGATCTATCGTAGTTACTGTGATTTGCGAATGTTTTATTTCGTGTAAAGCGATCGATCGGCAATAATGACGATCGATCGGCTGTAACGCGGTAGTGTAAATCAACGCATACGACGATCGATCGCCGTATAGCCGATCGATCGCCGGTTGTGGTTTTGCGATTTCTAGAAGTATTTTTGGGGTGAATTTGCTTGGGAAAGATACCAAATCCCAATTGGACTTATTTTGCATGTCTCTAGGAGGATTGTGAAGTCTTCCCATTGGTTGGAAGTGTCCTTGATTTGGAAGATTAGTTTAAGAATGGATTCTCCCCCAACTCTATATAAACACTAGAGAATTGGCTTGTGCTAACCCTAGAACGTCCAGAGACTTTTCCCTTCTCCTTCCCACGTTCACCCATCTCCTTGGAGGCTGGTTCTTGTGGGAGTTTGCGAGAGCTTTGGAAGAAGCGGAAGAGACGAGCAACGCGTAGAAAGGCAAAATCTTTTGAGGATTAAGTAGGATGGTTTTTCCCCTCTTCTCTCTTCTGATTATATGCTTTTGACAAGTATTTTGATTCAGTACCTTAGCTATTGTTTGGATTCTTATGAGATGAATGTATTATGTCCCTATTTCTATGCGTAGTGCATCACAAATCATATGTGCATTCATGTGTCACTTCTAGATGGGAATTCGCATCTAAAGTCTAATGCTTTATTAATTTATCCAGAGACTAAAGGTTCTGTTATTGTTTGGTTGATGATGATCCACGTTGAGTTTGTGCCTTTAAGGTGTGTCTTACATTAGTTGTCTTGTTTGGGGTGTATTAATGATTACAAACTATGTTATATATAGAAGAACACAAGAAAGGAGTGAACTTTAGTAATTTCAGATAATTCTAGGTTCTGAAATTGGTCTAGGAGGGGAGTATATAGTCTGTTATTGATGTATTATTAATTATAATATGTTATTAAGTAAGATAATCAAGTTTAATTAAGAGTCCTAATCTCGGCCAGAACTGTTTCTATGCTGACAGTCGGTAGTAAATAATTCATAACTAATTCAAATAAAATTAAAAAAATATAAAATCAGTGGGGTTAAAAACTAAACTCCAGAAGGTATTATCAGTAAAAATTTCCGAAGTTAAGTCTTACTGTACAGAGAACAGTAGTCGTCAGAAAAGGACTGTTGTGCAGGAGGCAGTGAGCTGAATCTGAGAGAAAATACTAAGTATACAAATAACATAATGTAATATGATATGATAATGATTAATATGTCAATACCAGTAATTGGACTATATACTTATGGAATATTACAGTAAGAATTGGGTTAGATGTAATTCAATTATGAGGGATAATCCTTTGAACAAGTGATTCATAACTATCTATTTTTAAAAGCGGTTGATGTCGGTTTGATATTCTACTTGGAATTCAAATTATCTAAGAATTCTTTAATTTCTCATCTCTGATATTTGTATTATAAAACTCTAATATGAATGAAGAATTCTTATCTAGGGATGAGCATGAAAGGTATGTATTGATTGTATGTTACTCCTTCTGTGAGTTGTTATTCTTCGAAGTGTTTGAGTTGTCTTGTTATTCTATGCTACTCCAAGGAGTGAGCTATGTGTTGACCAAAGCCTTTGATACTTCTATCCATACTCCATGAGAGAGTCTATTCTGGTAAGAGATACCTTATGATCTTAGAATGTTGTGACCTCTATTCCTTTGAGATATTGCTCATATTGATTACATGATTGTTTCTTCCACTTGAGACCTTGCGGGACTCTCTCCATGGTGGTTTCATAGTATGCTCAATTAAGCCATTGCTAGATCTTCCGAGGTCACTTATATTTATGAAATTGCGATTCCATACTGCCCGAAGGGAAGCACTATATGTACATTAGATTGTGGACATTACGGAAGTTCCTTAGTCTCTGCCCATCGTGTCTGTAAGCACTGGTGGGGCCAGCATCCTAGACGCATGGCAGGGTTCCAAAGAGAGGACCCTTAGGGTGGTTCTGGTATATTTTAGTCACTTGCGAGCGACCAGGTTAGCGAGCAGAAATTGTAACTCCTTTCACTTTAGATGTCTGGAGCCTTTGTTATGATTGTTATCCTCTCCTTACTCATATGTGTAGTAGGAGCCTTATTGATGTTTTCCTTACTTGCGAGTTGGAATTGTTGTTGACTAACCTTGCAGGTGTATACCCCTCGGTTAAGTTCAGATGTTGTGGAATGTCTATGACCTTTGTTATTCTTATTCTCTTCTTACTGCTTGTTTTCATTCAGTGGGTTTTTACATCCTACTGAGTGTTTCTATGAAATACTCATGCATCCTCTGATGCAGGCGTAAATGAAAAGTGAGATCAGGAGGTGCAGTAGTGGAATGGCGGATTGAAGGCGCCGAGAAGAGTTTAAAGATTATTTAGCTATTTGTTTTTGCTTTTATTGATGCTTATGACATTATTGGCAATTGTGTGCCATAGACTTATAGGTTTATTTTATTTGACTTTCGAAAATGGATTATTATTAAGTAAATTCATTTCATTGATGTCTATTATTGTATTACACTGATTGCGGGCATAATCAGTTACACGTCCTTTTGAGATGATTGTAATCGGTTGGTAAATTGACTGTTCGGTCGCGTGCCCGGGATCTCTACCTCGAAATGTATTCCATTGATTGGCTTCTGCACTCCGATCGAGGTAGGGGATTTCAGGGCGTGACATTACATGTTTATACTTTATAGTTTATACTTAGCATGAATATGTGAGTGTTAGATTTATGTTGCATGTATTTGAGTATGCATTTCATTGAACTTATTAAGTTGGTGGATTATGTTTGTTGTATTTCATTCATTATAGATATCTATATGGCATCGGGGATAGGTTCGACGCCTGGGTCTTCTTGTGCAAGTGCATATGTGGAAACAATCCCAAGTGCATCTACAGGGGTAACACCTAGTTGTAGTGCATCAATTGGGGCTGAAAGTGCTAATCCATCCACAGTTAGAGGGAAATTGGACCTTGGATGGGCACATGTTCAGTTGGTAGATGGAAAGAGATCCATGGAGTGCATATATTGTTCAAGAATTTTTAATGGTAGATGGATATATAGAATGAAGCTGCATTTGAGTAAGAAGAGAGGGGATGTTGCTCCTTGTACATGTTCTAATTCATGCGCAACAGGAAATAGAAGCCTCATTGAATGCGAGTAATTTGGAGATGGAAAAGGCTAAGAAGAGAAAAGCTGTGAGTGTAGAGACTTCTATAGATAAAGGTGAAGATTTTGAAGACCTCACTGAGCGGACTCATGTTACACAACCAAATCAGCTAATAGGAAGTACGTCAAAGGGGAAAAAACACCATAGGAAGTTACTTTCCTGAACGAACTACTACATGAGCCCAACATGGTATACAAAGTGCAATGGGAGGGAAATTGACTATGGAAAAGGGACATAAGGCAGTTGGTAGGGTTTTTTTTCCATGCATGCATTCCATTTCATGCTATTAAATTTGTGTTTTTTCAAGATATGCTTGATGCTACTACCTTGATTGGCTTTGGGTATAGGGCATCTTCTTACCATGAATTGAAAGGGAAGGTTTTGAATGATATAGTGTCAGAGGTTTCAAGTGAAGTGGAAGTACAAAGAAAACATTAGAAAGAAAGTGGTTGCACAATTATGACTGATGGTTGGACATATAATAAAAATATGACTCTGATTAACTTTCTAATTTATTGCCCTAAGGAAACAACTTTTATAAAGTCTGTTGATGCATCAGATCAGTCCAAAATAGCTGATATGTTATGTCGTGAAATTTCAAAGTTTATAGAGTTTGTTGGGCCTTCTAATGTGGTCCAGATTATTACCGATAATGCAGCTAACTACGTTGCTGCTGGGAGAGAAATAGTTAAGAAGTACCCAAAGAATTTCAACAATTGGACTCCTTGTGCTGCACACTGCATAGATTTAATGTTGGAAGATTTTAGTAAGTATGTGGATGATGTGAAGGAAGTTGTTAGTGAAGCTAGACTGATTACTAAGTTTGTGTACAACCATCTTGCCATTTTGCAACTCTTAAAGAATTTCAACAAAAATAGAGAGATCATTAGACCAGGTGCCACTAGATTTGCTACCAATTTCTTGACATTGCAAAGTCTTTACTGTAATAAGGATCCGTTGAGACAAATGGTAGTTGCTGAAGAGTGGATGCATAATAACAAGGTAACAAAGTTAGCAAAATCTATTAAAGGGGAACAATTTGAATGTGTGGTTTTGAGTGTGGTACTTTGGGCAAAATGTGCTCACGTCATTACCACAAGTGAGCCACTTGTGCAATTATTGAGATCGGTTGATGGGGATAGTGGTCCATACGTGAGTTTTTTGTATGAGGAAATGAGACAGGCAATGCACAAGGTGAAAGTTGTATGCAATAGAAATTTTGATGCATATAACCCTTATTTAAGTATTATATATTGAGAAACATTGGAAGGAACAACTTCGTCAACATATACACTCGGTGGCTTATTGGTTGAACCCCTTGTTGCAAGGGATTTTTATGATGTGGTTGAGAAGCTTTACTATGATGATGCTGAACTTCAAACTACCATTGCAATGGAGAAGAAGAAGTTTCAAAAAGTAGAAGGAGACTTCAAAGTTAAAGTGGCACATCACCTTCATGTGGTAAAAGACCACGAGGTCATTTTTTATTTTTTATTGTTTGACAAATTTGTAGTTAATTCCTTAATTGATTATAATAAATTCTTTTCTTTGTAGTTGATTGGTGACATGAATTTGGAGGATCCACTCCGGTGTTGAGGACTATGGCGATAAGGATCTTAAGCCAAACATGTGCTTTTGAAGTCATACAAAGGGGTGAAATAGATTAACACAATACACTTAATGACCTTGTTTTTGTGCAATACAATCTACATATAAAGTAAGAAAAGTTATTTGGTAGTTATAGGTTACTTTTTTCACTTTGTGTTATCTTATATCTTCTTAATTCGTATACTTCAACTTTGATTTCTTTTATGAATGAAGGCATATGATTAAGAAGGGTAAGAAGGGAGCTGGGGTTGATGAGATGTTTGACCCTACTTCTTTGGATAAATTTCACTTGGTTGAAGAATAGACTCAATGCGGATGAGATTGATGATGAGTTAAGGGATGAGATGAACGAATTAGGTGGCAGAGTTTGAGAAGGTTATTAAAATTTTTTATTAGTTCTTAGTTTTATTTCCTTTCATTACTTAATTTATCTCTTGTGTTAGTAAAACTTTTTCTATCTTGTTACTGAGCACATATCATGAATTATTAATATATGGCAGTTAACCTCAATGCATTACATATAAATTGCACTTAACCCTTATGTATTATACATAAATTGTACTTAACCCCTTTGTATTATTTATAAATTACACTTAACCCCTGTTTAATAAATCAAACGACAAATCAGTATAAATTAGATTTTTTGAAGGCCGAACGGGTGGCAAAGTACAAGATAGAAAAAGTTGAAACTTTTTAGAATAAGAGAGATGAGAAAATGGAATGAGATTTTATCATTAGAAAGAAGATCATAAGTGAATGAGGTAATCTCAGAATAAAGATTTTTAACTTAACATCATTAAATTTTACTGTTAGGGCAAGACGGTTTTGTCGGGTTTTAATAATACACCATGGTTAAGTGTTTTTTTTGTTATAATTCATGAGGCTATTTGCAATTTACCCTTTATTCTATGATCCTTCTTGTTATTTCATAATTCGCTATAAGTAACGTACTTTATCCTCAACTTGTCCATATTGTGAACGTTAACCGGCCTTGGAAGAGGATAGACATTGGCAGACCCTGAATGATATATACTACTCCTAATTCAGGTAGAGCCTGGTCCTCCCCGCCACTTGCTTAGCAATGCCAAACTGATGAATGAGGAGAGCTGTTCCCCTTCCAGTTTGGCCTTATCTTCTTTTCAGTCCCACAGTGTTCTTGATGGGTCGGCACTACACTATCTTAAATTGGACCAAGAGGCAGCGAGAGCCATGAAAGGTCAACACTAACCTACCATTCAAAATTTCTCCTTTGTTTTTCTACATTTTGGAGCTACCTTTTGTGCTCATCAGAGGGTGATCTAATTTTGTAGCAAAAATTGTCAAATTGCAGTAATTTTCTGAATCATTTTCTTGAATTGTTCCATGCACGACTGTCGCCTCTACATCTTTGTCCAATTTTTTAGCTTCAGAAAATCCTAAGGCGGCTAATTATTTAGTTTTTCGTCTTCAATTAAGCTTTTTCTTCTTCGATTTCGATTCCTTTTTTTTGTTTGATTAATCGGAGATGGCCGGAAAAGGCGATGGGGCGGCGATCGTCATCGATCTCGGCACGACTTACTCCTGCGTGGGAGTGTGGCAGCATGGTCAGGTGGTGATCATCGCCAACGATCAGGGTAACCGGACTACTCCTTCCTATGTTGCCTTCACCAACGCCGGGCTTCTCATCGGAGATGCCGCGGAGAACCAGGTCTCCATGAACCCCCTCATCACCATCTTTCATGCGAAACGTCTCATTGGTAGGAGGTTCAGTGATGCTTTTGTCCAGAGTGATATGAAGCTGTGGCGCCCTTTCAAGGTCATTGCTGGTCCAGGTGATAAGCCCAAGATTGTTGTCAGCTACATGGGAGAGGATAAGCAATTTGCTGCTGAGGGGATCTCATCTATGGTTTTGATGAAGATGCAAGAAATTGCAGAGGCCTACCTTGGTTCTGCAATTAAGAATGTTGTTATCACAGTTCCTGCCTACTTCAACGATTCCCAGCGTCAAGAAACCAAGGATGCTGGGGTTATTACCGGTCGCAATGTAATGCGTATCATAAGCGAGCCCACCGCTGCTGCCGTTGCTTATAGTCTTGACAAGAAGGCTACCAGTGTTGGTGAAAAGAATGTTCTCATCTTTGATCTTGGTGGGGGGACATTTGATGTCTCTCTTCTTACTATTGAGGAGGGTATTTTTGAAGTCAAGGCCACCGTGGGAGACACCCACCTTGGTGATGAGGACTTCGACAACAAGATGGTGAACCACTTTGAATAGGAATTTAAGAGGAAGCACAAGAAGGATGTCAGTGATTAACCGAGGGCTCTTAGGCGCTTGAGGGCATCATGTGAGAGGGCCAAGAGAACTCTCTCATCCACTGCTTAGACCATAATTGAAATTGAATCTTTCTATGAGGGTATTGATTTCTACTCAACCATCACCCGTGCCAGGTTTGAGGAGCTTAACGAGGTCCTCTTCAGGAAGTGTATGGAGCCTGTGGAGAAGTGCTTGAGGGAGGCGAAGATGGACAAGAGCAGCGTTGATGATGTTATCCTGGTTGGAGGATCTACCAGAATTCTCAGAGTTCAGCATTTGCTCCAGGACTTCTTCAATGGCAAGGAGCTGTGCAAGAGCATCAACCCTGATAAGGCTGTTGCCTATGGTGCTGCTGTTCAAGCTGCTATCATGATTTGTGAGTTCAATGAGAAGGTACAGGATCTGTTGTTCTTGAATGTTACTCTGCTTTCCCTCGGTCTGGAGATTGCTGGCCAAGTAATGATCGTGTTGATTCCCAGGAACACCACCATTCCCACCAAGAAGGAGCGGATCATCTCAACCTGCTCTGATAACCAGCCTGGTGTCTTGATCCAAGTCTATGAGGGTGAGAGAACGAGTACCAGGGATAACAATCTCCTGGGGAAGTTTGAGGTCTCTGGCATTCCTCCTGCTCCTGCGGGTGTTCCTCAGATCACAATCTGCTTTGATATTGATGCCGATGGTGTCTTGAATGTTACCGCCGAGAATAAGACCACTAGGCAGAAGAACAAGATTACCATCACCAACGACAAGGGTAGGCTGAGCAAGGAGGAGAGGATAAGAGCACTAGGCAGAAGAACAAGATTACCATCACCAACGACAACTGAGCAAGAAGGAGATTGAGAAGATGGTTGAGAATGCTGAGAAGTACAAGTCTGAGGACGAGGCGCACAAGAAGTAGGTAGAGGCAAAGAACGCTCTAGAAAACTATACTCTAACACGAACAATGGCAACAATCTTTTTTAAAAAGCGCTGTGGCAAGCCAACCCTCGTTACAGCAAATAAGCACAAAAGAACATCCTATACCTACATCAAAGTATGACAATTCATAATGTCTAGCTTTGATCCGAGTCCGTAACCCTGCTACATATATAAGAAAGCCTATACCTCCTCCAAAGCTTGTTTCAGCTTTTGGATTTTCTTCACCTGCATTTTTTCCATTTCCTTCATTTTTTGCGGCTCATTTTTGTATGCTGCCTGCTGATCTTTGTCGTGTTGCAGCTCCTCCAAGGCTTGTTTCAACTTCTGGATTTCCTGCAACTGCGTTTCTTCCATTTCCTTCCTTTTTTGCAGCTCAGTATTGTATGCTGCCTCAGCTTGTTTCAGCTTACAGCTTTTCTGCGGGAGCATATCTTCCATTTGCTTCCCTTTTTGCAGCTCATTATGGTATTCTGCCTCTGCTTGTTTACGTTTACAGCGTACCCGCGCCAGTCCTTTTTTGCTGCTTTTCTCATGGTATGATGTCTCTGCTTGTTCCACCTGTGCCAAAGGCATTGGAGAAATTCAGTTAGTGGCATTGCTATAAGTTTTCATAAGGAAAATGCTTTCCTGGCTGGGGTCCATGACTAGAGTCTGCGACCGTGGCACATCCATAGGACACCTATCATGGTGCATACAAGGCTAACATGGTACCTACCAACCAGATGTGTATGCTACGACCACTCTAATGCAGCTAGAGATCAGCAGGCAGCATACAACAATGAGCTGCAAAAAAGGAAGGCAATGGAAGAAATGCAGGTGCAGGAAATCCATAAGCTGAAGCAAGCTTTGGAGGAGTTGCAACCAAGCCAGAGATCAGCAGGCAGCATTTGATTAGAGGGAGGTTGCCGATTCTGGCCAGATATCTTACTCAGAGCAAGAGGAAGCTACTCAGGGGTTTCATGAATCATTCAAGATTGGTGAAGCAGGGTATGGAAGTGTTTATAGAGATCTACTAAGGTCACTCCAATGGCGATCAAGATGTTAAACCCCAAGAGTAGGAGGCATCGCGGATCCGAATTTCAACAAGAGATGAGTGCATTTACATAGTTTTTCAACCCAGCCCTGCTACAGTATACTTGTTTTTCTTTAGCTAATCTACATTTTCTACAGGTTTGTTGATGCTAACCATCCTTCTTCTTTCTCAATTTGATATTCAAATCTGCTGGTGAAGTTTCACCCGAACAACACAGTCGTTGATAAAGTTTCACCAGTAGTCGGTTACACTAGATTGTTGGCACACATATTGCTCGCACAAGTTGTAGGGAATAGAATAGCCCTCGTCAGGCCAATCCCTCACAGAGGAAGAATAGATCGTAGAAACGCCAACAAGAAAGCAAATAACACAAGGGAATTTAACGTGGTTCGGCCTTGCTGCCTACATCCACGGGATCACACAATTCCACTAGATAGAGAATCAAATACAAGGGAGAATTACAATGATTTCTCTCAGCACCTCTCACACAACTTACAGACGAAATAGAAGCCCTTCTTCTTCCCCAAAGAAGGCTGAATTCCTCTTGGTGCGTGACGGCCTCTCTCTAAGCGTGACGGCCTCTCTCCGAGCGTGACGGCTCTCTCCCAATGTCTCTCCACGTTTTGGCCTCTTAACCACTTTTATATTAGGTTTTATGAGTAAAAGACCAAACTGCCCTTCACTTAGGGCTCACCGTCAACAATCTCCCACTTGAGACCTAATTGCTTAAAATCTTCATTAACAACTCTCCCACTTAAACTGATCCCTGTCAAATCAATTTTGTCAAATAGAGTCAATTGCAAGCAAGACAATTACTCCACTCTTATTTAATGCAACTGTGTGATCACCGCCATCCTTCTAGTGTAGAAGGCCAATGGCGGTTGAGCAAACGCTCAATTTCTCCATCGTTACCACTTTAGTAAACATATCCGCTAGATTCTCCTTAATATGTATCTTCTCCAGGAAGACCTTCTTCTCTTCAACAAGTTCTCTCACAAAATGATATTTGATCTCAACATGTTTTGTTCTAGCATGAAACACATTGTTCTTTACTATATCAATTGCACTCTTATTATCACAATAGAGCACACACCTCTCTTGAGGTTTGTCCAACTCCTTCAAGAATGCCTTTAGCCATAACATCATTTTGCAAGCCTCAGTAGCTGCAATGTACTCTGCCTCAGCAGATGAATTTATCACAGATTTCTGCAATTGTGACTGCCAAGCAACAGCACCACTGCCCAATGTGAAGACAAAACCTGAAGTACTTCTTCTGTTATCTAGATTACCTCCATAATCTGAATCAACAAAGCCAACTAAGTTAATCTTGGAACTCCCACCAAAGTCCAAAGACATACCTGAGGAACCCTTCAAATATCTAAAAATCCATTTCACTGCATTCTAGTGCTCTTCACTTGGGTTTGCCATAAACCTTGCTACCTAACTCATAGCATGAGAAATGTCTGGTCTAGTGCATGTGGCTGCATACATCAATGAACCTACAGCAGATGCATTAGGAACTCTGTTCATGTGAATTATTTCCTCCTGTGTGCTAGGAGATTGCTCATTAGAAAGCCTGAAGTGTACCGCCAAAGGAGTACCAACTGGTTTGGCACCCAACATGTTGAACTTCATCAAGACCTTCTCAACATATTCCTCTTGGGACAATTTTAACACTCTCTGCTCTCTATCTCTTGTAATTCGCATACTAAGGATCTGCTAATTAGAAGACAACTGTTTCTTGAGCTTCTCAATCTCACCAATATCAACTCCTGCAATCAACATGTCATCTACATACAACAACAAGAGCAAATAAGAGGTTCTCAACCTTTTATAATAACAACAATGATCAGAGTAGCAACGATAAAATCCAACAGACTGCATAAACCCATCAAATTTTCGATACTACTGTCTTGAAGCTTGCTTGAGACCATACAAGCTCTTAGATAACCTGCAAACCATATTCTCCTTTCCTCTTACCACATAACCTTGGGGTTGATACATATAGATCTCCTCTTCCAACTCACCATGTAGGAAAGCTGTTTTAACATCCAACTGCTCTAAATGGAGATCCTCGACTGCAACAATGAACAACACCATTCTGATAGTAGCAATTTTGACAACAGGAGCAAATATTTCTGTATAATCAACTCCATACTTCTGTTGAAAGCCTTTGACTACAAGTCTAGCTTTCTACCTCTTGCTTCCATCAGCTTCCTGTTTTATCCTGTAAATCCACTTGTTATGTAACGCCTTTTTACCTAAAGGTAGAGGAACTAACTCCCAATTCTGATTAGAGGTCAATGAATCCATCTCATCCTCCATAGCACGCTCCCACTGAGCTGATGTATCTATCCTGCAAGCTTCCTCAAAGCTTTCTGGTTCACCACTGTCAGTCAAGAGCAAATAATTCAGACTAGGATCAAATATAGTGTGCATACCAGATGTGCTCTCAGGGTTGGAGGGATCAAATATCCATTTCTTCTTAATCTACCTAGAGCTGGTCCAACCAAGTGGTGTCTGCAAGGGAACAACTGGAGCCTCTAGAACTGTCTGTGAAGAAGAATCAATCACCTGTTCATGACTAGATGCATCGGCCCCCATGTGACCGGCCCCATTGTGAGCTCTATCATCATCTGATGATTTTTCAGCCTCAAGTTCTACAAACTCATATTCAACCTGTTTCATCTTCCCCTTTTGTAGATCTTGACGGTGCTTATAAAGCTCCGCCTCATGAAACACAACATCTATGCTCTAGATAACCTTCTTATGAATCGGATCCCACAATCGATAACCATAAGCATCTCCACCATAACCAACAAAGTAGCATTTGTTGGACTTTGAATCCAACTTGCCTCTATGTTCTGCATCAACATGCACATATGATGCACAACCGAAAACTCTTAAATAATCAATCTTTACCTCTTTCTTAGACCATGCCTCTTTAGGAATGCCTCCATCTAGGGGGTAGCATGGAGACCTATTGATCAAATATACTGCAGCGTCAACGGCATAACTCCAAAAAAAATGCGAAAGGCCACAGTGTAGCAGCATACTGCGTGCCTTCTCCATGATGGTCCTGTTCATCCGCTCAGCAACACCATTCTGTCTGGGCTGTCTAGGAGTAGTTAGCAATCTACGAATGCCATGCTTATCACAGAAGGATTGAAATTCCCTACTACAATACTCGCCTCCATTATCTGACTTCAAACACTACAATTTGAACCCGGTCTCATTCTCAACAAGTGTTTTCCATTGCACGAAGATAGAAAATACATCAGATTTATTCTTAGCAAAGTAAACCCATAACTTGCGAGAAGCATCATCAATAAAAGTAATGAAGTAAGACGCACCTCCAAGGGATGGAACCTGGGCTGGTCCCCAAACATATGTGTGTACAAGCTCAAGCCGCTCAGTCCTGCGCTCCGGGGTAGCTTGTGAAAATGAAACTTTGTGCTGCTTGCCCATGACGCAATGCTCACAAAAATCTAGATCAGTACACTGCAAACTGGACAACTTCCCCTTAGCCTGTAACATCTTCATCCCCTTTTCTGACATATGCCCAAGACGACAGTGCCACAAACTCACATCAACAACATTAGATGCCACTCCAATAGAGTGCTTATGACAATTGGATGTCATATATAATGTCCCAATTTTCTAACCCTTAGCCACTACCATGACACCTTTACTCATTTTCCAACTGTCACTCATAAAGTGAGTAGTAACAACACAGGTAGCCAATTGACCAACAGAAATAATATTCTTTGTCAAACGAGGCACAAGACGAACATCTTTCAACACAAGAACAACATTATCATCAAGCAACAAACGTATATCACCCTTGCCTATGATTTCACAAGCTTGGTCATTACCCAAATAGACATTGCCTAGATCACTAGCGACAAAATTTTGCATCAAATCTTTTCTAGAAGTAGCATGAAATGAGGCACCACTATCAATAATCCAAGCATCACATTTACTTTCCATAGACAATAACATGCAATCAGATTCTGCAACATTAACTACGTTTTTGTGATGATTTTGTGCTCCATCACGAGGAGGGTTTGGGCAATCTCTCTTCATATGGCCTTTCTGCCCACACTGCCAACAAGCCCCATCACCCTTACGGTTCTTGGCTAAACCCTATGAGGTCGCCGCCCCCTCTCCTCCATAGTTAAGGCTGAACCGGATGAAGAAGAACCACCTTTATGGCGTGTTTCTTCAGCCAATATCATTCCACAAACATCATTCAACTTAAATTTATCTATATTATGAGAACTATGAACATCAACTTTAAATGATTCCCAATCAGATGACAAAGACTTAAGCAAAGCAATAGAATGTATATCTTCTGTAAAATTAACATCTACTGCTTCAAGTTGATTCACCAAAGCATGGAATGAATTCAAATGATTGGCTACGATCTCATCATCAGACATTTTCAAATCAAAGAAGCTAGTCACAAGATGTACCTTATTTGTGGAAGGACTTGCATACAACTGCTCAAGCAGATCAAAACATTCCTTCGTGGTTTTCGCCTTCGTGATGTTCAATGCCACCGATGAAGAAATAGACAACCTGACCACTCCTAGAGCCTTCCGATCAAGCAACTCCCACCTTGCGATCTTATCCACCTTGTCCTCACCAACGGGCTTGGTTGTAATCAAAGGTTGATAAAGATCCTTCTGGTATAAATGGTCTTCAATTTGCATGCGCTAAAATCTGTAATTTTGGACATTAAATTTTTCTATCTTGAATTTACCATCGTCGGCCATCTCCTCCTGAAGCTCCGATACCAATTGTAGGGAATAGAACAGCCCTCGTCAGGCCAATCCCTCATAGCAGAAGAATAGATTGTAGGAATGCCAACAAGAAAGCAAATAACACAAGGGAATTTAACGTGGTTCGGCCTTGCTGCCTACATCAACGGGATCACAGAATTCCACTAGATAGAGAATCAAATACAAGGGAGAATTACAATGATTTCTCTCAGCATCTCTCACACAACTTACAGACGAAATAGAAGCCCTTCTTCTTCCCCAAAGAAGGCTGAATTCCTCTTGGTGCGTGACGGCCTCTCTCTGAGCGTGATGGCCCTCTGGTTCGTGACGGCTCTCTCCCAATGTCTCTCCACGTTTTGGCCTCTTAACCACTTTTATTTTAGGTTTTATGAGCAAAAGACCAGACTGCCCTTCACTTAGGGCTCACCGTCAACACAAGTGACATCAAAAACGCTACAAGCAGACTTCATGTGCACCATCGATCCAGTGGGAATGACGCACGGTGCAACTTCACTAAAGACTTCACTTGTGAAACTTCACCAGCTGATTTGAGTTCCTTAATTTGGATGAAATTGATAGATGGAGATTCTGAATTGGGTTCGTCATGGGAACTTTGCTGGAGGAGAAGGCCCTAATTTACGAGTACCTCCACAATGGAAGTCTGGAGGACCGCTTTCTCTGCAAGCACAATTACCACCACTATCATGGCAGATCCGAAATTGCATCCTCAACCAAGTATGTGCCGCTCTAATCTACCTCCACTCTGTCGGGCCTCACGGGGTTGTCCATGGTGACATCAAGCGTGACAACATCCTCCTCGATGCCAACTTCGTCGCAAAACTCAGTGAATTTGGCATATCACGTCTAATGCGCTGACAAACTGGCCCTTCGACTGGTCTACATCCACCATGTGCTGGGAAATTGACTAGCCAAAGGGCACAATCGCATACATTGACCCAGAGTACATGCCAACTGGGGTTCTCAAAAACTCCAAACTCCGAACCCTAGATCCTAAACTCCAACAAAATTGGATGTGTATTCTTTCGGAGTTGTAATTCTTCGAATTATCACCGGGCAGCCGGCGATGCAAATTACCAAGTTAGTCAAGGATGCAGTTCAAGGCGGGCAGCTTGACCGAATTTTAGACAAGATGGCCAGCAAATGGCCACCTGTGTTGGCGAAGCAGCTAGCAAAGCTTGCACTGAGGTGCTGTGAGATGAATCCAAGGGATAGGCCCGAGTCCGGATGCTGGTGCCATCGAGGCCGCTGGTGAAGTTTCACCAGCCGTCGATCATACGAAATCGACAGCGAATATGGACATAATGTGTACTCAGTCAAAACTGACGCATTTTTTGACCGAGTGCACACATTTTTCGTGTGTGCCGTCGATTTCGTATGATCGACGACCGGTGAAACTTCACCAGCGGTCTCGTTGGTGAAGCTCAGGGGTCATTTGGGGCATGAAAAATCAGCTCCATCCACGTGGATTATTTTGGAAAAATCCACCTAAAGAGTGGATAAAGTGAGCTGGTTAGTGGATTATCCACGTTATCACTCTTTAGGTGAATTTTTCCAAAATAATCCACATGGAGCTGATTTTTCATGCCCCAAACAGCCCCTATGTCGGACGTATGGAGTGTACTTGAACCAATGATGGATGCAGCCAGACCTGCTTCTCCGTTGCCAACCGGTAGTGTTAGCTGATGCAGAACAACTTTCAATTCCGTTCCGAGGCATTTCGTTACACAGTTGTATGTAAGGGAAACTTTGGAATTTCATATTAGTCAGGTTCGTTAATTTCGTTGGGAATTCTGTGTTTGAAGATTACTGGCGTGTCATCTAATGGAAATTTTCTAGGAAGTATAAATGGTGATCTTGTCTTTTTCTGTAATAAGACTGAAGGTATGTTTCTTCGAGCTTTTGCTCTGGTTATCTAGTTCTATGACATTGAGAACCGGTTTGGTTGATTTCAAGTCTGCCAACAATGGTTGAGAGGAATTAGTTCAATTGAGCTTGACATTGGAAATTTGTTTCTCTGGATTTCTGAGCTTGACAGTGGTTTCAAAGCAGGTTCAAGGTGAATTTAGGAGGCAGGGAGCAAATTTCTAGCCTGCCTTAATCAGCTTAGTCAGCACATGGATAGGATTGAAACAATCTTCTTCACCTTGAGCAGTTGATTGTGAATTTTCGTTGACAGCAAAGGGGCTTTAACATCTTTGTTCGCAAATTCCTGACCTTCAAGGTGTTCGACTTAAGGCTCGTAGGAATTGCCAAAGAAGAAATGCACACAACTGTCTTATTCGTGCAGTACTAGTCATGGCTACTGTTGATGTGATTTGAAGAGTCCAGTGACAAAGAAATTGAGGATTTTCTTGCAGGTCAACAAAGAGAGGTTCTCCATTTAGGAAGTCTCAAGTTAACAGAGAGAAGCTCCTTTGTGTTTTAGACAACCCACTCAGACCTCCCAGGTGCCAAGGTCTTGATCGAACCTGGGACCTCTCCCTCAACAAGGAAAGGCCCTATCCAGCATGCTCTTTTGGAATGTGAAAAAAAATTTAATTACCACAAGGCTAGGCACACAGAAATCCAATTGAAGTTCAACTTATTCTAGAACTATCTGACCAATATTCAGATAGTATATAAGATCAATAAGCTCAAATTCTATACATGAACCAAATAATTCCACTATTGAAGATCGTGACTCAGTTTTGTGAAAAATAAGATGAATGCTTACATAAGAAAAATTATGTAGGTTCAATTCACCTCCATGGCGATATAGATAAAATTGATTATATTTTAATAAAATGAGCATACAGAAAAAGTTGTTCCTGAAAATGCTATTTATTACTAGATAGGGTGAATAAGACAACCACTTAACAGCTCTCACTTTATTTTACTAACAAATAATGTTAATTTAAACAATCATTCAATGCAACATTCTCTTATTAGCAAGTAATAGAAGCATATGAGTGAGAGAGACTTAAGAGATGTAGAATGTGTGTGTGCGTGTGATAATATGCAAGACGGACAAACACAAACAATCACACAAAGATTTATAGTGGTTCGCCGCTAAGCAACTCACTTCAACGGGTCGTCCACACTCGGAGCACATAATCCAAGTAACCTCCGTCATCCACTAAGTGAGGTTTTTAGCTCACCCACAACATCATACACTTACCAGTTTTGTTTAGATCACTGGAACCATACAATAGTGAATCCATACTCACTATTAGTCACACCGACCTAACTCTCTCAAAAGAATGGTTTGACCCTATGGTCTACACCACAATCTAACACAACTAAAAAAGAGATTTAAGAGTACTTACTTTAAGATGGATAAGTGACTAGAGTACATACCCTTGAAGGGAGGATGTGAGATATTTTACCCGTTTTGCTCAAACTAGTCTTGAGCTAAGGGCCTTCCATTGCCCATCTTTGGATTCAACTAATGATGCTCTGAAATTGTAGATGCTTTTTAGACAAGGGATTGGTTTCTATAAGAATTTTCCTATGGGATTAAGTGAAACTATGGCTAAAGATACTTTGAACTACTATCAAGGGTCAAGAGTATGAACACATCAAATCACTAACGAGGGACCGGAGAGTAGATCAAAGTAAGCAAGACCTTTGATAGGATTTACAATGTCTTTGGTTCAAGGTCAAGTGGGGTTTTAGTTTCTAAATGGTGATTCTAGATGCTCTAAGAAACCATGATCCAAGATGACTTGAATCCCTTCCTAAGATCTCATAATAAGATTTTGAACTCATTTCAAAGAAAGGAGAGGAAGAATAATCAAGAACACTCAATGCTCTCTCATGATTTACTAAGAGAAGAATAAGACCAAAAAGTTTTTGGGGAAAGGACTTTCACCCATTTCTCCCAAGAGAAAGGTATTTATAGAGGGAGAGGGTGGTGTGTATCAACCCATCCATTGGTGGATTCCTCATATCAACCCACCCACAGGTAGATACCTCATATCAACCCACCCATGAGTGCTTCCCTCATGTAGGTTGGGTCATATTAACTCATTTGTGGGTGGTTCATTTACATAAACACACCCATGGGTGCATTCTTTATTTGCTGGCCTACCACTCTAAGAGACTTACAAATAGGTCATCAAATTGACAAACATAATTAGGGAAAATAACTATGATACTAACATTCTCCCCCTTTGTCAATTGGAGTGACAAAACTATCCTAAGTGTACAATTGTTCATACAAAATGTTACATTAAACGAAGTACACTCTTAAGACACAAGTTTCTTAATGAAGCTCATTCTTGAATACTCCCCCTTAGATGCTCCCCCTAAGCACATGTCAATTGAACCTATATTCATGAAATATCTCATATATAGGTAGGACATGTACTCCCCCTTTTTGTTAATCACATTGGCAAGGTTAGATAAAAATTGCATAGAACATGCGGGAGGCATACATTAAAAATGTAACTAAGAGAGGTTTAGCATTAAAGCACAATAAAGAGAGTACATTAAGATCAAAGTACCTAATAGAGAAATAGCATTAAAGCATAGCAATGAGAAGTACATAGAAAGAGCATGAAAGCATAGGCACTTATATGTAACATAGGATCAAAACATACACCATCAATAAAATGGGAAAACAAATAATGAATGTCTTAGTTACTATCCTAAGAGATTAGTCACTCTAATGATTCCCAAACCAAAATAATGGTGATTTTCGTTTGAATGCAAACCTATGAACTCGTGCATTGTAGCTAGGCAGCATGGGAAGAGACCGACTACAATTGGTGGGCCCCATTCAAGGGGTCCCACGGTGGAGGCGTGCTACTCATGCATCCACGTGGCAATGCATACGTGAGAGCCAATCCGCAAGAGGGGAGGCCACCCTCGCAAGACCAGAAGCTACTCCTTCGATGCAAGCGCCGGAAAGGGTAGTTGCGGTGTCAAGAAGGCCGATTTAGGAGGCAAGATCATCTCGGAGTTGTTGGACATTTGATGCGAGGCCGGACACAAGTGTATGGAGGTCGGAGACCATCCCTTCAAGGGCTGAGAGTCGGCTGGACAGCAAGGCGTGTTCAGCTTGCACGGTGGACAGCTCATTGGCAAATACGGATGCGCCTCCATCTTGAGGTGCTGCCGGTGTTGGTGTTCAGGTCTGTTTGGCGCAGTCTGAGGTTTAGAAGAGCTGGACCAATGGGAAAGAAAGAAGTTGCTAAAGCAACAAGACTGCTGGTTTGATTTTGGGTTTGGTTTTGAATTTCGGCAGAAAAATTTGAAGTATAAGAACAGATTGCCGGAAGAAATGATGATAGATGGCTGAAACAATTGTTGTCGGAGCTCCAAGAAAGTCTTGCCATCCGAAATTTTCAGATTTAGATAACGGTGCATTGGACCAGAACTGCAACTTGCACTTGGAGAAGACAATGAATTGTGCATTTGTTCCTGGGTTTTAACACAAATAAACTGACCATCGTATCTATAACCCATAGTTAGTTGGGGTGATTACTACAAATAGTTGTCATTATACCCCTCATGTTGTGAGTATCACTTTTGGTTTTAGTACCCAATAAAATTTGACAGTGACTTTTCAAAACCCAGACAGATTAAAATTAAAAAAAAAACTAACCATAGAACAGAAGCAAAAACAACAAAAGAAAATAAAAAAGAAAAAAAATACGAAACTAATCTAACTATCACAAATTCCAATAGACTTTTGAAGATTAGTAAATCTCAGGGAGTCCAGTGGTTTATTCATAATATCAGCTAGTTGATTATCAGTAGAAACATATTCTAGTGCAACTATATTATCCTCAACTAATTCACGGATGAAATGACGCTTAATATCAATGTGCTTAGTGCGTGAATGTTGAACAAGATTTTTGGAAACATTTATAGCACTAGTGTTGTCACATTATATGCTCATGGTCCCTTGTTGGATTCTATAATCCTGAAGCATTTGCTTTATCAATAATAGTTGAGCGCAACAGCTATCAGTGGCAATATACTCGGCTTCTACAGTAGACAGAGAAATACAAGCTTGCTTCTTGCTATGCTAGGCAACTAGACATTTTCCAACATAAAAGCATCCACCACTTGTGGATTTTCTATCAACTAAGTTTCCTACCCAATCTGCATCTGAGTATCCAGCTAGAGCAATACAAGTGTCATATGGATACCAGAGCTCTAGATTTTAGGTTTCTACTACATACCTGATTATTCGTTTAATAGTAGTTAAATGAGATTCTTTAGGATCAGCTTGAAATCGCGCTCATGCTCCTACACTAAATGATATGTCAGGTCTGCTAGCCGTCAGATAAAGTGGGCTACCAATCATACTCCTATAAACATGAGAATCTACACTTTTTCCATCACTATCCTTGCTCAGCTTTAATGTGGTACTCATAGGTGTAGCTACATGTCTACCAGAGTCAAGACCAAAATACTTGACTAGCTCCCTAGCATATTTGGTTTGAGATACAAAAATTCCTTCTTTTAATTGTTTTACCTGAAAACCTAGAAAGAAGGAAAGTTCTCCTACCAAACTCATTTCAAATTCTGATTTCGTAAGGTTGGCAAACTCAGTAGTTCCTTTCTCATTAGTAGATCCAAAGACAATATCATCTTCATATATTTGAGCAATCAAGATGGAATCTTTGGTCCTTTGCACAAAAAGAGTTTTATCAAGACTTCCCTCGACAAAAATTATTATTGACCAAGAATGAGGTCAATCTCTCATACTATGCACGTGGTGCTTGTTTTAGACCATAAAGTACCTTTTTGAGATTATGTACATGATGAGGAAGTTTAGGATCAAGGAATCCTTTTGGTTGTTCAACATATACTTCCTCATTAGGTACTCCATTTAAAAATGCATTTTTGACATCCATATGATATAATTTGAATTGTAAATGACAAGCAATGACCATCAAGATCCTAGACTCTAGCCTAGCTACAGGGGCAAATGTTTCCTCAAAGTCTATACCCTCAATTTGGGTGTACCCTTGGGCAATTAATCTATCATTGTTTCTAACTACCTTCCCATTTTCATCACTTTTGTTCTTAAAAATCCACTTAGTTCCTATGACATTTATATCACTTGTTCTAGGAACTAGGTATTATACCTCATTTCTAACAAATTGATTTAGCTCTTCTTGCATGGCATTAATCCAATGTTCATCTGTGAAAGCTTCATCAACATTCTTAAGTTCTATGTTAGAGGTGAAACCAAAATGACTGTTTATTATTTTAGCATGTTGCCTAGTTAGACTAAGGCCATAGGGGTCACCAATGACTTGAGTTATAGGATGATCGTTGACTTTTTTCAGGTCATTGTTTGAAGGAGGTGGAGAGGATATGAGCTCAGTAGTGGGAGCCTCTTCTAGTGCTCCTTCATCTTTTTCAGGATGGTCTTGAGAACCTTCTTCAATTTTTGCATCATGAACAACCACATTGATAGATTCTTGAATGGTGTTGGTTGCGAGATTTAAGACCCTATAAGCTCGACTATTGAAAGAGTATCCTATGAATATTCCTTCATCACTTTTGAGTCAAGCTTGGCTAGATTTTCTCTGTCTTTTAAAATATAACATCTACTACCAAAGTCCTTAAAATATTTAACACTAGGCTTTTTATCGTGCCACAGCTCATAGGCTGTTTTATCCTTACTTGCTTAAATGTAAACTCGATTAATAATATAGCAAGTAGTGCTAACTACTTCGACTCACGAGTTCTTTGGAAGATTCTTACTAGTTAAGAATACTGTGGCCATGTCATGCAGAACATGGTTCTTTCTTTTAGCAACACCATTTTTATGAGGAGTTTTAGGTGCAAAAAATTCATGATGTATTCCAAATTTATCAGAAAATTTATCAAAGAAAGTATTTTCAAATTCTCCACCATGATTACTCTTAATTTTGACAATAGTCAGACCTTTCTCATTTTGGATTTGCTTGGCAATCCCTTTGAATTTAAGAAAAGTATCAAACTTTTTTCTAAGAAAGGCAACCCAGGTATATCTAGAAAAGTCATCTACTACCACAAGAAAATATTTTTTCCCTCCTATACTCTTTGTTCTCATAGGTCCAACTAAATCCATAAGTAGAAGTTCAAGAGGTCTAGAGACATTAATAGTATTTACTTTTTTGTGTAAGGCTCTAACTTGTTTACCTATCTGACATTCACCGCACTCTTCCTTATCCTTACGACTAATGATAGATAAACCCCTAAGAATCTCGTTCTTACTTAGACGAGATAAGTCTCTATAGTTTACATGCCCAAGACGCTTGTGCCATAGTTCTGCTTCAGTTGTTTGCTTTATCTAGCATTGAGAAGAGTTTGGTTGAAATGTTTCCTCAACTATATAGCAATTATTAATAGTTCTAACACCTCTCATAATAGTTTCTCCTTTCTTATTGGTGATCTTACAACTATGACTTCTAAAGCTAACATAATGATTTTGGTCACAAATTTGGGAAATACTAAGGAGATTGTGTTTTAGCCCTTCAACACATAGTACATCCTTAAAGTGGGGCATGTTTGGGACACTTAGAGTTCATTTGCCAATGATTTTTGACTACTACCATCTCCAAAGGTGACCGATCTTCCATCAAATTCTTTTATCTCAGAAAAATTTTCATTTTCTCCAGTCATGTGCGTAGAACACTCACTATCCAAGTACCATCTAGAGGAATTCTCTGCTAAGAGGGCTGTATGAACAACTAGACTCATTTCCTTTGTTTTATGTCTCCACACAGTGGTGTTAGATGTTCTCCCTATCTTATACCTAGAAGATGGACTATTTGAGGTGGTTGCTTTACTCTTGTTTTCCTTGCTCTTAAGCTATGTTTGAGCATTTCTATGCTTTATGTTTATTTTAGCAAACTCTTTAAAAAGTTGAGCCATCCTAGTGGTCACAGGAATAAGTCTAGTAGGAACAACATCATGCGAGGAATTAATAAATTCTAGAAGTTCACTTTTGGTAATCATTATTTTTTCTAGAATTCTTCTTTGTATTATATCCCCCATTAAATGGTACATTTTTATCTTGAGATGATTCTCCTAAGATAGATTTTTCATTCCTTATGACAAGTCTGGGATTGATTCTTCGGTGTTCCTCTCCAATTGATGACTTGTTAAGACATTCTTTTACAAAGATAGTTTGATTTTTACCTTCAGACTTGTTTATACCAATGTGACCAAGCCCATTCTTATCAATTGGACTCTTTCCTAGCCTTACCATATGTGTGAAGAGTTTGACTACTTTGAGAAAATTTCTCAACTAGATTATCATTGGATTTGCTAAGTTCTTTTAAAGTTGATTTTTATAGATAACTACTTTTAATTCTTAAAATTTTTTTTATGTATCTGCCCACTAATTTTCACTTCATTTTTCAACTTATCAATTTCTTGTGTTTGCATATCATTCATAGCAAAATCAAGTTCTTTCTTGAGCCTAAGATTTTCTCTTTTTAGCATTGTGATCTCAACCATTTTAGTACTTTCTTTGAATTAAGAATTATATGAACTTTAAAGGTCATTATTATCGTTGTCAGAGGTAAGTGAATCTGAATCACTTTGAGATGATTCTTCTTTTGGCATTTTCACCTTAGAAAAGTCATTAGTGATTGATGAGGAAGTCATAAAGTCTTTTAAAGATTCTACCTCATCTTGGTTAGATGAATCTTCTGAGTCCTCCTCAGTTTCTAAAGATTCATCCCATGAAACTTTAGCTGCTATTTCTTTTTTCTTAAATTTTTACTTCAATGGACACTCAGTGGAAGTATGACCACGACCATGACAATTATAACATTCAATGTTTCTTGAGGTTGATTTAATTATTCTTTTTCAGTTGTCTATAGGTTTAGTTTTAGAAAATCTTTTCCCTCTAAATCTTCCATTAAAATGTTTGGCAAACTTTTTAACAAGGAAAGCAATTTCTTCATCTACCTCATCATCCGACTCTTGACTTTGTTGGCTAGAGGAATTCAAAGCTACAAATTTTTTAATCTGTGTGGGAAGTTGTAATTCAGAGGTTTGTAAAGAGCCAACTAAGTCTTCTACTTTCATTAGGTCAGTATTTCTACATTCCCTAATGGCTGTCACTTTAGGAGAAAATCTAATAGGGAGAGACCTAAGGATTTTGTCTACAATCTCGGGTTCAGGTAGTTTTTTTACCAAGACCCCACATGGAATTTATAATATCATTAAGTTTAGAATAGAATTCCAAGAATGTTTCATCTTCTCCCATTTTGATATTTTCAAACCTACTTACAAGAAGTTGGAGTTTAGATTTCTTAACTAAACTAGTTCCTTCATGAGACACTTCTAAAATATCCCGAGCTTCCATGGCACTCTCAGACAAACATATACGTTTATACTCATCAGGGGATACATCATAAGTAATGGCACTAAGGGCTTTGTTATTTCCCATACTCAATTTTTTATCCATCTCAGACCACCTAAGTATATTTAAGGCACTACAACAAAAATGACTTTTATCGACTGTAAAAACTGTCGCTAGAAGTCCTTAAACTGTCGCTACAAATTTATAGCGACGGATTTTTTCCGTCGCTTGCCCGGTCGTTATAAGTGGCGCCGCTAATGACATTTTGACGGAAAAATGGCAATCCGCCGCTAATGTCTTTACCAACAGTTTTACCGACGGATTTGATTCTGTCGCAAGTGTATTGTAGCGACGGATTTAGGCCGTCGGTATAAAGGTTTAGCGACGGTTTTAAAGACGGACTCTAGACTCCGTTAGATACCTATTGCGACGGTTTTAGCTCATTTGTGACAGATTTTATCTGTCGGTACAGACTTCCAAAAAATAAAAAAAAACAGCAGCTTTATGCTGCTATATGCTAAATATGGATAACAAGCATAATTCATAAATGTAAAAGATATTCTCATATATTATTCATATAATTAATACCACATTGAATATATAAACAACATATATTCATATATATTGTATTGATAAAAATAACATTACAATGCTGCCAAAGGAGACTTTACAAGGTAAAAGTACTTTATACATGTAATACTGTGGGAAGCTACTCCTCTTGTACCAAGTCTTGTTTCCACATCACACAGCAAATGACAGATTAGATCTCTTGCATCTTCTGATATTTTTCCCTCTCCTGGGAATTTCAAACATGTTCTCCAGTTAATTATCTGTTTTGACATGGAAATACTCACATAAGTTGGCATCAGTGGCATCAGAGAGCAACTTTTAGCAAAAGAAATTTGGAAAACACAAGTAAGAAATCTTCTTATTATTAATATGGATGAAGAAGCATTTGATGACCATTTAAAACATTTGGCTTCTTTAAAGTTTGAATGAAAAGTTATGAACAAATGAATATCCGCTTCATATGTTTGGCTAGGCATTAACTATTTTCTCTCAGTATGACTCCTTGATTTTAAAAATTAACAGAAACTTCATACATGTTCTACAACTCAGGAACACTGTTTCCTACCAAACCGATGAAATCATTTCGCATTTTCTCCTTCCAATACCAAATACAAAGACCAAATTTGATGCAACTCACCAGTTGTTTGCATATTGCCAGACCCAACCCTGTTCCTTCATATTTTCGTGCATGATCTGCACTGACTTGCATATACTTTTTAAAGAGTGTTGGCAATGCCTTTTCTGTTAGAGGAAAACACTAACATTTGAGAAATCCGCAATTTAACAACAAGAAGATACATATAACTGTTTCTTCTGCCTAAAACCATAACATTATAAGTCATTGCACTTGAATGAACTCGATTGCCATTCAAAAGCATGGGCAGACCCCAAAAGCATACCTGGAATTCCAATCCCTATGTCATACACATCACACTGCAACCAAACTGTTGTCTCATGCAGATTACAATGCGTTCCTCTATCTTCATCCATTAGACTAGCCATTGTAGTCAAAATTCTTTCTCCATTCTCAACAAGACTACTACATATATCAAGATGATCCCCACTTTGCTTACGGCTATTTTGGAGAATTGAAGAGTTTTCTCCTATTCCTTCTTGTGATGAATTTGTAGATTGGTGCCAATCTGTGGATCCAGAGATTTGTTCTGGGACCACGTATAGGTTTATGCGAACCTTCCCTTCGTGGGTGAACTTGATTGCATTACTACAAAGTTTAGTTAATAATTTTGAGTCATTTGTATAATTGAATCCAAAATATAAGACCACCCGATAGATCTAGATAAATATAACAGCAGTAGATATTCTCAGTATTGAATCTGAAAAGGTTCCTACCTGATTAAATTTGTCAGAATTTGCCGAATTCTTAGCACGTCACAGACGGCCTAAAAGAGAGGAAATAATATAACCATCATAAGTATTATGCAAAGGAATTCGCAGAAATTTCATTTTAGTAGAAAATAGTTCAAACAGTTTTTGACTAAGAATGAAGCATGCAGAATTATCATTTGATAAAGATCAATGGATCAGAGAACTATAGAAATTTCTCTCAAAATTCTGAGTTACAGCTTCTTACAAGCTCGGTGAGCAAAATATTCATCTATCATGTGTGTTAGAAAATCAAACAGATAAATCATTTTATTGGTTCATATTCATCTGGCTCCTCAGAGAAAGTGATTGATTACAGAAATAATGCCTGCTCCTCTGTGGAGATAAATGTATGATTCAATGTACGCCTCCTTAATTATTGACTTAAGATGCACGGCATGTGTCCTGACCTGATTCAACCCTGGAGAGATCAAGAATGTCATTGATAAGTTGCAATACTAAATCTCCAGATGATAACATGACATCCAAAAGCTGTCTCTGCTCTTGGTCTAATTTCATATTGGCAAGAACCTCAGCAATGCTAACCACCCCGGTAAGGAGAGACCTTATCTCATGCGACATGGTAGCTAACATTTGTTTAGCCCGCATTGTTTCCTCTAAAAAAGTTAGCAAATTGCAGTAGACAAGTGTGCGGTGAGAACAGTATTCAGTATAGTATTTAAAATTTTATGCAAAGACCTTATTTGAACATTGTATAGTATTTACTTCTGCATTACCTGTAATGTGAATCAATTTATTGAGTTCTATTTCCTTCGCTTTTTGGACAGCAATTTCCTCCCGAATCTTTGCCATTCTTTCTCTTTTATTGACCTGTCATGTACCAAAAATGGTGTTTACACGTGCCTGTAAAATCAGAAGAAAATAATTTGTCTACTCAGATAGATGAGAAGCCTCTTCCATTCCATTCTTCATATATGATTGCAAAGTTGGAAGAACTAACCTGGTCAGTTACATTCATTCCCATATAATTTACACCGATAGTCTCACCTGATTTGCTGAATACTGGCTCCACATGCATCAGAAAGGTTTTTTAGCCAAATAACTCAGTATCAGAAAATGGCTACAGGGGAGAGGCTGAAAGGGGTTAAAATCAGGGTTTTGATCCGACGGCTTGTAATCTGTTACTTAGCGACAGATTATAATCTGTCAGAAAAACCGTCGATACTGATCCGTTCCCTCGACAGATATATTTCTGTCGTTAAATATCTGTCGTTAATGTTACATTTAGCAACAGATATTTTGTCGGTTAAAATCCGCTGGAAATGAGTCTCAGTAGCGACGGATTTAAATCTGTCAATAAAAAATCCGCCGTTACCGCCCATTTTTGTTGTAGTGAGGGATGCTCAATAGTAACCCCATTTGTTTCTATGGGTGGTTTCCAACTATTTTCAACGCAGTACCATGCCAATTCATCATGAGCCTTTAGAAAGGTCTTCATTCGGTTTTTCCAATATGGATAGTTACTACCATCAAATTGAGGAGGTTTGGTAGTGGACGAGCTTTTAAATCTAGCCATCAAGAGCATTTAGATCACACTCAAGATGCTATCACTTAAGTAAGAGTGACTAAGCTCTAATACCACTTGAAAGTGCTCTTTAGTCCTAGATGAGGGGTGAATAGGTCAACAACTTAAAAGTTCTCACCCTATTTTACTAACAGATAATATTAATTTAAATAATCATTCAATGCAACATTCTCTTATTAGCAAGTAATGAAAGCGTATGAGTGAGAAAGACTTAAGAGGTGTGGAATGTGTGTGTGCGTGTGACAATATGCAAGACAGACAAACACAAGCAATCACACAAAGATTTAGAGTGGTTCACCGCTAAGCAACTCGCTTCAACGGGTATGTCCACTCTCAGAGCACCTAATCCAAGGAACCTCCGACATCCACTAAGTGAAGGTTTTTAGCTCACCCACAACATCATACACTTACCAGTTATGCTTAGATCACCGGAACCATACAATAGTGAATCCACACTCACTATGGGTCACACCGTTCCAACTCTCTCAAAAGATTGGTTCAACCCTATGGTTTACACCACAATCTACCACAACTAAAGAAGAGATTTAAGAGTACTTACTCTAGGATGGAGAAGTGACTAGAGTACATACCCTTGAAGGGAGGATATGAGATATCCTACCCATTTTGTTCAAACTAGTCTTGAGCTAATGGCCTTCCATTGTCCATCCTTGGATTTAATTAATGATGGTCCGAAATTGTAGAGGCTTTTTAGACAAGAGATTGGTTTCTCTAAGAATTTTTCTATTGGATTAAGTGAAACCATGGCCAAAGATACTTTAAACTACTCTCAAGGGTCAAGAGTATGAACACATCAAATCACTAACGAGGGACCGGAGAGTAGATCAAAGTAACAAAGACCTTTGATAGGATTTGCAATGTATTTGGCTCAAGGTCAAGTGGGGGTTTTGGTTTCTAAAGGGTGATTCTAAATGCTCTAAGAAACAATGATCCAAGATGACTTAAATCCCTTCCTAAGATCTCATAATAAGATTTTGAGCTCATTTCTAGGAAAGGAAAGGAAAAATAATCAAGAGCACTCAAAGCTCTTTCATGATTTAGTAAGAGGAGAATAAGGCCAAGAGGTTTTGGGGGAGAGGACTTTCACCCATTTCTCCCAAGAGAAGGGTATTTATAGAGGGAGAGGGTAGTGTGTATCAACCTATCCATGGGTGGATTCCTCATATCAACTCATCCATGAGTGGATACCTCATATCAACCCACCCAGAGATGGATACCTCATATCAACCCACCCATGAGTGGTTCCCTCATGTAGGTTGGGTAATATTAACCTATTTGTGGGTGGTTCATTTATATATATACACCCATGGGTGCATTCTTTATATTCACCCATTCACAGGTGGGTTCTCCCTATATCCACCCATCTTTGGTTTGATTTATTTATGGGGGTTCAATCAATAGATCATCAAAACCAAGGAGAGAAGGCTTGATGATGCGTCGCCATAAGTCTTGAACCTTTGAGCTAGACCCTCATTGTCTTCATTCCAAGTGATTTACCTTGAGCACATATATTTGAGTCTTGCCCATTGATATATGTCTTCTTCATACTTTTAGTGGGCTTTTTTAAGTAGCTCTTATCTTGCGTAAACTTCTTCCTCTTTTGGAGCGAGCCCTCCTTAAACTAGCCTACTACTCTAAGTGACTTACAAATTGGTCATCAAATTGATAGACATAATTAGAAAAATAAGTATGACATTAACAGTTCCTTGCTAATTTAATTGTACCAAAGGCAATATGGGTATCAAAGGAGTTAAGGTGAATTATAGAAGGGACAGCAAAGCCAAGTGACAAGGGATTAGGGTTCACAAGTTCAAATGGTTCAACACACATATGACATGTCGCAAAACTACAAATCACTTAACCATGGATTATTGTCAATCAGTGCTTTTCTCAGCCTATCTAAGTTTAAAGAAAAAATTGTCTCTCTCTGTCTCTCTCTCTCCATACAACAAGGCAAAGCAATACCAACATACAAATATTCATGTGGAAAAGATGTCAGACTTATCCTTCATTTCATAGCAACATTGATTAAAAACAAAAAACAGATTGAAGTTTCAATGAATTACTTTCTATAAGATTATCGGAAAGTTAGGCACAGTCGACATACAATTCATTATAAAATTGAAAGAATGAAGTATAATACAAGTTTTTTCCAAATTGAAAGAGTAATTCTAAACATAGGGAATATATTTCCTTCACTGGTTGATGATTGTTTTAAAATTAAATCTCGCAAGCCTGTCCACACGAGTATGGGTGAGTATGTATAGCAGGTGTCGAATTACATGGACGGATGATTTTTTGCCAAATCCTAAAGAAAGATTGAGGTTTCTATTACACTATTAACCACACTAAGATAATAATAAAAAATGAAAAAAGATAAGATGAGAGGAAGGCTAGGGTATATGAATCCTTCACTAGGTTGTAACTAAACTCCTTACTTTTGATCAAGACATAAACATGTGCATGAATAGAATGATTCCTAACTAATTCGTTATAATCACCCAAAATAAAAATGATTAACTCATTATGACATGGCCTATCTCAACCTGATACAACTCACCTATGGTACGCTATTTCATAGTCATAGCCCATCTAATTAAGCATAACTCATCACTAGTCATCAACCATCACAATAAATACCATTACATACTAGACCATATAGATAAGAGAAGAGAATATTAATACTATGCAAAACTAATATCAATCAATCAAAAACTAAACATATACATTAAATGAACAATAAAAGTTGGTCTTTTATTTAACCACAATCATACAATAATTCATATATATAGTCTTAGTCAAAAGTAAGAAAACAAACAACAACATTAATGTGAAGAGGGCAGACACCGTGCGAAAGCCATGGTGGCTGAGGTCGCAGCGGAAGCCGAGGTGGGTGACAGCGGTGTCAGTTCGGTCTAGACCAAGTTGGGTAGTGCTGAGTTGGTAGCCATGGGCGGCGCGCAAGGTGGGGCCGACGGTGGCGAGGAGGAGGCGAGAATGTGGATGAAGCACACGTTACCTCTGGTCAGTACACCGGTGGTCTGACAGTGGTTCGAGGCGGCGGTGAGGGACCTGGAGGGCCCGTGAGGCTGGTGGCGGAGGCCATGGCAAACTCGGTCGAACAAATTGAGGTAGATAGATGCAGGGGCAGGGGCACCATGGCAGCGGCCCTCGTCGTGGGTGTACCCAGCGGTGGTCACGTCGCCCTTGAGGGATTGGATGGAGAACCCCAATTGAACGGCGAATGTTGGAGATGCAACGATCTCCTCGCGGGCGGCCTTGCCGATGGCAGCATCCGAGATGGAGGTGATGGTGGCCCTGGGTGGTCCATTGCGACGGCGACATCGCTGATGGAAAGCGGCGGGGCGGCTGAAGATGACGGTCGAGGACCGATGGCCTGGCTGGAGTCCATCGATGGAGGGGCGGGGACGCCGTGGTGTCGTGGAATCGTGGAAGGGGCTGGGGACAGGGAAAGATCCTGCCTTGTAGGGGTTCTTGGAGGCGGCGGATGGATCGACAGCCAGTGACTTGGCTAGCGGCTGAATGGCTTGGCTGAGCGGGGGAAAGCCCATGGCGTGAAGGGAACAGAACCCATGGGGGCGGTGGGGCCTATGCGGCAGTCGGCGGCGATGAGGAGGAAACCCACGATGCAGTTGACGATCTTGAAACGGCCGGTTTTTGAAGGCGTCGTCTCCGTGGACGAGGCGGTAGAGGAGGGAGCCCGGCGAAAAGGGTCATCGGAGGCAAAGTAGATGATGGCCAAGGGGCTGCTGGCGGCAGACCATGCCGGTGAGGCGACGGTGGAAGGGGCAGTTTGACCAGGGCCTTCTTTGTCATTGCTGAAGGTGCTGCTCCATCCGTCTGCCGACCAGAACCAGTGGAACCTCGGGAGATGGATGAGTCTACAGCCGCATCCCGATACACCTTTTGCCTCGAGATGGGAGATGCAGGACGGCTGGAAAGAGGGGACCTCGTCGTTGTCATCATCATCATTGGCCATCATCGTCATCTCCACGGTGGATCGTGACGGCTCTGATACCAATGTTGTGTTCCCGCAGGGAACACGAACAAAATCAAACGTCATAGTAGGAAAAAGGGAAAAGAAAGGAGAAAGCTAGAAAGAAAAGACAACTTTGTTATTCCATACCCTAGAATGAGGAAGACGACCCCTTTATAAAGAGAGCGTGCTTCCCAATATGGTAAGCCAGATCATGGCTCATTGATGGGCCATTAATTGGCACAGATTATTCTCTATCAGCCTGTTACCTAACAATTAGCCTAAATGGGTCTAATTATAATAAGATACGTAATCAATCAAATATCCTAATGAAGTAATGCTGACGTGATGGGCTGTTGGGCTGCTGACGGGCCCACATTGGGCCTAGCCTGAAGTTCACAACACACATGAAGCCCTTACAATGGCTAAGTGGGTGGAAGCCCTATAAGGCTAACTTGAGATGCCTATGTGGCACATGGTAGATGGACACTATTGCCCAAGTCTAGACATAAGGCCGATAGTTAAGAAAGGGGACTTATTGTATTGTTAATGCAAGTGTGCCATAGATTGTATGCTTGTTATGCCTTCAACTGTTGAACCTTATTGATATGCAGTTGTGGAATTGCAATTTATACATAGGCATAGTCTTGATGAGTATTTATACTCATGCATCTTTGATGATGTAGGCATCCAACAATTAGCATGAGAAGAGAATATGTGAAGTCTACCACAATGGATGGCTCCCAATACATCTGCCTTAAGAAGTAGTGAATATAATAGTGTAATCAATTCATTTATAGCACCATTTATAATTAATTCTATCTTGTATGATATAGACACCCCTCGGATGGAGTTTTGTACTATTTGTATGAATGAAGCGATTTCCAAGTAATTGGTTATACTGAAAAGTAAATAGTCGCAATCTAGGTGTCATTTGAAATGAATTCATTTTTCCACACAATTGTCCAACTCTGATGTTGTATTGATCGCATATTTTGTTTTAAAAAACCTGGGTTGTGATAGAAATGGTGGGCCCAATTGAAATATTTATGTAATTTTCACGCCTATGCTTACCTATGCCGCAAGACTCAAAGGCCACCTCGTGGATGAGGTGGAGCGGAAGCAAGGTGGAATGTTATGGCTCAAACTAAGGGCCGTTTTACTAGACAAGAGGATCTTTACTAAGTACTCCCTCCATTCGGAAATAGTGTGTCTATTTAAAACAAGGTTGTTTTTATTAGACCGTGGGGTCCAAAAGAAACTCACATGACCTCCACCTCTCTCTCTCTCTCTCTCCCACTCCTCTCGCTACTATGACTTCTCTTGTGCTTGCCCGTGGTGGAGGGCATCCCGGAGCTCCCTCCTGTTGAATCTGATTCTGCTGACTCTATTGAGTGTGATTGCGAAGAAGAGTGAAAGGGGAGAAGAAAAGAGGAATGACTGAAGGAAGTCACGTGACTAGGCCAAATGTATACAGTATTTTTTAACTGAGATAATTTTCAAATGTACACAGTAATTACGAATGGAGGGAGTAGGATTTAGTTTCGTACTCTTAAGTAGATTTCTTTAATAACTTGTGTTATTTTAAAGGTATGATATTTGCTTAAATTCTTTCCATAATTAGTTAGTATTACTATCATTAGAAGGGCTCTGAGGCCTATATCACGTAAGAGGTACGTCCTCTCAAGAGACATGAAATGAGAAGTTTATTTTAGTCTTTAGTTATTTATCTCTCCTTGTTATCCTTGTGCATTGTGCTATCAATCCTCGTGATGGATGGCTCGTATTGGAATATAATTTCTGTACGCCAGAATCTGTACTTCAAAATTATTGCCTGACTCTTCCTAAATCTAATCAAAACCGAGTGTAGATTTTTGGAGTACAGATTAGTTGTAAGGAAATTACTGTATGGTCCAATTTTTTTTCTTTGGCAGCATGTATGCTCCTATTGGTGATGGATAGAGTGGCAGACATTCTATAAAGAAGGAACAACAAAATTTTCTAAGTCACGTGGAAAAAGTGGTCATGGAAGATTTATTTCATGATTCGCTAGAAGTAACATACTTTATCACCATTTTGTCTATAGTGTGTAAAGTCCACCGGCCTGGGAAGAGGACAGACATTGGCAGCCCCTGAATGATATCAATTAAATCAGGTGGAGCCTAGTCCTCCCTGCCCACTTGCTTAGATGCCAAGCTGATGAATGCAGAGAGTTGTTCCCGTTCCGCTTTGGTCTTGTCTTCTTTTCAGTCCCACAGTGTTCTTGATGGGTCGGGAGTACACTATCTAAAATTGGAGCAAGAGACAGCGAGAGGTCAACTCTAATGAATCATTCAAAATCTCTCCTTCGTTTCCTACATTTTGGAGCTACCATTTCTATTCATCAGGTGATCTATTCTTGGACCAAAATTGCCAAATTGCAGTAGTTTTCTGATTCGAAGCTATGATCCAATCGAGCACCAATTCAAGAACTAGCTAAAGGCATGTATATATATAAAAAAGGAACTACCCAAGGACGATAATAGAACTAAAAAATCGGATTTCCATTAACAACACGTTGAGAAATGTAAAAGTACTATAGATGGTTTGCACACTTTCTCTTTGGATGAATTTAAATTTTATTACAAATTACCCTAAGGGGAAGAAATTACAAAAGAAAGGTGATTAAACACCTAGAAAAATAGTTATGCTAAAAAGCAAACCAACTTCTAAAATAAAACTAAAACTAGCTTAATCAAAGAAACCAGATAAATATGTACTGTGTTGAAGGACTAAGTTTTTTAATATGAGTGCATCATATGCTATTTTCAATTGATTAAGAATTCTTCAAATGACGACATTTGATGAAGAGATTAAATCTTCAAAGATCTGTTTACTTTGCTCAGCATTGAACATATGTTTTAAAAGAAGACAACATATTTATTTGAGTGACAGAATGATACAATCTATGATAATTCGTCATAGAAGCTTCCAACATAATGCTGAATATGGCATTTGAGCAGCAGATCTCGCTGAATAACCTTACTGAAAATGCATTAAAAAAAAGGTGATCATGACTTTCAAGCAAAGAGAGATATGTCTATTTTGGAGATAATCTAGAGTTACAGGACCAACCAAAAGAGTAAGCCATGAAATGAAGGATTGTCTATATATACATTTTTTGTGCCAGAAAATAGTCCACTAATCAACAATCGGGGTAGACTGACGAAAAAATCCCTAGTCTTGTAAGAAAGTTTTTTAGAAGAAGTTATCCAACCAATTAAATCAATTTCATTAGTAGGGACAGGAACTTGAGGATTTATATAAGATATAATTTCATCAGAAAGAGACGAATCTGTTGGCAAATTTCAATGCCCATTTAGGATTGAATCTGCAACTGTGAAGTGTCGCTCCCAATCATAAGCATATTTTTTGCCCAAATTTCAAATATAAAAGGAAAGTGTTAAATCCACAAATCTATCCACATCTTTGTATTTATCAAATTTCTAATCTTAAAATGGCAGCCTCTCATCATACCTTGATGAAGAGAAATAATAGAAGCATGGGAAGCATGGGAAGCATGGGGAGTATAGGTTGTCCAAGTGGAAGAATTTTTTAAGAACACTTTATGCCCCACTTCACCCATAAGATCTCTTTACAAAAAAGAACATGCCAAAATAATTTAGAAAAACTAGCCAAATTTGATTCCTATAAATCCCTCAACCCCAAACCTCCTTCACGAATAGGTTTTCAAACTTTTTTCTAAGCAATATTATTAAAAAAAAGAGGTATGAGGGCAACCTTTCCAAATGAAAGAAGGAAATAATTTTTCAATAAAGGGAAGACAAAGGGTATACAAGAGCCTCTTAGAGGAAAGTGGTAATCCAAGGTACTCCCCACAGAGCTGACCAACTTGATATCCAAGAACATAAGTAATATCTTCTTTGCATGCACAGGAAGATGAGAAGAAGACTGAGCTTTTAGAGACATTAGCTTCTAAGCCTGAGTAGGCTGCAAATTCTTCAAGCACATTTTTAATATTGGCTGCCAAGTGAATGGATTCCTTTGAAAAAAGAGGAGGTCATCTGCAAGAAGAAGATATTATATTTGAGGAGGGATAATAGATCCAACATCTCCTCTAAAGAAATTGAAAGCACCTCCATACAAAGAATAAAAAGAAGAGGAGAAAGCGGGCAACCTTGACTAAATACAACATTCTCCATATTAGAAACTATCATTACATCCATTTATAATATCAATGAATGAAGTAGTGGAAACACAATCCATCACCCAAGAAATTCAAGTATTATTGAATCCCAACTCCTTCAAAATCAGGGACAAGAAATCCTACCCTGCCATGTTAGAGGCTTTCCTAAGATCTACTTTCAAACAAATTCACTTTGGTCAAGATTTAGGGGCCGTTTGGGGCGTGATTATAAGTAAATATCCAGAGTGGATTTTGGACGTCCACTGTAGCATCCATGTTTTTGTTGTGACCGGTAATGGTCACAAGGTATCTCGATGGCAAAAGTGAAAAGAAGGAAGAAAAGTAATAATTGAAATGGTTTTTCTATTGCATAATCCCCAACTGAGGAAGACGTCCAACATATAAAGAGAAGAGATGGTGCGTCTGCCTAGGGCGCACGCCATCTGGCCAAACTGATGGGCCACTAATTGGCCTAATTATTCTCAATCAGCCCGTTATTTAACAATTAGCCTAAACGGGCCTGATTACAATAAGATACGCAATACTAATCAATTATCATGATGGCTGCTGCAGACGTCGGCCCGCTGACGTATTTCTGATGGGCCTGGTATGGTGTTCACAACAATCCACCACGCTCCGCTTATCGCCTTGACCTCAAGGCGACCAGTCCGGAAAGCGAGCCAGAATGTCGTCCTCCACTTCCCACGTAGCATCTTCTAGTGAATGACCCTTCCATGCCACCAATATCTCTGTAATAATGCGACCTGCCTTACGAACGAGTCATTTGTCAAGGATAGACGCTGGCACTGGAGTATCTGGATCCATAGGAGGCACGAGAGACAAGGGACCGCCTATAGTGACTGACAATGCGTCTCCAACAAAACGACGTAGACGCGAAACATGGAAAACCGGATGCACCAATGACCCAGGGGGTAGAGTCAGGCGATAAGAAACAGGCCTGATACGGTCGAGCACAGAATATGGCCCATGATAATGAGGTGTGAGCTTGGCCTAATCCGATCTGAACAAAGAAGTCTGGCACTGTGGTAGGACGGACACGTAGACCAAATCACCCACCTGAAAAGCCCGATCAGATGTCTTCTTATCGGCAAGTTGTTTCATATGGTTCTGGGCGGCTGCGAGATTTGCTTTTAGCTGGCGAAGAACCTCATCCCTTGTTTGCAACAAATAGTCGACCTCAGCAACGGATGACCTGTGAGGCACATAAGAGAGAACTGAAGGAGGTGGACGGCCATAGACAACTTCAAACGGTGTAAATCCTGTCCGTGTGTGATAAGCCGTATTATAAGACCATTCAGCCCAGGGAAGAAGCTGTAACCATTTGCGAGGCTGATCCCCCACAAAGCAGCGCAAATATTGCTCCACACACCTGTTGACGACCTCCATCTGGCCATCTGTCTGGGGATGATAAGCCGTGCTCATGGTGAGTTTCGTATCTTGGATAGTAAAAAACTCACGCTAGAATGTAGAAATGAAAACCTTGTCTCTATCTGAGACGATAGTCTTAGGCATTCCATGCAACCGAGCGATTTCTTTGACAAAAGTTTCAGCAACCGTCCGGGCTGTAAAAGGATGGATCAAAGCACAGAAATGAGCATATTTTGAGAGCCGGTCCACCACCACAAGAATGACCGACTTTCCTTGTACCACGGGCAAGGCTTCGACAAAGTCCATAGAGATATCCTCCCATATCTGATCCGGAATTGGGAGGGGTTGAAGGAGACCCTGTGGAGAGGTAGTGACAGCCTTAGCTCGCTGGCACGTGTCACAGGCAGCCACATAATTTTGAATGTCCTTTCTTAATCCGGGCCATAGAAAACTCTGACTTACTCGTTTGTAGGTCCGGAAGGCACCCTCATGTCCCGCCATCAGCGTATCATGAAAATGTGAAAGAACACGACGACGCAAGTCCCCACTGTTAGGCACCCATAGCTTCCCTTTCCAAAATAAAGTGGCACCGTGCCAAGTGAAGGAAGGATCATCTAGTTGATGCGCGTGGAAACGTTCGATCAGCTGGCGAGTGTTGGGGTCCTCCGTATAGGCGCAATGCAAATCAGGAAGAAAGGGGCAAGTCGGCCAGTCATAGACATACAGGCCCCCTCCGTCGAGCGCCTTGATAGAGCATCCGCGACAGTGTTCTCAGACCCCTTCTTGTAGACGATCTCATAGTCATACCCCAGCAGCTTGCTCACCCAGCGCTGCTGGGCTGGTGTAGACACCCGTTGCTCAAGAAAATACTTCAATGCCTGATGGTCAGAACGGATGATGAAACGTCGACCCAACAAATAAGGTCGCCACTTGGTGACTGCATGAACAATAGCCAACATCTCCCTCTCGTAGGCCGAGAGTGTCAAAGAGCGGCCGGTGAGAGATTTGCTAAAGAAGGCCACTGGCCGTTCCTTCTGCAAGAGGACCGCCCCCATGCCTGTGTCTGATGCATCCGTTTCCACCACAAATGGAAGCGTGAAATGTGGCAAGACCAAAACGGGTGCAGTAACCATAGCCTGTTTTAGCCGATCAAAAGCCTCTTGCGCTTCACCAGTCCATGCGAATGCCCCCTTTTTGAGTAATGCGGCTAGGGGGCTGGCAATAATCCCATACTGGCTGATGAATATGCGGTAATACCCTGTCAGCCCCATAAAGCCTCTGAGGCCCTTGACACATGTGGGAACCGGCCAAGACAGCATGGCAGATACCTTCGCGGGGTCAGTGGAAACCCCCTCGTGCGAAATGACATGGCCCAATTACTCAACCTTCCTGCTACCAAAGGAACACTTTACCAGTTTAAGAAATAAGGAATGAGTCTGTAAAATGGAGAGAACTGACCGCAAATGTTCCAAGTGAGCGTCCCACGACTGGCTGTATATGAGGATGTCATCGAAGAAAACTAGGACGAACTGTCTGAGAAAGGGCTGGAACAAGTCATTCATGAGACTTTGGAAGGTAGCAGGAGCATTTGTCAGGCTGAAGGGCATGACCAAGAACTCGAAATGACCATCGTGTGTCCGGAATGCAGTTTTGTAGACGTTTGACGGTTTCATGCGGATTTGATGATATCCTGCGCGTAAATCGAGTTTGCTAAACACCGTGGCACCGGCCAGTTCATACAATAACTCTTCTATAACTGGAATTGGGTACTTGTCTTTGGCTGTAATAGTGTTCAAGGCGCGGTAGTCGACACAAAATCGCCACGACCCATCCTTCTTGCGGACCAATAGAACCGGTGAGGAAGCTGTTGCTGGGCTGAATTATACCGGACTGTAGCATGTCGTGCACCAGGCGCTCAATCTCCGCCTTCTGAACATGAGGGTAGCGGTATGGGCGCACATTGGCGGGTGCGGCATCAGGGAGAATAGGAATGGCATGGTCATGTGATCGGGCTGGTGGTAGGCCGGTTGGCTCGGTGAATATGTCAGCATGATCATCAAGCAAGGAGCGCAAATCCTCTGGCATGTCAGTTTGCTCAACATCCACCATGGCCCGCTGCTGCAACAATAGCCACTGTGGCGCAAACTTGAAAAACGACCCCACAGCCTGGGCCGTATGCAAGGCACCTGGTTGTGCCCCTTGGAGTCGAACTCGCTGTCCGTGCACCTCGAAGTTCATAAGAAGATCCTTAAAGTTCCAGACCACATCCCCGAGGTCCTGCAGCCATTGGACCCTTAAGACCACATCTGCCCCCTTCGTCGGCAGTAGGAACAAATCTGTGATGAAAGTGTGGCCTTGGATAGTAAGGGCAGCTTGGGCACATACCCCTGAGCTCCTGAGATGTTTGCCTTCCCCAATGAGTATGTCAAAAGGCTTGGCATCGGTCACATAACAACCCAATCGCTGTGCTACCTGATCTATACATGAAATATACATTATATTATCTCCTAAACTTATGTTTATGCTAGTGTTTGATTAGAATAACTACTACTTTAATATAGTTTTTGGTTTTGTAGGAAATGAGAGAAAAGAAGCAAAAATATGGCGAAAACGGACTTCAATGGTCAAATTATCATAACTCCGTGTACAAATATCGGATTGGACTGATTCAAGTCTCACGTGAAAGTTCAAGGAGTCAGCTTTCCAACGCCACCAACCACGCGCAATTCGGAGTTCGGTGCAAAAAGTTATAGCTATTTGAAGATTCCGGACAGTAGAAACGATCGATCGCAACCTTTACGCGATCGATCCCGTCTACGATCGATCGGACACAAAAACGATCGACCGTATCTACTGGAATTTTTGGATCTGCGCAAAGTTTTGAAGACAGTAAAAACGATCGATCGGCTTCGTCCGGCATCGTTCGCAATACGATCGATCGGGAGCAATTAACAAAGGAAAACGGCTTCGTTCGGCAGCGTTCGCAAGGCGATCGATCGTGCTATACGGGCGATCGATCGGTGCATACGGAAAACGCAATTTAACCCTATTTTGACTCGGATTTGGAAAGGGATTTGAGGGTTTTCCTTCACCCCTATATATATGCCTTAAGGGAGAACGTATGGGGTATGCAAGAATAGAGTTTTGAGTTCTTTTGGAGACCTTGGAGGCTAGAGCAAAAGAAGAAGAAGATGAAGAACTTGTTGATGGATTCTCTTCCCATGCTTGGCTAGACTCTCTTCCAAGGCGTAGATGAAACCCAACTGATTGGTTGTATTGTTTCTTTCTCTCATATTATGTTTTTATTCTAGTTGGTGTATGAATCTTTGTTATGCAATAAAAGTTAATTCATTAGAGTTTATTCTTTGTACTCGAGAGAGACAAGAGTGGATCTTTGTGGATTTCAATCTGAAAGAGCACTTGCGTGTCCGAGAGGAACGTAAGGGCTCTGAAGTGTTACATATTAATAAAGTCTCATTGGTTTATACTCGAGAGAGATAGATCACAGTTCCATGTTTTAATAGATTTATGTGTTACATCCGAGAGGAGGGCACTATAATTTGAATTGACAAGTGTATGTCCGAGAGGAATACACTAGCCAACTGGAAATCTGAATTCAAAAGAGAGAGAGAGACGATACACTAGTCTATTGTGGTGGATTCAAAGCCTTGGTACTTCTCCTATTGATTAATCTCAGCTTAGTTTAGTTAAAGTTCATTGCTTTTCTCTAGATTAATTAAAAACTGCTGCTTTTCTCTTGAATTTGGTAGAATATTAATCCGTCCCTGAGGTTCGACAACCCTTTCCATACTCACCGTAGTACAATTGCCTTGTGCACTTGCAAGGGTTTATATTTAAACGATCAATACCTTATCGTTGATAAAATTGTGGGTCGATCCACTGTCAATCAATACCGCGACCTCCTGTCGCTTGAGGAGTCCCTATACCCGCATAGTGCGTGGGGTGAAGGTCCCTGAGTAGGCGTGCACGGAGATCTTAGGCTGCACGTCGGGGTACTCTGGGGGTATCTCCTCGGCCTGGAATGAAACATCCTCGTCGACTTCTTCTATGAGTAAGCTTCCCCGTACTGCGCACCGGTGCCCGGGAACAAACTTTTCATCGCACCTGTAACATAGCCCCTTGGCACAACGCTCCTCCATTTGCGCGGTTGTGAGTCTCCGAATAGGGGGAACAACAGAGCCAGTCGTCATAGGTCGACTGGGATTTGAAGCAGGAGACGGCAGCGGCACCAGCGCTGGGCCAGCAGGGGCCCTTGCTGGAAAACTCCCACGTCCTCCCCTTCTTTGTCTGGCCAGCTTCTCCTCTTCGATGCGTGCATGTCGCACACATCTCTCATCATGTGACAAGGAAAATGCCGCATTTCATCCGCTATCTCCGGTTTCAAGCCGCGCTTGAAAGTGCCAACCAGTGCTGCGACCGGCCAGTCTAGCAAGCGGTTCGCAATCTTCATAAACTCCGAATAGTACGCCCTCACGGTTGTTGTTTGACGGATGGCCTAGAGACTCCTCCCAATCCGCGTCCAGCTCACGCTGGACATTTCGCAGGTGCGGATTCATTGTGTCATTTCCTCGAACACCTTGAGTGCCTCGTCCCATAAGGCCAGATCTGCCCTCTTCAGCGCCTGGGTTAAAGGAACCTTAGTTGGATTCCATGTGCGATGGAAGATCCAGCGCTCAGGGCCTGTGTTCCCCCGCCAAACACACTGGACCCCCCTTGTCGAACTGGACCGCCAAGACCTCCTGGTGGTGGCAGTGGAGGAGTGACTGTGGCTGTTTGATTGGTTGGGTTCTGCTCCTGGTCCTGGGAATGGATCATCTCCAAATTCTGCAGTCGGACACCAAGCGCACTGATCATGGCGATCAGTACCTCCTGGTTGAATTCCGTCGTCGGTCGTGGACTAGTCATCTCTTTCGCCGCCTCAGGTTCGTCTCGGATTTCTGGCATGCCCAGTGGTTGTTTGCGAGGAGGCATGATTGCTCTCAGATCGACACCGCTCTGATACCAATGTTGTGATGGGCAATGGTCACAAGGTATCTCGACGACAAAAGTGAAAAGAAGGAAGAAAAGTAATAATTGAAATGGTTTTTCTATTGCATAATCCCCAACTGAGGAAGACGTCCAACATATAAAGAGAAGAGATGGCGCGTCTGCCTAGGGCGCACGCCATCTGGCCAAACTGATGGGCCACTAATTGGCCTAATTATTCTCAATCAGCCCGTTATCTAACAATTAGCCTAAACGTGCCTGATTACAATAAGATACGCAATACTAATCAATTATCATGATGGCTGCTGCAGATGTTAGCCCGCTGACGTATTTCTGATGGGCCTGGTATAGCATTCACAACAGTTTTTTCCATATCCAGCGTGAAACACAACCTGAGGTGTTTCAGCTGGATATGGAAAAAACATGGATGCTACAGTGTAGCAAAACATCCACTGTGGATGTTTTGCTTTTAATCACGCCCCAAACGGCCCCTTATAATGAAAGTTTCTTGCCAATTCATGAGTTAGAAGAATACTTTCATTGATGATTATCTCCTTAGTAAAACTTGTTTGGTTAAGAATAGTAAGGGAGGGCACCATAAGAGAGGGCAGGAAACCGTAATTTTGGAGATGCACTTATAAATAAAGTTACATAAAGAAATAGGTTTAAAGTTATCAAAAGTTTTTGCATCTTTAGTTTTAGGCACAAGGACGGAAAACAAATATTTAAAGCCCTGAGCAGTTTCCCCTTATCAAAAATTTTTTCAATGGCTGCAATAAAATCTGTACCAACTAAGTCCCAAAAATAAATAAAAACTCTTTAATGAAGCCATATGGACCTGGAGACCTTTTGTTCGGTGTAGATAAAATCACTTGCTTAATTTCATCATCACTAGCAGGGCGAGTGAGGAGAGTTGCTTGATCTATAGAAAGTTTACGCCTAAAGGGAATAAAAGGAGGAAGAGTTGCAGATGAAGGCTTAAATAAAATTTTAAAATAATCTTCAGCTGCAAGACCAATAGAAAATATCATGAATCTGTTTTTTAGATTAAGAGAAGCAACCATAGCATGGAAGAATCTTAAACATCTGTCACCTTCCTACAACCATTTAACTCTGGATTTTTGCGGTAAAAATCCTCCTCAATACCCTCTTCAAAATATAAAGCAGCTCGATCTTGTTTGCTTTTCTCCCTGAATAAGATGCAAATCAGAAGGAACATCACATAGGCTTTGCTAAATACTATCCAATTTTGATCTCGCTTTCCCAATACGAGTCTAAACCTTATCAAATATTTCAACATTCCATCTCTTGACGCATCTTTAACACTTTGAAGCTTTTTAAAAAAATAAATTGAGGAGTCCCTTCAACATGTTGGATAGAAACCTCAAAAACCACATCATGGATAGAATCTTCTTTAAGCCACATAGTGAAAATCGAAAAGGCTTAGAACCATGAGGCTGCTGCTCCTCCAAAGGAAAAACCAGAGTCAAATGATTAGAGGTGCATAGAAGAAGACATTTAATGTATGCAGTTGAGAAACCAGTTATCCAATGCAAGTTACAAAGAGCTTGATTAACGAGCATGTAAGTCAAAGTATCATCTGATTGACGATTACTCCACGAATAATGCTCCGAAGAAGGAATTTCAATAAGCTACACTTCACAAATAAATCTATTGAGATGGTCTAACTGCCATTGATGGACTGCTTTACCTTCCATCCTCTCATCATTATGTCAAATGCACTTTAGGTCAACAATAAGAAACCAAGCATTGCTAATACTATTATTTATTTGAATAAAGGAGTCTCATAAAACTTGCCCTTCTTAAGGAGTGGGAAGCATAAATAATAGTAAAGAAAAAACTAAAACCAGAGTTAAACTGAGTTGCATAACAATGGATAAATTGATCACTCCAAAAGTTTATCAACTTTAAAAATAGTGGGATTCCAATAAATCAAGATTCAATATGAAAGATCTGAATTATATTAGTGTAGGCATTGTCAACCTCGAATAATATTACCTTGAATCTTGGAAAATTTACTAGATTTGATTTTTGTTTCACATAGACCAAAAGATGAATATTTTCTCTGTGAACTAGGCTGGAGACATCCAACCTTTTTGCCTGGGGGGATAAGTCCCGAACATTCCAAGATGCTAAGGAAGACATTATTTAAAAGGGGGTTTACCCCCTCATTATTAGCACCTGACTTTGAATTAAGCATCCAAGTGGATCTCCTTGTACCTGTAGCTTCTTGTAGAGAAGACAAAGAGCTCGTTGATGATGTAGAATTTGTTGGAGAATCTTCTTCTTGTTTTTTTGTATAAAACATTAAAGGAGTTTACTGATTGAAGCAAATGAGCAAAACTCTATTTATGAGAAGTTAAGATTTTTAAACCCCGAGAGCCAGACATGGGCCAGTCCTGAGATAATAGAGGCTTGGCTGGACTGGCAAGGCTAGTCTAATCTAAACTAGAAGTTGTTGGCGGCTAGGAAGTTGGTTTGGCTCCACCTTTAGAATTTAAAGGAGTCTTAATAATCTTGTTGTGATATTGATTCTCAATTGGAGGAGAAACATACGCCATAGAGAAGGATGAGGCTTATCAATATTTGGCTGCATATCAAGATTAGGATAACTTCCAACAATAGGATCTATACTATCTTGAATCTGAGAAAAATAATTTTTTTTATGTTCATCTGGACGAGGTTGGCTTTGGGAGGCAATGGTAGGACCAGGCTGACGAGGCAAAGAACAACCAATGAACAATGAGATTGTACCACATCATCATCTCCAACCTCTGGTGCTTCAATCATGGCCGCCTCCAGAGGTTAGTGCAACGGCTAGTTTTAGTTCTGAATTGGGGGCAAACCAGTCTCTTGATCTCAGCTCTTGAGATGATAAGATAGGTGATATGTTCATGCGATGTCTTATCTCTCCATACTTGTTTAGTAGGACACGGCAATGCTGCATGATAAAAGCATTTACGTTTAGAACAAATGACCAGCTTCCACTCATATGCCACTTTGAATTTTTCATAAGAACCATCATCAAAATCGACTATGACCATCTTAGGAAATTCAAAAGATGAAGCTATCTTAACACAAATATATGCATAAATCAATCTGCTTAGAGATCATAATCATATTCAAGTAGCGCCTTTTTCCAACTATTTGGGGTTGGCGACATGGATCTTACGCCTCCATAATCTGCTCAGAGATGTTGTAGGTATATAATATGAAAAAAGGGTACCAAGTTTGCTCCTTATAAGGCTAAGACTGTTGGTACTGACATACTCCATCGGAAGCTCTAGAAGACAAATCCCAATTGGAATTATTGCAATAAGTTCATTGGCTGACTTCATGTCTGGCTTCTATAGACGTAAAATAAGAGGACGCCAACTTACAGAGCACATAGAATTAAAAATTCGTTCATAATCTTGAGCTAATGAAAATTTAAATAGGAAGAACCCTATGCTAGAAAATGCATATCTCAAAAAGAATCTTCCAAGCTTTTCTAAAAATTTATTTTAACCGGACATAAAGGATATATCCAACTAGGTAATTTTCTCACTTTGTAGCATACTTTTGCAAAATATTAGTAGAAATATAGATTGAAGGCTTGTTGAGAAGTTTGGGGTAATGGGCAAGTTTAGTAGAAAGTCAAGCCTATGAAAATAAATTACTCTAACTAAGAGAGGGAGGTTGTGGGAAGAGCCAAAAAGACGAGGGGAAGAGGGAGTGGTCTAACTGCCTGGATTAGAGAGAGATGTTGGTCGCCCTCAGTTCCCTCAGTGGTATAGAGAAGATTTAACCAATATAAAAACCCAAAAATGAATTAGCATGGCACACAACATTTAGGGCTAAGTATGGAATACACAAAAAGAAAAAACTAAACCACTGTGGCTGACAAATAAAACACACCCAAAATCTGTAGTGGGCCAGGAGCAAATAAAGTGCACCCAAAATCAGTCCTCTGTTTAGACATCTGAATGCTGTCCCACTTACATGTACTTTTCATTTTTGCTACGTATCACTTGTCTCATGCATGTACACCTTCTCCTTCAGTTTTTCACACCAAAAGCATCCAACTTAAAGATAGAAAATCAAAATCAATCAAACAAAACAATGAGAAAAAAAATTAAAATCTCTAACTAAGGGAGAAAAAAAATTTAATTAAAAAAGACAAGAAAGCGATATAAATTTTTTTCAAAAACTAAAACAATTAAACAAAACAACGAGGGAAAAAATTTTAAAATCACATAACCGAAAGAAGAGAAAAATATTTAAATTGGAAAAGACAAGAAAGTGAAAAGAAGAAGTTTCTGGAACTGACAGTGCCTGCCCCTGCCAGGCAGGTCTACAAAAGTCGGATTCTAGTTGCACGAAAAGTTCGGTATCAGACACATGATTTGTGGCGCCATTTTCTTTCGAAATAGTGAATGATTTGATAGAAAGCTCAAACACAATTGACAAAAAGAAGAAGATTAGACAAGAAATCAACAAAGCTAATCGCTTCTCCTCGCATTCAATTTGAAAACCCATTTCCCATCTGTGAAGTATAGTAAAGTTGTTGTGGGGCATATCCAAAGCAAAGCCAGCCACACTCAGCTCACATGAAAATGGGGAAGAAGGGGAAGCATGCTATCTCTTCCTCCTTTTCTCAAGTCTTCTCCTTCTCATGGATATCCAAGATCAAGCGCATGGCCGGCAAATCGTCAGCCGCTCTGCCATCGGCAGAACCCGTCAACCGGAACTGCTCTAAGGCGCCTGCAGCGCCGACGAATGAGTCCGAGTCCTCGCCTTGTCGTCTCCAGCCGGGCCGGTTTTCGGAAAGTGGTCGTCCCATGTGCTCCGTCACCAACTTCGCCTACTCGCCGGAGGTGCTCGACAAGCGGACTGGGCTGCGTGTGGCGGGGGCGATTGAAGCTGAAGAGGACTTTTGGCGGTTTTCTTTCCGAAGGCAGAGCTTTGAGTGGGAAAGGTATGCCCATCCGCGGGGGGAGGATCGAGGGAGGCGCGCCTTCTCTGTAGACTTCGAGTCGAGCCCCCACTTCCGGCAAAGCGGAAAACTGGAGGCTGAAGAAGCGAAGGAGCAGCCGAAGAATCAGAATTTCCCTCCATTAAACCTGAAGAGGCCTGATCACCAGAAATTCAAGGACTCGAAACCAAGGCGCAAATGCACGCCGCAGAGAAGTCCGGTGAGGGGCGACCTCTTCTCGCCACGGACCATCTGCAAGATAAGGGCAGTGGAGGAGATGAAGAGGAGGAGGAGGAAGAAAGAGGGGAAGCGGCGGCCGGGGCTGGAGGGATTCGCGGTGGTGAAGAAGTCGTGGGATCCGCAGAGGGACTTCCGGGAGTCGATGGTGGAGATGATATCAGAGAAGAAGATGGGAGGCGGGGAGGAGCTGGAGAAGCTGCTGGCATGCTACCTGGAGCTCAATGCGGCCGAATTCCATGACCTGATTATCAAGGTTTTCCGGCAGGTGTGGTTCGACCTGAACCGGGACTCCGGTTTAGGTGCCTCTGAGCTTGAGCAAGGATATTTTGATTATTAATCAATGTTAATCATAATTAGGCTTTTTAAATTTTCTTTTTGGAGTGATTAACTACTTCCTGTATTGAGATAATATGTAAATAATGGAATTAAATATTCTCGGATAGAGGAAAGATTTCCTGTGCATAATTTGCCCCGTATAGTTATTTTGCAAAAAGTTTGTGTGAGATAATGCGGGTTTGTGTGAACCGAATCAGCGAGAGCCGAGTTACCCCCTGATCTAATGGCAGTTGTCGGATCAAAATCCAAAGGTTTGAGATGACCTGGCTCACACAAATGCGCATTGGTCGAGTTACATAGAAACGGGGATAAGGTTTATTTAGATGGTGGAGAAAAGTAGGCTCAACAAAGTGCAATCAATTAAAAACAAACAAGTGCAATCATTTAACCAGCTGAAAAAAATCCAGCTGGTTAGGATTTTTGGGATAATCCACTAACCAGCTGAAACATCAGGTGGATCTGATTTTTCACGCCCCAAATGGCCCCTAAGTTGCATTATGGGCACGTCGAGAAAATGCTAAACCCTGTGTTCTTTTAGCTATGGCATGAATCACGATGTCATTATGAGGTAACATTCTTAAAGCACAGTAATGATATATTATAAATGGACTATATATGTTTGATACAAATTAAGGCAACAAATTAGGGCTCGAATATATTCAACATTCTTATACTGTGCTTAATTAGGAAATTTCACATACTTGCATCTCGAGGAAACTATTTATTCAAAACTACACCTCCTTATCTATCAAATAATTCTTATTGCGATTTTCGTGGCGAAACAAACTTACGTGACTAGTAGTCCTGCCATATCGCAACAACCCTGAACTCTAAAGCATGTGGGAATTATCATCAAACTAATGTAAAGTTGCAAACTTTTTTGATAATTGAGAAATTTCATTAAAAAGACAAAGAAATAACATGAACAAACTACCCCAATAAAAAAATGAGAGTGAAAAACAAAAGGGTTAACATGGAGTGCGATAGTAGCTGCTACAGTAATTAAGAAGTACAAAGAATGCAATCGATTGTTGAATAGTGCCTAATCGATCGGTGAACAGATCCCGATCGATCGCGAAGAAGAAAAACAAGAGAAAACTAACACCGATCGATCGCCAAACAGAAAATCTTCATCAGTTGTCTCAAAAGCTTCCAGCAGTAATGAGCCAATCTGTCCAAAAATCACAAAAAAAAGGACAAATGACCATGATACAATAATGTGCATCAAAAGCTATCAGGACTTGGCGAGTTTGACAAATAATAGCTTGGGCTAGGAGGTTATGTCACGCCCCAAATTTTATTAAACCCAAAATACGCGGAAGCGATAATCCAATAAAGGTTGTTGGGTATAGAATCTGGGACGGACCGAATACTCGAATCAACACATACCCATTTCCATACATGGGTTTTGAAGGATCGTTGACTTAAATAACATTCATTGTACCCGAATTATAAATAACAAAGTTGTAACACTAATAGTTTAAATTATTATAGAAATAAATAATCTTCAATCAATACAATAATAAAAAGTCAGGCACACAGGCCACAAGTAACAAAGTTCAACAACTAAAACACTGAAATAAAAATCTTCATTTCCAAATCTGCAGTCATCCTCCACTTTTTTTTTTTGATAATTAAAAAATTGTATTAAAGAAGCCAAGTGAGTACAACCTCACCTCATCACGACAACACGTGAGGTGTGAACCCCTCAAGAAAATACAAAAACAAACACAGAAGAAAGTGCCAAACCGGTCGATCGATCGCGAGACACATCCGTCCCACCATTCCTCGAGATCCTTTCATTCCCTATGGACAGAGGTTGTGCTCATCCCAAAAAGTATGCAAGAAAGGGCAGTGCGTGAGACAAATATCCTTAAGATGAAAGGCGTCGAGAATCTCCTTTACTCTGTGGATAAGGTTTTGACCCAAAATATATGTCTCGAGCTTTTGGTCTTCAAAGATTCGCCTGTTCCGCTCTTCCCATATCATAGAAATAAAGCTTGTGAAACCTGCTTGAATAATATGCCCTGTGTGTTTATTGTTCCTGATCAACTGAGTCAGCCATTCCAATTCCATGAAGCACCCCCCAAATTGTATGATGAATATTGCACTTACGGAGGAATGTTCGCCATACCACCTTAGTATATATGCATTCAAACATTAGGTGTCTGGTAGATTCTTCGTTTTTCCTACACAAAACACACCTGTTAACTAGGGATATCCCTCTTCTCTTCAGGTTATCCAGAGTGAGGAGCCCTTCATTGAGAGCCATCCAAGCGCAGAAGGAGTGTCGGTTCACCCGATGTTTAAACTAAATAAGGTTATACCACGGCACCTTCCCAGATTTCGCTCTAAAAGCATCCCAGGCACTCTTAAAGGTGAACTTACCAGATTGGTTGAGCCACCCATAGGAATCCTCCGATTCAGTAAACACCGGCATTTTGTCTAGGATTTCTTTCTTGGCAAGATCACCTCTTCTTGAGAGTATGCATTCATTTTGAAGATTTCCAGACTTAAGATAATCCGCTACTGTTTCCTTTGTGTTGCCTCCCAATTCCAGAACGGTTCTGTTACCAAATTTCCGAATTAGAGCTAAGGGGCCGCTCCATGGTTCCACCCACATCCTTATTGTGCACCCATTCCCAATGTTGACAACAACTCTCTCCTGCATAAATGATTGTAATTGAAGGATGGATTGCCAAGCGTAGGAGCAATTGTGCGCCCTAGTCGTCCAGATGGAGTTGGTGTTGAGATACACCCTTTGAACCCAAAGACACCAGAGAGATTCTTTACAGGTGAGACATCTCCAAAAGAGTTTGGCTAGATTTGCATTGTTGATGTCTTGAATACGTCTAACCCCAAGACCTCCTTCTTTCAGGGGGCGACAAAGCTTCCGCCAAGAACAGTTGTGAAATCCATTGGATTGGGTGGAACCTTTCCATAGGAACGTGGCCATGATACTCTCCACTTTGTGGCAGACTTTTTTGGGGAGTTTGAAGCAGGATGTCCAAAATACATTCAATCCACCAATAACCGATTTAATCAATTGGAGTCTCCCAGCATATGATAGGAGTGCAGTTTTCCACCCATTTACCCGTCTAGAAATTCTGTCAAGAAGAGGCTTGCAGGCTGAATAGGAAATACGCTTAGAAGACAGAGGCATACCTAAATAGGTAATCGGAAAGCACCCTTCTTGAAATCCGAGCATTTCTAGGATGGTAGATTTGTGTTGGCACCCTGCAGAGAAAAATATAGAGCTCTTGCTAATATTTGCCTGGAGACCCGACATATCTGCAAAATCTGAGAGAATTTTCCGGATACACACTGCTGATTGAACATCCTCCTTGGAGAATGATCTATACATGAAATATACATTATATTATCTCCTAAACTTATGTTTATGCTAGTGTTTGATTAGAATAACTACTACTTTAATATAGTTTTTGGTTTTGTAGGAAATGAGAGCAAAGATGCAAAAATATGGCGAAAACGGACTTCAATGGTCAAATTATCATAACTCCGTGTACAAATATCGGATTGGACTGATTCAAGTCTCACGTGAAAGTTCAAGGAGTCAGCTTTCCAACGCCACCAACCACGCGCAATTCGGAGTTCGGTGCAAAAAGTTATAGCCATTTGAAGATTCCGGACAGTAGAAACGATCGATCGCAACCTTTACGCGATCGATCCCGTCTACGATCGATCGGACACAAAAACGATCGACCGTATCTACTGGAATTTTTGGATTTGCGCAAAGTTTTGAAGACAGTAAAAACGATCGATCGGCTTCGTCCGGCATCGTTCGCAATACGATCGATCGGGAGCAATTAACAAAGGAAAACGGCTTCGTTCGGCAGCGTTCGCAAGGCGATCGATCGTGCTATACGGGCGATCGATCGGTGCATACGGAAAACGCAATTTAACCCTATTTTGACTCGGATTTGGAAGGGGATTTGAGGGTTTTCCTTCACCCCTATATATATGCCTTAAGGGAGAACGTATGGGGTATGCAAGAATAGAGTTTTGAGTTCTTTTGGAGACCTTGGAGGCTAGAGCAAAGAAGAAGAAGAAGAAGAAGAAGAAGAAGATGAAGAACTTGTTGATGGATTCTCTTCCCATGCTTGGCTAGACTCTCTTCCAAGGCGTAGATGAAACCCAACTGATTGGTTGTATTGTTTCTTTCTCTCATATTATGTTTTTATTCTAGTTGGTGTATGAATCTTTGTTATGCAATAAAAGTTAATTCATTAGAGTTTATTCTTTGTACTCGAGAGAGACAAGAATGGATCTTTGTGGATTTCAATCTGAAAGAGCACTTGCGTGTCCGAGAGGAACGTAAGGGCTCTGAAGTGTTACATATTAATAAAGTCTCATTGGTTTATACTCGAGAGAGATAGATCACAGTTCCATGTTTTAATAGATTTATGTGTTACATCCGAGAGGAGGGCACTATAATTTGAATTGACAAGTGTATGTCCGAGAGGAATACACTAGCCAACTGGAAATCTGAATTCAAAAGAGAGAGAGAGACGATACACTAGTCTATTGTGGTGGATTCAAAGCCTTGGTACTTCTCCTATTGATTAATCTCAGCTTAGTTTAATTAAAGTTCATTGCTTTTCTCTAGATTAATTAAAAACTGCTGCTTTTCTCTTGAATTTGGTAGAATATTAATCCGTCCCTGAGGTTCGACAACCCTTTCCATACTCACTGTAGTACAATTGCCTTGTGCACTTGCAAGGGTTTTATATTTAAACGATCAGAGAACAACAGAACATCATCAGCAAATAGGAGATGTGAGATAGGCATACCTCCCTCAATGGTTGGGGCCTTGAGATGACCATTCAATGAGGCCTGATTCAACATGGTTGATAGACCTTCCATGCATAATAAAAATAAGAGAGGCGATAATGGGCATCCCTGCCGAAGGCCACTAGCGCTGGAGAAGTGCCCATAATTCGACCCATTGATGAGGACGCTGAAAGTGGGAGTGCTAATACACTGCCGGGTCCAGTGGATCCATTTGTTGTCGAACCCAAGGGACTCCAGGACATGGAAAATGTAGTCCCATCTCACCTTATCATAGGCCTTCCTCAGATCAACTTTTACACAGAGCCTTTTCTGACCCCCATGACGATGCATGCTGCGGACGAGTTCGTGAGCCAGCAGAATGTTCTCACTAATACTTCTCCCCTTCACAAAAGCCGATTGATTGAGACTAATAAGAAGTGGGAGCACTACAGCCAGCCTGTTTGCCATAAGCTTTGAAATAGTTTTGTAGATAAAATTGCATAGGGCAATCGGTCTGAATTCCTCGAAGCTCTTTGAACTCGCCTTTTTAGGGATGAGAGTTAGGAAAGTGTGATTAATGGCCCTGAGCATGTGCCCTCTTTTGAAGAAGTCTCGAACTGCCGATAGGAAGTCTGGGCCAATAATATCCCAAAAGTGAGTTAAGAATTCTTTGTGAAATCCGTCCGGGCCTGGAGCCTTTCCATTAGGCGCCTGGAAAACTACCCCTTTGATCTCATCATCAGTTACCTCACTAGACAACAAGGCAGCTTGATCCGGAGTTAGAATATGCAAGAAGGGGATTGGTACCTGAGCGGTTGTCGAGGTAGGAGTGAAAAGGTTTTTGTAAAACAGCTCTGCTTTGCCTCCTATGTCCTGTGGGGATTCCAGCTTCGTGCCCAGATCATCAAATATCTCATGAATGGTGTTCCGAACACTGTGGGATGCGACAGAGGCATGAATGAACTTAGAACATTTGTCTCCCTCTTGGAGCCACTTAATTCTCGATCTCTGCCGAAAGAATTGTTCTCTAATACCATCCTCTTCATAAACTTTTTGCCGCGCCAAATTTGCACACCTCCTCCAAGCATCATCAAGGGGTTGATTTTGCAGTGCGGTTTGTATGGAATGGAGATCAAGTACCGCTGATCTATATCTGGCATTAACATCCCCAAAGTGATCTCTATTCCACCTTTTGAGAGCTCCCTTACAAGCCTGCAATTTTTTGAAAAGCATAAACAGGGGCTGACCTTGAATGGGTGTCTCCCAGGCCTTAGAGATAACCTCTCGTATGCTTGCATCTTGCTTCCACATGTCAAAGAACTTGAATGGTATCGGACCTTTTGGGAAAGGATGACGCATTCTGAAAATGATGGGGTTATGGTCCGATAACCCTGAAGGAGGACAATAGAGTCTGGAGGTGGGGTATCTGATGAACCAATCAGGATTAGCAAAAGCTCTATCAATTCGACAAAGAGTGAGATTGTTACCCGATTGATTATTACTCCATGTGAAGGATAGAGAGGATGGAATTTCCTGCAATCCAGCCTGTAAGATACAGTCATTAAAAGCTCTAATGTCGGCTTGAGGCGCGGTACCTCTTCCCATTCTTTCCGACTCATGACGAATAGCATTAAAGTCGCCCATCACTATCCAAGGGTCACTTATTGTATTACTGAGATTACAGAGGGTATACCACAACTTTTTCCGCTCCTGGGCATCATTAGAACCATAGACTGCTGTGAAATGGAAGGATTCACCTGAGGAACACGTGACACGGCAGTGAAGCGTCTGGGGGGTCTCCTGCACCTTCTGAACAGTAGCAATATTAGGATTCCAAACAACCAGGATCCTTCTTGATTCATCGGAATTCAGATTATTAAATGACTCCCATCCCATAATAACTTTTCTGCTAATACGATCCACCTGTCTTCTCTTGACTTTAGTTTCACATAACGCCAACAGGAACACATCTTCATTCTTGACAAGGTCTAGCACCGCCGACCTCTTACTTCCGTGGCCCAGACCACGGATATTCCAGCTACAGATGGACATTTACTTGGGATTAGGGGCAGTCGCCCCCACTTTAGTTTTCGCCTTCTGTTTCTTGGTAGTGTTATTCTGGGCCACTGCCCGGGCAGGTTGGGTCCTTCTAGCAGTAGTTGACAGAGAGGACGAAGCTTCAGAATTTGACTCATCACTATCCTGTATTGGGTGGAAAGGGTTTGATGAATGCTCAATCCGTTCTTGGTCATGCTTTGGTAGGGGCTTTACCCCTTTCTTCCCGGGAGAGTTCCAATCCTGCGAGTGTAGGACCTGCTGAGGAGCACCCCTTGGAGCTTCCAAGGGAGGTGGAGACAAAACGGCCGGATCATCCTGTGTTGGGCCTCCATTCTCATTCACCTTCGCTGTGGCATGGGGGGTGGTGGAGGAGAGGTATAGGGGTGAGCCATCATGTGCCCTTACATGTTTACCCAATACCATATAGGGTACCTGTCCAATCGCAGATGGTGAGTTGCTTGTTACTAACCTCAAGTCTCCAGAGCGATTGTCGACCAGGCGGATGTTCTCAGGGGAGGAGGACTTGGGGGACTCCAGTTCTGGATTCAGTATGGCATTGATCCCAACACTTTGGGCCATAGGAGAAATGGGACTTACTGTGACAGGCTTAGGGGAAGCTGCGACAGACAAGGCATTCTCTGTAGCTGTCAAACCCATAGTGTTTCTGCCCACTTCAACATCCAGTGATGGGTGGTGTAGTGTCTCAATCCAAATTTCTTTTGATGTACAAGAGTTAGTGGTATGGTCGAAACACTTACATTTGGAACAAATGCGAGGCTTCCATTCGTACTCCACGGGTTGTGGGAAGAAGGTCCCATCCCCAGTGGCCACATGGACGATGGAGGGGAACTTGGAATCCGAATCTATTTCAATGTAGGCTCTGGCATATTCTAGGCGAGTTCGGTCGGCTGTAGATCTGTCAGAAAATAGGGGGTGACCCACAAGGCTAGACACCATTCTCAGACTTTCCTTTGCAAAGTACTGGGGCGGAAGATCAGGGAAGCGAACCCAAATCGGGAACGATTTCACCAACTCTCGAACCGGACGCATGCCTGGGTGCCATTTGCGTAAGATCAGGGGCCTACCACCGACTGTCCACATGGAATTCAAGATTCGCTCACAATCCTCCGGAGAGGTGAATTTGAACATGAAGAATCCGCCTGTCAAGGATTGCATTTCAAATGGCCCAACCGGCTTCCAAATCTTGGAGGCATACTCCTTGAACCACACAAAAGACAGACGTTTCCCCATGGCATATCCAACAAGCGTGTTTTTCCATCTTAATGCCTCTCTGTCAACAATTTCTTGCGGGATTCTAACTGATGTCAGCCCCTTCAGCTCCGGGTGGAAGGTGAGTGCGTTGGATGCCTCAGAGGCACCTCTGAAGAGGCTTGCCCAAGGAGGGGAGACAGGCGCTGCCGTGGAGGATGTGGCAATAACTCCAGGGCCCAAAGGAAGGGGGAAAGGTTGAGGTGGAAGGGAGGTGGGGTTGGGATGCGGGGGGGAGGAGAAGCCTGGGGGCCTGATGGGGGAGGCCATGGCCTAGCTGATCAAGTCGAGGGGAGAAAATCGCACAGGATCTCACTTCGGCATGTTATCGAGCAGGTGGTGTGGGCAGTGGTATAGGCAAGGAGGTTTAATGAGGCTGAGGCTGCTGCGGCGGTAGACTGGTCGGGGTGAAGGTGGGAGGGGCCGGGGTGGTGGCGGAAGTAACCGGGACCGGAGAACGGTGCCAAAGGCGGCGCCTTTGGCCACTATGGGGAGGGGAAAGGGGGGGGGGTTCGGATGGGGCTGATGGGCCGACAGGGGGGGGGGGGTTCGGAGGGGAAAGGGGAGGGTCGGGTTGGCGGTGGTAAGGACCGACAGGGGGGCTGAGGAGTGGGGGGGGGGCGGCGGAGGAGGGAAAAAAGCGGAGAGGGCTAAAGGTGGCGCCTTTATTCAGTGTCAGGGGTGAGGGTGGGGGAGGAGGGACTGCGGGGATGGTGGTGGTGGTGGTGGTGACTGGTGGATTGGGGTGGGGAAGCGGAGGCAGAGGCGGAGGCGGGGCGGAGAAGGAATGAATGGGTGGGGGAGAGGGGGGAGGCGAGAGAGGGAGGGAGAGAGGGAGGAGGGGGATAGGGCGAGGCGGAGAAGGGGGGTGGGGCCGGGTCGGTGGGACGGCGGGACGGCGTTGGATCGGCGGCGACGATGGCGGCTAGGGCATCGCTCCTCAGAATCTGTCCCCCATCTGCCAAATAAAAAACTTCATCCCTTGTTAGTCATCCTCCACTTTCTCCTACTCAGCATCATTTTTTCTTAATTCCTGCATTTAGGGATGCATGAGTATTTCGTATGAAATACCCAGTAGGATACTAAAAACCCCACTGATAAAGGATTAACAAATTCCAAAGGAAAAGAAGATCGAATACCAAAAGTATTATGGATATAAGGAATCAATAATCAAGTTTTGGAAAAGTCAGCAAACCAAGCTATCACCAAACACTGGAAAACTCATATGTACCGGTAGAATCAACAACTGAGATAGACTCCAATATACTGTGTGTAAAGAGTCAACAACTTCTGCTCGCTAGTCAGTCCACTTCCCCTATGGACATCTATGCCAGAACATCCTAGAGGTTCTTCAGAGGAACCCGGCCATGCGTCTAGGGATGCTGGCCCCATCGGTGCTTACGGGCACAATGGGCGGAGACTGCAGACCTTCTGTAATGTCATACAGTCTAAGCGTATGCATTGCCGTCGTCGGCTGAACTACAGAGGTTCATAAAATCTGAGATCACAGAGGATCTTGCATGGGCTCTGGAGCATACTAGGATTTCCACTCGAAGAGTTCTATCATGACTCTTGTGGAAGAAACAGTTTCCATAGGTTCAAAGATCACTGTACGATAACAGAGGTTGTATGGAAAATAATCGAAGATTTCACCTTGAGAATAAACTCTTATAGGAATGCCAACGAGATGACAATATCTCGAAGTGACCAAGCAATTAGGACTCAAGTGTCCGAACTTGTCATCAACACGTGACTCACAAAAGAAGTAGTTGTAGCGCTCGTCTTCCCAAGCTCCACTCAAGTTGTTGGGGTTAAAATGGTAACTTTACTCATCTAAGATCTTCGATATGTAAGGCCCAAGGTATGAATTCCAAATACTGAATGTAAACTTGAGAGTTTATGAAGAAAATGATTAACTAGGGTTTAGAGTAAAACCCTAATTAAGGATTTCTATACCGACCACTACGGTGAGCCGTAAACTAAAAGGGAAAGACACTAAGGTTAGGACTCGAACCCCTGGTCTCTCTCTTATAGGAAAATTGTACTATTATATTACTCGTAATTCTGGTCATTTCGAGTTTATTTTCATTTAAATTAAATTTATAAATCAATTAATCCCGTGATAATAATACTAGTGAATTATCCTTCATTCATTGCACTGCCCTGTGTACAGCAGTACAATTTCAGCACTAGCTACAACTTTTCCTGAGTGAATCTGAATCTGTAATTTTTAATGTAGGTTCCCTGATGAGTCTATTTTACATCCCAATAGAGAACGCATTTTTCTTAATTTTATAGAATTAGTTATGTATTTTCTACTATTGACTGTCTGTGCAGGAATTTCCAGACCGAGGCTTAATTAAGTCTTCGGTTTGCCCTTTATTATGTTAATTAATCACATCTATTAATCACTAATGATATTACTAATCATCTCTCTGTTCCACCTAGGCATGATATTTGTAATAATTAACAGCAAGTAAATTTTCAATATAATACTATGTCTTTATCACTTCTACAAACTGTTTTTATGCCTAAACATGATTATCATCTATTCAATAATTAAGACCCTTAATTTGGGACGAAAAGGAACATAAATAACACCAAAAAGCAGAGGCCTTTACCTCTAGTCAGAAGGGTATCGACTTGTATTTTATAATATTTTAGACATTTAATCCTTCGCCTTCTTAATTCTCATGAATCATTACCCGATCTAATGATTAATATAATTTAAACAACAAGAAATGACCGGAAAGTAAGACTATAATATCTGGACAGCACGAAGTCAGATCCATAGGGAAATGAATGAGTCAATTACATGCTGACTAAGGAGAGAGGAATTCATATCTAAGACTTTGCATATCGAAATATGCATTCAAGTATTCAAATGGATCATGCATATACCAGACATAAATAAAGATATGACCTTTTTCAATTCACAAGCATCATCCTCATACACCAATGAACAACAGACATAAACATGCATGAAATATCATCAAGACATTCTATTCAAGCCAAGGAAATTGGGTAAAAATGCATCCTACCTGATTTGAAGAGAATCGATACGTTATGCGCGTAAATCGGTTCTCCGGGTAGACTACGCTTCCCTTCTCCACGAAACCACTCCACAAACCACCGAAGAGCTCCTTGAACGTGGTGTGCAAGGCTGCCCACTGCTGCTCCTCTGCTGGCACATCTCCCAAAAATTACAAAGGAGAATGTCGACCCCTCTAATAGCATGTATATATAGGACATATACAAGTCCTAGTTGATTCTCCACCGTCCATCTCACCACGATCCAAAGGCTACCAAAAGGTCCAGCCATTCCACAACAGCCAGGACGCCCTTCCCCTTAATTTGCTTCAGTTACAAATCCCTTAATTAAGGGGAATTAACTCAATCCCTTTAATTACCTAATTAAGACCTTATGCAGTTTCAATTAGCAAGATCTAACCATCTTGATAAAGGGCGCCAAGCTTGATTGGAATATGCCCTCAGCATCTTCCATAACTCACCTTGAATGCCAAACATAATCTCCCTAATTAATTCTAAATTAAATCCCAATTTTATTAAATTGCCAATTAGCTATCAATTAGGGTTTTCAAATTCAAATTATCTCCCAAATTTAGATCCCTTGATTAGGGCTAATTAGGTAAGACACGTCCTCCAAAGATCCCCCAAAATTAGCCCAAGAGGTTCCCTATCGGATTTGCCTCAAAAATCACCAAATTAACGGCGATCGATCGGTCCGTATACACGATCGATCGTGCGACGATCGATACGCTACAACCGCGATCGATCGTCTCCTGATCAATCTGTCATAAACGCGATCGATCGGTCTGACGGAAAAATTAAATTTTTAAATTTATTTTTAATGAGTTTTCTAGAACTCAAAATTACTCCCTTTGAGCAATAAAATTCCACTTTATTAATATAAAATTTACGGTCGATACAGGTTAGCTTGTACGCAGAAATCATCGAAGATGTGTTTATTTCTTTCACTCCAAATTAAAATGATATAGACGGTCACTAATGTCTTCACTAGCACTCCAGCATGTTTATTTTTTCCAATAAAATCCAAGATCCATGCCATCTTTCCATGAAAGTCCAGAGAAATCTGGAATATGTTGCTCTTTTGCAAGACTACTTTCCAAACAGTTTTAGAGTAAGAGCATTGAAAAAATAGATGGTCCCTGCATTCAAAATTAGTACCACAAAGATAACACATGTTTGCAAGTTGGAAGCCACGTTTGCAGAGATTTTCTTGGGTCAATAGCTCATCATGGATTGCTATCCAAAAGAAGAAAGCATATCTATTTACTCTATACTTATGCCACACCAGATCCATCCAAGGGAATTTAGGACCATGACTACGAATCGCATTCCATGCCGATTTGTATGAAAATTTACCTTTGGGTAAGAGCCAACCGTAGGAATCCAGTCCATTATTTAGAACCAATATGTTCTCATCAAGAATCTCAATAAGCTCTTTTGATCTATAAGTGTCTTCATCACTGAATTTCCAGTGACCATCATGCAATGAATGAGCCAGCTTGTCAAAAGAGTTACCTCTTGAATTAATGATCACACACCGACCAAATTGAGAGATGAGGGGCCGATGAGCTAGCCAGGGGTCTAGCCATGTAAAAGTGTCCATGCCATTTCCAATACTCATATGATACTAATTTAACATCTTTCCCCGTGACATGAAAATATTGTCGAACGGATAAGAATAGTTACCTGGATTTGCTATCTAAAGAGGTTCATTTTTTAGGTAAACCCCATGGATCCATTTACACCATAAAGATTCCTTATTTGTTAGAAGCCACCAAAAAAGCTTGCATAAACCGGCTTCGTTACTGTCTTTGATATTACAAATACCAAGATCACCCTTACTAAAGGGTTGCGCCAGCTTCTTCCAAGATATATTATGAAAATATGAGGATTAGGACCTGAGAAAAGCCTTTCAATATGCTTGTAGATCTTCTTTGGCAATTTAAAGCAGAAGTCCAATAGATTTGAAGGCCATCATCACTTAGTAAAGTTGAAAACTTATAATTAAACTATGTGAAGGGCGGTTATTGAAGTATGCAACACAGAAGTAAAACTAATGTGAGTACTAACTATGATTAGTTGAGCAAACCACACATAATTTAACATGGGAAACCCAAACAAGGAGGAGTCCATGTGACCAAACCCCATAGTCGGCTAGTATATTGAAATTTTAAGAGCGACCAAAACTCAAACCCGACCTACTTTTCTCCATGACCAACCCCAAACACTTCAACTGTCGTAACTCTTATCAGCTTCGAACATACAATTTCTCAAGTGTACTGACGAAAGTAAAAATTTCCTAATCCTTACCCAAAGGAGAAAACTAAAATATATAAGTGTACTGATGAAAGTAAAAATTTCCTACTCCTTACCCAAAAGAGAAAACTAAAAGATATAAGCAAAGAATTTAGAAGAACATTTTTAAATGCTAATTGAGATCAATATATCTCATACAAAACAATAAAGTGTATAAAAATAGATAAAATAAAGGCACACATGATTATATACATAGAAACCCTTGCTGGAACAGCCATTACTTCTCTAGTAGCCTTGTAACATTTCGTTACTGAGAAGTTACAATCTCCCTATTATAATCTTAACCACCAATGACCTTGATTCTTCTTCTTCTTCATCTTTGCAGCAACGTAAACAACAACATTTTCTAATCTCCATAGAAACTCCTTAGCCATCAACTTTAAAAAGCTTTCAGAATAGTCCACCTAAATTCAAACTTGATAGCTTAATCAATGAATGGAATAAGTGTTCGGAAAATTACCCATGATAGAAGAAGGCCAAATCAACATTCAAAGCAGAAGCATAACCGATATACAGTGGTTTGATAAATCACTACAACCACAAATAAGTTTAACTATCAAATCAAGAGAAATTTTACAACTTACTCATCAAATGAAACTGAGATCACTTGCCATCACCCTCTCACAAGGGCTCCAAGTAAATTTCCAAGTTACAAATGAAACCTTAGAACATGCATTCACTAAGCTCACAATACAATGTCTTTTATAGGCTCCCAATCCCTAGAAAAGAACCCCAACACCCCCCCCTCGGGAATATTTCATATGCATCCCCAGCTCGACCGTCCTACACAAACTGCAATTACAACAGGAAATCTATCACCTTACCTATAACATGGTCAGTGAGACTTGATTGTCAGTCCGATATATCACCCTACTATCGGCCTGCGACAAGTGCTACATTCTTCCCCTCTTTCCTATGTCCTCTTTGTCTCCCCCCATGTTCAAGTCATATACCCAAAAATCCCCACCTTAACATGAACTCCTCAAGTCACCTAGTAGCCTTAGTTGCTATAACCTCCACCTTGGGCCGAATCATGCAAAGCCAAATATTGAGTCATGTGCCCAAAGGCACCAGGATGCACCCAAAGTTGCCATCCCCAAAACAAGTAAAGCAAGTACTAGTATATGTTGAGCCCTAAGCTCTCCACCCTTATACACTTTCAAACTAACCAAGATACTCCGAACAAGAATGTCTTTAAACTCCACCTTCATGGGAGCATAAGCAGTAGAAGCATCACATGGCAAATCCATAACAAAAGAAGCCACTGGTATTTCCTTTGCAACAATCTTGACCATGTTGTCAATATTTGAAACTCCTCCACTTATAACCTGACAACCAACTAAGTAATACATGTTCCTATAATGTACACCTCTCAAAACCAGTCGATCTTTCAATGTCACCTTCATAGTGCCCTTGCTTATCCAAATTTTATAGCTTTGTGACTCCAAAGTTCCCAAAGAAAGCAAATTTTTTTCATGTTCGGACATACCAAACATCTTTCAAGACACCAATCTTACCATCATGTAGCTTCAAACGAACTATACCCACATCAATCTTACAGGATGTGTTATTTTCCATATAGACAACACCATTCTCCACTTCATGGAAGCTAGAGAACTAATCTCTCTTGGAACACAAGTGATGCGTACAACCAGAGTCCAAAATCCACTCATTATAATGGATATTGAGTGACAAACCAAGCATAACAAGTTTATCACAATCATCTTCTCCACAAACAATGCCAACATTAGGTTTATCCTCGTCTTTTGGATTCAACTCCATACAATCTTTCTTGTAGTGTCCCTTCTTGTGATAATAGGCACATTCATCCTTATGAATCTTTTTTTTTGAGTTTTACCCTTGACAGCCAAATCACCAGCTATTGAAGTTTCCTTGCTTTCCTGCTTGTCTTTCTACCTAAACTCATGGTTGATTAAGGCAATGCTCACATGATTATAAACAATCTCTTCTTTTCTAACTATCAAAGTATGAGACAAACCATTATATTCCTTTAGCAAGGAATTAACCATAGAAAGAGCTTTGTCCTCATCTTCTATCTCTACATCTAGATTAGCCAAATCAAACAAAATCTTATTGTACTCAACAATATGATCTAACATAGAAATTTTTTTCCTTGTAATTGAAGCGATAGAATCTCCTCTTCAGCAATCACGGTTCTGCACACTTTTGGTCATAAATTTATCTGCCAAGTTATGCCACAGATTAGTTGCAATTGTCTTCTTCATTATGAAGTACATCATGTCCTTATCAAGGCACAATCGAATTGTCTCTCAAGCTAGTCTATTCATCTTTGCCTAGACAGCATCAGATAAATTGGCAAGCTTGTCTCCAAACGCAACATCAAGATCTTGGTAGACTAGCACATTGATCGAACCCCAAAATAGGCTGACAATCGTAATATATTCTTGGTGAATCCAAGTTTGAACCACAGGGAGTGGATGTAGGATTATTCTACTCCAAACTAATCTAAAAATCTATTGTTGTAGAATTATCGCAATTGAATTAACTAATGAATTAAACAATGATTATAAATTCAATTGGCAAAGATAATTTGTGAGAAATATCAAAGCTTTAAGGATCAATTATTTAATTAATATTCTATGTCTATTTAATTTCTCAGTTAGGTTCAAATGATGATTTGACCTAATCGGAGGATATTGCATTCAAGTCTATCATAACAATTAACATAAATATTTCGATTGAACATTTATCATTTACAAGCATAGTCTATTAGTCACAGAGAATTATAAGCATTCATCGTACCTTTCGTTCATGACAAATCAAATAATTATATAGATTATGACTATTTCTAAATATCTCTATTCAATCAAATAAACAATAAAACCATCTCTTTCATAGGCATATAAATATTAATCAAAATGTCACCCCTAGTTTTGACAAAAGATTTAGCTATGCATTATCATAAGAAAAACAATCAAATTTGGAAAAGATTTGTATTAATATTATTGTAGCATAAACACTATTTATAGGTACTCTTCATAGTTTACTATTCATCGTCTTCTCCAACAACCTGAAATCACTGTAGCACTTATACATTACTATAGCAATATTGTAGCAGCACAAAAATCAGCCCAAAATTGTTGTTTTTCTTCTCAATTCTCTTCCTCTTTTCTCCACCGTTCAACTGGTTCTTCTTCTTTTTGGTTTTTCGGCCAAAAACCCACCAGAACACGACCCACTTTCTTCAAAATCGAGCTCTCTATTTTTTTCAAAAAAACGGTCCATTTCTTCCTCAGAATCTCTCAGTTTTTATAGGCAATTCAAGAGTCTTTTCGTGTTTGAAGATGACTTCGAATCCCTTGCGCACTCAATCCAAATCCGTGTTGATCTACAAGTTTCCAAAAATGAGTTGATCCCAATCCAAACACGATTATGAGTTTCCAATTCGAAGATGAGTCCAAATCCGAACTGAAATCTTTCCGCTTCAGTTCCTGTTTGAGACCCCTGCACAAGCACGCCTTTCTCCGAATCGAACACCCGTCGTGAGCCTCTCGGTCTCCTCTTTTCCAATCGAGCCAGACCCCTCGCCATAGCCTTCTTCCCTGTCTGTCGAACAAAGCGTTTCTGTTCTGGAAGAGAACTCCCGAGCTTCGGCTCGGGTTTCTCTAAGTTAAAAGTGAAACCCTAGAATATGTATTCACTAGACTCACAATACAAGGCCTTTTATAGGCTCCCAATCCCTAAAAAAGACCACACCCCCTTAAGAAGATATGCCTCAATTTCAAAGATTTCATATGCATCTGCAACTCAGCTGCAGGCCGATCAATTTCCCTGCACAAACTGCAACTACAATAGGAAATATGTCACCCTGCCTATAATGTAGTCGGTGAGACTTGACCGTCAGTCCAATCTTTCACCCTAATACCCGATCTATCACATCTTTTCTGCATCCTCTTTTCATCCTCCCATGTTCAAGTCACACACCCAACAACAAGTGTATTGAACTCTCTCTCATTACTCTTATCAAACTTGTGATGAGTAGTGTGCCACACTCTATTTTAGCCACACCACACAAGCATAGGATATCCCACGTCCGTGTATATCGAGATTGTGGGTGGGGGGCGGTCGCTAAAGCAGGGGTGGTGAACTATTCCTCTTTTGTAATATGTCTCTTAAAGTATTGTCTAGTCCATATCATATAGACAAATTGGGGAATGAACAGAAGCAACATCCTCATTCTCCTATTTACTTGAAGAGGTAGCTGCAGTAGCAAGGTGATTCGAATGAGGTATCTTTACAATAAGCAGTTGTGGTGTTCCGATGAGAACAGAGGTACCAAGCTTCACGCAAGGGAAAAGGAGGGAAAGATGAAGGAAGAAGAAGAAATGATGTTTCTTATTGCATAACTATCAAAAGAGCATAATACTCCCTTATAAAGGAGGGCTTGGCTCCCTAGGGAGCCATGCCAGCTGATGGGCCACGTGCCACTGGCTGGCCATCAGCTGGTCTATTACAATCAACTCCCATTCCTTCCCATATTACAACTTATTGAATCGCAACAGGAAAGTATTGAAAAGTAAAGTAACCCTAATATGGTAAGTCCTAGAAATGGAAAGTAATATGTCTTAAGAGAGACCCTGCCCCTGAGCTGGCATACACAGCATTCCACCACGCTCCACTTTCACCTTGTCTTCAAGGCGGCCAAGTAGGAAAGCGATCCAGAAACTCATCTTCCAGCATCCAAGTGGCGTCCTAAAGAGACCGACTCTACCAAGCCATGAGTGTCAACCATAGATGCGGGTGTGAGTATATCGGGCTTTGGTGGACTCATTAGTGGCGGAGGCGGGGCACTAGAAACAAGGGTCAGATCCTCAACAAAGCTACGGAGGCTAGATACATGAAAGACCGGATGCACCAACGAGATAGCGGGGAAGGCCAAGCGATAAGCCATTGGTCCAATGCGTTCGACAATGGAATATGGACCGTGGTAACGGGGAACTAACTTAGTTTGCTCAGCCTGAAACAAAGTGGTCTGGTGCCGAGAAATCACCAAAACATAACAAGGTCGCCCACCTGAAACTCCCGATCGGAATGCTTTTTGTCATATACTTGCTTCATGCAATTTTGCACGGAGTCCAAGTTAAGTTTGAGTTCCTTGATAACCTCATCCCATGTTTGTAACATATAAAGAACTTCGGGTATGGAAAAGCGGTGGGGCACATATGATAACACAGTAGGAGGAGGACGGCCATATACCACTTCCAACAGAGTGAACACAACCCAAGTATGTTAGGTCGTGTTATATGACCATTCTGACCAAAGAACAAGTTGAAGCCACCGACGGAGCTGATCCCCTATAAAGCATTGCAACTACTATTCCAAGCAGTGATTAACCACCTTAGTTTGACTGATGGACTGTGGGTGATACTCGGTGCTCATATGAAGCTCAGTGCCTTGGAGTGCGAAAAAATCTCGCCAAAAATAAGAGAGAAAGATCTGATCCCTATCGGAGGCAATGGTGCGAGGCATGCCATGCAACTTGGGTATCTCCCGAACATAAAGCTCGGCTACAGTTTTGGCGGTGAACGAATGACCTAGAGCAGAGAAATGCACATACTTGGATAAATGATCCACCACTACCAATATCACCGATTTGCCTTGCACCACTAGCAAAGCCTCCACAAAATCCATGGATACATCTTCCCAAGCCCGATCTAGAATAGGAAGGGGTTGAAGTAACCCTGCGGGTGATGTAGTGGCTGCCTTGACATGCTAACAAATGTCACAAGCAACAACGTAGTCCTAAACCACCTGCTGAAGTCTCTGTCATAAAAAGCTCTGACTAGCCCGCTTATATGTCCGAAAGGAACCCCTGTGGCTAGTAAATTGTGTATCATGGAGGTGAGAAAGAATGCGTTGTTGGAGGTCAAGGGCATCGGGAACCCAAAGTTGCCCTTTCCAGAAAAGAAGTTCATCTTGCCACACGAAGAAGCGTACGATAGTAGGGTCTGAGTGCAGATGAGCAACCAACTCACGAGCGTAAGATTACTCTAAATAAGCTCATCGTAGATTTGGGATAGACGGGCAAGATGGTATAGAGAACGCTAAACAGGAACCCTCAAAAGTGCACAGAGAGTGCATTCACCACAGTGGATTTCGCTTCTTTCTTATACACCACCTTATAATCATACCCTAAGAGCTTGCTGACCCACCGTTGCTAAGCTGGAGTAGAAACCCATTGCTCGAGGAAATATTTCAAAGGCTTATGGTCTATGCGGCCGAGCAAGTAAGAGTGCCATTTGGTGATGTCATGCACTATGGTGAGGATCTCCTTCTCATAGGCTGGCAGAGTTAAGGAGCGTCCAGAAAGTGGTTTGCTGAAGAAGGCAATAAGTCGTTCCCTCTGTAGTAAGATGGCACCAAGACCAGCATCCGACACATCCATCTCCACTACAAAGGAGAGACCAAAATCTGGGAGCACCAACACTGGAGTGGTAGCCATGACCCGCTTCAACCTCTCAAATGCTTCTTGGTCGCCTTCGTCCATGTAAATGCCCCCTTCTTGAGAAGTGCAGTGAGGGGACTAGCAATCAAACCATAATGACTAATGAAGCGCCGATAATACCTTGTGAGGCCCAGAAATCTGCGTAGTTCTCATACACAAGTGGGGGTCGGCCATGAAAGCATAATAGACACCATCGACGGGTCAGTGGCAACACCCTCGCGAGAGATAATATGGCAAAGGAACTCCACCTATTCACTGCCAAAGGAGCACTTCGAGCACTTAAGGAATAATGAATTAACTCGCAAAATAGAGAAAACGGACCTGAGATGCTCCAATGGTTCGCCCATGATGTGTTGTAGATCAAAATATCGTCAAAGAAGACCAAAGATGAATCGACGGAGGATGGGCGGAAGAGATCATTCATGAAGGTCTGGAAAGTGGCAGGTGCATTGGTCAACCCAAATGGCATGACCAAGAATTCAAAATGCCCATCATGAATGTCAGTGGGCTGCATTCGGATTTGATGACAACCCAAACGAAGATCGAGCTTGCTGAAGACGGTAGCTCCAGCCAATTCATCAGGTAACTCAATCACCGAAATCTCCAAGTCCACAGAAAATCCTTGACGGTGATGGCATTAAGTGCCCTGTAGTCCACCAAAAATCTCCAAGTCCCGCCCTTCTTCCAGACAAGTAATATCGGAGAAGAGAAAGAACTAGTGCTCGGCTAGATAATATCTGAATGAAGCATGTCTGACACCAATAGCTCAATCTCCGCCTTCTGCATGTGAGGATAATGGTAAGGGCAGACATTAGCGGGCAAAGCACTTTGAATGATTGGAATTTGATGGTCATGGCATCGCACCAGCGGAAGCCTTGTACTCTTAGCAGAAATGCCCTCATGCTCTGCCAAGAGGGTAAGCAGGTCCTCCGGAAGACTATCCTGTGCATGTCCACTGTTGCACGCTATTGGAGGAAAAATCCTTGACATGCAAATCGAAAGAGTGAGCTCACCTACTGGGTGGACTGCAAGGAGCCCAGCTATGAACCCTGGATATGCACCCGCTGCCTGAGTACCTCAAAATCCATGATCATGTCGCAAAAGTTTCACACCACATCGCTCAATTCATGTAGCCATTGAACTCCCAACACTACGTATGCCCCCTTCGTGGGTAGCATGAATAAGTCTGTGGTGAAGGTATAGCCCTGAATAGATAATGTAGCTTGCGCACACATCCGAGAACTCCGAAGATGCTTACCAACACCAATCAAGACGTTAAACGGCTTGGAATCCAACACAACATCCCAGTCGTTGTGCCACATTATCATTGATAAAATTATGGGTGGATCCACTGTCAATTAGGATGGCTACCTGTTGCTGCTTGAGATAACCTTGGACGCACATGGTACGAGGGGTAAAGACTCTGAAAAAGGCATGCACCAAAATCTTCGGCAGCACATTGTCATAAGGGGGCTGTGCCTCCAGGGAAGAGGAAAGATCCTCCTCGTCGGCCTCCTCGACGAGCAAGCTGTCCCGGACGGAGGGCTGGTTGGTTCAGCTAGTTGGAAGGCAAGGTGCTAAGAGGGAAGCTGGCGCCGGGCTGGTTGGAGGCAGTGGAGAAGGACCAAATTGGCCTCCCCGTCGCTTCCATGCAATCTTTTCCTCTTTTATTCATGCATGACACACTACTTCTCGCATCGAAGTGCAATGGAAGTAGCACATCTCATCCAAAATTTCCAGTTTCAGATGAAGGTCCCCACTAAGGCCGCCATCTACTAATCGAGAAGACGGTTGGCGATCTTCATGAATTCGGAATAGTAGGCTCGTACTGTAGTAGTCTGGTGCATGGTGGAGAGCATCTTTTTAAAGTTCTAGAACTCGTTGGGACCAAACTAGATAGAAAGTTCATTGGCAAAAGAGGTCCAAGTCGGGAAGTGAACCTCCTTCTCAAAGCTCTGGAACCATACGTTCTACCTTAGAGTGTATTCCCTGATAGGCGAAGAACTTCTCCGCCTTATAAAACCATTCCACTGGATCCTCGTCTCCATTATAGCGGGGAATTGTAGGCGAGCCAAACGTGGCTCGGCCCCACCCCGGGGTCCTCCACGAGGCCTGGAGTACCCCTCCCAGTCTTCCTCAAACTCTTGGGACAGGTTTTCGTGATGTGATGTCATTGAGGCATTTAACTGAACACCTGGAAGGCCTCATGTGTCCAGGCCTGGGCGGCCCCCTTCCTTGGGTTGATCGAATGTGCCTAAGTGAATAGCATGGGGAGGAGGGTTGTCACCTTTCTCAAACGACGCTTGACAACCAAAAAAGCGAGAGCCCAGGGGCTACTTGAAGTTGTGCAACTGCCTTGGTGAGTTGCTGAATTTGAGTGGTCATTGCTTCGAACATGGAGATCACAATGGCATTAGCCAAGTCGGCCATTGGTTTGGGGTTGTCATACACGTTCTCCTTCTCTTTCTAGGGTTGCATCTCTAGGGCCATGGTCGACTGCTTGCGAGGTGCTGTGGTAGGTCGTTGAAGCTCTCATACCAATATTGTGTTCTGTTGGAAACACAAGAGGTACCAAGCTTCATGCAAGGGAAAATGAGGGAAAAGATGAAGGAAGAAGAAGAAAAGATGTTTCTTATTGCATAACTATCAAAAGAGGAGAAGACTCCCAAAGGAGGGCGTAGCTCCCTAGGAGCCATGCCAGCTCATGGGCCACATGCCACTGGCTAGCCATTAATCAAATCACAATCAAATCTCATTCCCTCCCATATTACAGCTTATTGAATCGCAGCAGGAAAGTACTGAAAGTAAAATAATCATAATATGGTAAGTCCTAGAAATAGAAAATAATACGTTCTAGGATAGACCCTGCAATGAGCTAGCATACACAGTAGCAGTATCTTTGCTTAAAGCAAAACTAGAGCCAAAGGTTGTTAACCAGTAAGGTGTCTATAAAAGCTTTAATTCTTTCCACCCCCGAGTCTGACTAATCTTCTCTAACCTCATGCGCTGGGACGAGTGAAGGAACGCTCAATTAATACTCTGGATTTTCAAACTATTTCTACTCTGGAAACATATCGGGAAGATTTTTGCCACTTCGTGGACTGGGACCTTGTTTGAAGGTACTAAGAATGTGTTCATGTCTCTCCCTTTTCTTAGTAAGGGGTCACTTTCAACAATTTTTGTGTGCACTTGTTTGACTAGTTGAGTTAGAACTGATTCAAACTCCTAAGTTTGATAGACCCAACTTGTAGATTTCTGATCCCATTACCTTGTAAATGCCATATCTCCCAGTTCACTTACAATTTCGGCCTCAAATCAATAACGTTATAAATTTGAATCGATGATGAAAAATAACTGCAAGAATATATAATACAGACATTTAACAGCCGAGATATGACCGTTCAAAGCCTGATGCTCAGTTCTGATCCAAACCTGAAATCCTACACCAATTTTGAGGTTGGACACACATGTATGTGGACCCACTTTGCCAATTCAACCGGAGAGACCACCTTATGGATCAGTTATTACGATTCAACTAGCCTAAGACATAGGACGTACAGTTGGAAACTGTAGGAAAATCTCTAAAGAAACTCAAAATCAGGATAAGAGTCACCAATAATCTGCCATGCTACTATCACCAAAACAAAAACATGTCCCTGAACCCAAACTCTGATTGACACCAACTCAGATGTGTTCTAAAGCTGATACGCAAAACAAAGTATCCTATATGCAATAATAATAAAGTAAATAAAAATAAAACAAGTTTCTTTTACAAGGAAACCCTTTCAGGGACAACCACGACCTTGTCTAGCCTTGAAAATCTCCAATACAAAGTTGTAAAAGTAGTCATATTATCTCTCTAATTTATTCTTAACGATCAGTGAACTTGGTTCTTTTTCCTCTCACCAACTCGTAATAAAACAACACCACCACTTTATAATCTCCTTAGAAAGTCCTCAGCAATCAGCTTTAAAAAGTTCACATTAAAACACCGCAACTCAAACTTGACTAGTTATTAATTAAATGGACGCGACAATTATGAGGTCTCATTACTCTCATCGAATTTATGATGAGTGTTAGACAACCCCTTTTTTAACTAGCGCACCTCCTTAACATAGACAGAGGATATTCATTATTCATTGTCCGTGTATATCCAGATTGTGGATATCCACCATCCATGTATGGGGCTGGGCTGGCCAAAAAAGGGTTGTGAACTGCTGATAGAAATTAATAACAGAATGAATAGAAGCTTTATCTTCGGTTCACTTGAAGAATTAGCTGCAATAGCAAGCTAAATTGAAGATACACTAGTCTACAATAGCTTTCCCTGCACATGCACGTTCATGAGGATCTATTGACCTACATGGCAAATCCAGTCACCTAATGATGGATCCGTGTTTTTTCAAATGCAGCCAATTTTTTTAACGGATGAAGTAATATCTTACAATTGAAACTATATCTATAAGCAGTTGTATGAGCCATCCTACATATTTGTTATATACAGCTAAATTGTTTTTGTAATAACTTGATCTATTGGATTCTGATTTTGCAAAAGCTATCACATTGGTTTCATATTTCAGCTGAGATCTAGAACATATTAACGTCATAATTAAGCACCTAAATGCTATGTTTTATGTTGCTTTTGTAGGTAATTTGGGAAACCTTTGCTCCGAAAGGTGGAGAAAAAATGGTACCTTCAACCTCTCTAATGCACATCTAGTATGGTAGGCCTCGGCACTTTGGGCTTATCTAAAAAGGGTCCAATGCCATCTATATTTGTTTATCGAGAAAAACTTGTTGACAAATAATGCCATCTATATTGGTTATGTTACACACCTGGAGGCTAAACAGGCAGCTGGACAGGTAGGAGGGAGGGGCTCACTGGTTTGAGCCATGGGGCCTACTGATTTAGACCAACCAGATTGCTAAGGATCAATAGGCCCCTCCATCCAGCCTATCGAGCTGCCTGTTTGGCCCCCAGGTGCATACATTTTTTTCCACACAGATTTCACGTGTTAGAGACCAATGAACAGGGTGGCTACAGTGATGGTTGTCTGCCCATTCTAATCGTCATCTGTGATTGGCATTCTAGATTCAATGTCTGAGACTTGACACATATGCTATTGAAGCTGTTCAGATCATCACTCATATGATTTGTGTGAAGAATAACAAAGGGGATTCCATTTTTCAATTCAAAAGTCTTTCATGCAATATATGCATACTGACTGTAGACTGGATAACCGCAACATCTAGGTTTCGTTAGAGCATCTGCTATACAGTATACATGTTTTAGTTTGTGATAAATCAATTTAAATCCGGGTGAGAGAAGATTGAATTCAATTTAAGGCAGCCAATTTGATTTTACTTGGACAAGCATAAGGCCGTGGCATAGAGTATTGCTCCTTGGGATCCCTGTGACACCTGCAATTTGGTAAAGCAAATTACTATTCAATTTGTTGATTGAGGAATATTGATGGTATATGAATTTCGATTTGTGAATAAATGATGATTAAATATTACTCCTGAGTAGAATTGGAAAGTACATTGGATTTGCTATGTTTACTACGTTCATTAAGTGTACACCAATTAGCTAGCGTTATAAAAATAGTGTATGCATGTCAATCAGTATTTCGTGTGTTTATCGGTGTATTACAGTTTGCATATACCTCAATGTGGCGTATTAGAAATATTATCAAGTATCAAAAAAAAAACTACACCTAACAACCTAAAATATTGGGAAATATTGGTCCCTTCACATCATAACAAAGTTAAGGCATGGGTTCGCATATATATGCCCTAGGGCATATTTTAACGGTGGTATTGGTTTAGTTGTAGTTTTATATTCACCTAAGCTTTGATGGATGTTTTCATATGTAGGGGAAGTGTTGAGCTGGGTTATAAAATAAAGGGACACATTCGTATTAGGTAGATGAACAATGGAAACTAAGTCAATCAAGTAGTGGATCACTTTAAAATTAACATTTTGGAAGTACGGTGTCATGGTGAATCTAAGTAGTAATAGAATCAGGTCTACATTATTATAAAACCGTTTTATGGGATATTTTCAAATGATGGTATAAAACACAAATTTAACGATCAAGTAGCTACTTAATTTCCAAATATATGTCTAAAATCTACTCTTCCCGAATTTGCTCTTACGCCTTCCGTCCTTATTTGGTGTTTCAAAATTACCTAATTTTTGTTTGTTCTGAAAAACTAAATAAAATTATTTATATGGAACTGTGGGAGCATTTTAATAACTTGTTCTATGAAAAAGTTGTTGTAATTCTATATGCATTCAAAAAATGAATGATGCCTTCTAGTTGGGTCACAAGGATTCGGACGTCCCCGCTCGTTATAAAAAAACAAGAATATTGATATGATGCATGATAAACAATATCATGGCGTGAACCATCACATTATGACTCCGGCCCCTTCACCCCAACGATGATGTTTTGCCATTAGTCACCATGTCAAGATTACTCTGGGATACGTATCACAAATAGAGACAAAACTGCCAGAGAGATATCATACTCTTCCTACTAATACATCGGGAAATATTGGCAAATCACGTACAATATTTTGGAACGGAGTGATTACATATTAAGGTCCGACATCAAACAAGAAGTGATCTATGGTGTGGCAACAAGTCAATTTTTTTGGCTCCAGACAAGAGGAAAAATCAGGCAGAATTGTCTGTCGCTGAATGTGACTTGTCCTCTCCAAAAAGTACATGATAGTAGATCTGGTTCCCTATGGAAGATTCTTCGTACCCTATCTCTACTTCTGGTTGGCAAGCAAGCGTTAGCATTGCAAAACAATTTTGCAGAAAGATTTTATAAGTAATAAATGAGTGCTCCACCAAATGAGAGAGAGAGGGAGAGAATTTAGGATCAGACTAGCCTGACCGGGGTCCATGTGAACAGCCATGACCCAAGTCACGGTCTTAGAATGGCATATACTCCTCCTTCCTGTTTTAATAACTCTATCTGAAAAAATATTACTTTCTATAGGATGGTGGGAACGACAGCTAATGGGTAAAGAAGGTTCAAAATCCACTTTAATTGTCCAATGGAGCATCTAAAATGGGACTATCTTATTTTCTGATGGAGCATCTAAAACAAGACGGAGGGAGTATTATATAGAGGTAGTGGTACATCTAAAACAAGATCGAGGCAGGCCCTAGCACTAACCCTACCCTAACTGCTAAACCCTCGGCCCTAGCCCTAGTCGGTCTTAGGGTGGGGCTGCAGGCTTGCAGGCTTTTTAATTGGTATTATTATTTTTTAATATTATAAATACTTTTTTATGAAGTACATCATTGTCTCCATTGGCCAACAAACAAAATACACAAAAAGTGCAAATTTCTAATTATCACAACCCCAATTGGCAGTTAACTATCACATCCTTCTTTCCAAATTTCAAAATAATTTCATGGTATACAACAGTTTATTAGGATTCTTTGTGATGAAAAACGATACATATTCACTTACTAGAGACACAACTATACACGGCAAAATTTTAATTTAGTTAGCATGTAATATTATCTAAAAAGCATGACAATAAACAATGAAACAAAAAAGCTTCCTTCCTATTGTTGTGCAGGCCAGTGGCGGGCCAGGATTTGTAGTCCCTAGCCCTTACCTGAGCTAAAATGTGCGGGCCTGAAATTTTTAGGTTAGACCCTACCCTAGGCCTCAAATTTCCGCTCTATACCAGCAATTTTGCTGGCTGGGTAGGGTCGGGCTTACGGGCTACCTCTATATACAAAGGGTCATAGAATTAATGGTCTATACTATGTATAAAGCACGGTCCTAGCTCATGGCCAACTGATAGTTGCAAACTCCCCTTCATCCAAAAAACCTGGCTGCATATTGAAAATAAGTTCAATTTATTGGCCTATAGGGCCCACAACATTTCATGTCTTATGTCCTAAGTGTTTAGACGACACTCCCAACTTGAATTCAAAAAATCCAACCACCTAATGCTGGATCTGTAATTTTTCATATACAGCCAGGTCTTTTTGGATGGAGGGAACATGGAGTAAAATGTAGTAGTAGGGTTTTGATCAAAATTATACCCCTCGAACCTTATCACTTGACTCCATGTGGTATCCAGTATTAACAAATTGCCACTCACCCCATTGGCTTGAATTAAATTTCATGTAATGCCGGACCTGGATTATTTCATTTTTGGAATAAACAATTCATACAATTTGATTATTCAATAACAACTACGGATAAGCCACTTGATTTATACTTGAATTATGCATTTTATTAGCTCATAAACTTATATTTATGTTAGTGTCTGATTATATTTTAGTGTTCTTTAATGTAATTTTTTTGTTTTTTGTAGGAAAATAAGCGTAAGCTACAAATGCGATGAAACGTGACTCCAATGGTTGAATCTTTATTACTTCTATTTTCTATCGCTGATTGGTCTGATTCAAGCTTCACGTTAAAGTTCATGAAGTCAGCTTTCTAACGCCACTGACCATGGCAATTCGGAGTTTGGAGCGGAAAGTAATGATCATTGGAAGATTTTGATACAAAAACATAAATAGTGACCGATCGATCGGCACATTGACGCGATCAATCGTCAAAGCAGAAAATGAGATATACGCAATCGATCATCACCTTTCAATCGATCGTATCTACTGGATTTTTTGCATGAACAGTGCGCGATCGATCGGCATAGTAAGCAATCGATTACCGTATTCAACAAACTTAAAACAAGCCTTATTTTGAGTCAGAATTAGAAGGGGGTTTCGTAGTTTCTCTTCATCCCTATATATATGCCTTAAGGGGGAACGTCTTAGGCATTAGAGATTAGATCTTAAGTCATATCTTAGACATCTTGGAGGCTATTGGAAAGGAGAAGAAGGTCAAAGAAGAAGAGGAGATTCATGCTAATGAATACATCAAATTAGGCTTTGTCTTTTTCTTTCTCTATTTCTATGTCTATCTAAACTTCTTATCAAGGCTAGATGAAGCCCTAGATGTGCATTTCTACTCTTTATGGTTTAATTTAATAGAGTTGATATGATTTATGTTTAATGCGATTTCATGAGTTTTTCTTTTAAGTGCTTAACCATACACTTAATTGATTATGAATTAGATTTGATTTTGATATTCCCTGTGTCTAACTAAGGACAGGATTGTGTTAGTTCTATGCCCGACCAAGGATAGAGTTAATTACATTAATTTATAGTGAATGAATTTTTCGTGTCCGACCAAGAACGTGAGTGCTTTCACTGGTAATTAGTGTGTTCGACCAAGAACACGAGTTACCGTGTCATATCAATTTGTGCAAAATAATAATTAAGAGTGGTAATTGCATGTTTAGTGGTGGATTCGCTGCCTTGATATCTTCATCATCTTGGTATTTCTCCATATTAGTAAAATTCGTTTAAAGTAGTTAAATTTTATTGCTTTCCTTAGAATTAATTAAAACAACAACTTTTCTCTCTTGAATTTGATAGATTATTCATCCGTCTCTGAGGTTCGACAACTATAAATACTCACTGTAGTGCAATTGCCTTGTGTACTTGCAAGGGTTTAATATTTAAACGATCACCACTTGAAGGTGGATCAATTTTTGTTTTTGTTTTTACTCATAATTTTGATATCAATGATTTCTACAACTCTCAAATTTTGATCCCCAAGGCTGTGATTATAGAGATTGTCATGATTATAGTATTAAAGCTTGTAGTACTCGAGTGATAGAATTCATATAGATTCCATGAAGATGAAAACGTGGAATATGTATAGTAAAAGGATTGGAAAAACAATTTTGAACTCACAAAGACCAATAAGAGGCTAATCAAATAATGTAATGAGTTGAAAGTTGAAGTTTAGAAACTTATGGAGTGATAGCGATGAATTAGCCATCGAAAAGAATAGGTTGCTTAATTGAACGAACTTTTAGAGAATGTGAACAATATGTGGAAATTTCATTCTCCAACGTCGAAACTCTCTATCAATGAGTTCAAAAATGAGAATGCATAATCTAAAATATAGTCATAATGATAATCAAGAAGTGGTTTCTCCAACTCTAACCTCCACTCTATGTTGCCCAAGTTCCATTCTGGCCTTTTTGCTAACCTTTAGTACTACCCTCATTGTCCCACATTAAATGTCCACATTTGAAAAAATGTGTCATTAAGGAAGCCACTTTAATAACCTTTTTACTCCATTCATTAACCCATTTTTCAGTCTTTTTACACTTTTTAAGCCACTTCATGATATCATCAAGTCGATTCTACAACATTGTGAAGATGTCATAGACATTATTACAATAATTTTACGATATAAACAAATTGACTTGGTAAAGTCTAATTAGTGACAAAAGGACTGAAAATTCATAATTTCACCAAATTGTCGTGAACATATGTAAATCTCTCTCGGAAAAAAAACTTCTCAACATGGTTTGAGCCACTCCTCAGAGCATATAGTGCTATGTTTATACGTCTGTGTAGAAGTGCATTATGTTGAGAAGTTTTTCAGTGCTCCTCATTTTTTTTCAAGATATACTTCCACTTTGTAGGAGCCGTCGATCACCAAGATTGGTGGCGCACATCTTAGCGTATGTATGCTAGTGCACTAATTGTGCTAATTTGCTTAATGTGGGCGGCCTCGATTCTGATAATTGACTCCTCCTGTGAAATGGAGTATCATGATGAAATATTTTCTTGGATATGTTGAGTTATTTACAAGGGATATATGCCTACGACATGCAGAGAGCCTTTAAGATATGGGGCTTGTCATTCTTAAGTAGGGTGAATCACTTTCGAAGTAAAGACAGCCCAGCCCATAAGTTACCCTCTTGAGTGAGTATAAGTGAAGGAAGATGATTATGTTACACTCAATTTATATACCAAACTTATACACCAATGTTTTTAGTGGACATACCCACTTTCATTGTCCAATAAAAACACGGATATAGTCATGGTGTGCAAATTCGGTGTGCAATCATCAAGATAAGAAAATGCTTCTTTGATGGGGAAAAGTTAAAGTGCCACTTTGGCTCACATGTACATGTCCGCAAGCACTGACGCTTCGGATGGCGTATACCGATACCTAGAATACTGCCTGCATTGACGCTCATCATGGTTTATCAATCCAATGACATCCAATTTTATAGTGCACACCGGCAAACGTGAGCCGAGCACATACTAATGACCATGTCACTCTTTTTCACATGTCAATACCAATTCCTTCGGTCCACCTCTCAATTCTTTTGTAGTCATGCCATTCCATGTCTGACCACACATGTACTGTTGGAAGTTTTATCATAAAAAACTATGAGGATCGATCACCATGACTTTTGATTTCCAGATTTTCCCAAGAGTTGCTCGATCGATTGCCAATGCATTAACTCTAGTTTAAGCCAAATCTTCTAGCCTTTAAGACTATATCTGGCCCAATGTCTCTCTAACCCATCTTTATATATTTGCTAATGTTTTCTAGTGTTTTACAAGCTTTCCAAGTGTTTTCTTCATTATTAAGAGCTTAATATCAAGTGGCTTGAGATTCTTGGAAGGAAATTGGCATTGAGATACATCTTACCAAATTGGCAATTGGTCAATAGAGGGCAAATAATCCTCAAGGAAAGCTTGGCAACCCAAGCCTCAACAAAGTTTTTACATCTTCTTCTACCTTCTTGTTTTTGGTCATTTTGTGGGAAAATTTATTCCAAAGTGAAGCCTCTCAACCAATTTCCATGGCGTCAACAATGGAGATCGAACTAGCTTCTCTCAAGTTCATGAACCAATATCTTGTGAAGCTAGATCGGTTCAATGGAGCTAACTATACAAGGTATGCTGACAAGATGATATTCCTCCTCATTGCCCTCCGGATTTTCCACATCTTGGAACCTGACCTCAAAGCCATTCCACTATCATCCAAGGGAGAAGATGAAAAGCTCACTTTAGAGTAGAAGGAGAGGAGGATGAACTACTTTGTCGGGTCCATATTTTCAACACTTTCTCCGATCGGCTTTTTGACACTTACACCAAGACAAAGACGACAAAGGAGATATGGAGCATGTTGGAATTCAAATACAAAGTCGATGAACAAAGTGTAAACAAATACTTAATTTGCAAATAGTTTGAGCATTCAATGGTTGACAACAAATTGGTTTATGATCTTGAGCAATATAAAATTGCCAATTGAGTGTTTTAGATATAAAATTGCCTGAACCTTTCCAAGTGGGCGCCATTATAGCAAAATTGTCACCCTCATTGGAGGACTTCCAAAAGAAATTCCTTCATAAGAATAAGAATTTTACTTTTGAGAAAATCCAAAGAACTATGAGGGTAAAGGAAGAAGCAAGACTAATTAGAGAAAAGAAAAGAAAAAACATAGTTGATCTATTAGCCAACAATGTGGAGACCAAGAATGTTCATCCCAACAACAATAAGAGGTAATTTAAACAAGAAAAACAATATAACCAAGTCTACATGCTATGTCTGTGGTGGCATAAGTCATTATGCACGTGAGTGTAATGATTGAAAGGGCCAAAACACGAATGGGGCATGTGTAGTAGAAGATAATTTTGTTGTCATAGTCACAAAGGTGAATATGGCAGACACCGATGGTGGTTGGTGGCCTGATTTTGGTGCAATGGTTCATATTTGCAAGGTAAGTCTTTATTCAAGGATTATGTTGAGGAGAGAAGTGGACAAGAGATTATGATGGATAACTAAGACAGGGCATAAGTCATTGGCAAGGGGACGATGCAAATCAACTTATCTTCCTACAAGATGCTCACTATATCTAATGTTCTTCATGTCCCAGACATGAGGAAGAACATAGTTTCCACAAGCATGCTTTGTAGCAAAGGCTTCAAAGTTATACTTGAGGCAGACAATCTTATATTGTCTAGGAATGGAATTTTTGTTGGGAAGGGTTATTCATGTAATGGGATGTTCAAATTATGTACTCTTGAGAATTGAGTGGTTATTGTCTTGTCCTTTGAATCATCATCATACGCCTTATCCCAGCTGTCTGGGGTCGGCGGCATGGATTATATACCGCATTTGACTCTTATCGGAATCAAAATGGTACAAAATCCATACAAAGAAACATAGTGGCAAGTTTTTACGCCAGATGCCCTTCCTGATGCAACCCTCCGAAAAGGGGATAATGATAAGAAGATTCAACATCATCATATTCATCATACACCTTTCCAAATATGTGGATTGGCTTCATGACATGATGGTTGCACATGAAATATTAATATAGCCATCTTCCATCACAAAGCTGGTAACAATGAAAACCAGTCTTGTCCTTTGAATAATAGACTTAAATAAATAATTATTTTACTTTATGAAGAAAGTATTTTGAATATTTTTACTATTATTTAGACTTGATTCTAAATGAGCCTATTAGATTGAAGATTTTATGAGTTTATTTTGGCATAGATCTTACATAATGATATTTCTATCCATTTCATGCAATATGTCATAGAGTGATCATATGATTGTCTTTTATAATCTTAGAATAGATTTATTGATCATAATTAATTAGCATAAAATGAAGTTCATTGTGAGATTAATTTTGATTTTATCATTTTAACATGAGTTATGTTGAATATATAGTTATATTCTACATTGATAGTGTGGGTAATACTTATGTATCTTGAATATAGTGGGGGTCATACATGCATATTGGGGGTAAACATACACATTAATTTGTTATTTTTTGCACAACTTGTGATTTTATGAATTGTGAATTATGTTCATTATGGAATTGAGATTGTGGTAACAACCCAAAAGGAGATTGTCAAAAAGTCTAGATATGTGCATCTAAGACATTGTTTATGATGTAAAAATACATCATGATACAAAGAGGTATTAATATTATTGTGAGATAAAGTAAGGTGTTTGCCCAATTTAGATCTATAGTGGCGGAGGACACTATGAGGATTAACAGTTTTGGTTTTCTTAGCATTCCACCTAACAACATAAAAAATAACAAAATAAATTATTAAAAATGCCTATAGAAGAATATGAAATGGCTTAAATATATAAAACATACCTAACTCTTAATGGAGAAAATCATCTTGTGGAGTGCTCTGAACTTTTGAACGTCCCACATGCAATCTCTCCCACCACTATATTTGTTTGACACATAGAAATCTAACATAGATCAAATGTGTTATACATGTGGTAAATAGATGAGCTAAAGATTATTAATGATTTACATGGATAAGGGTGACACACCCAGAAATCCTTGATGTGTTGGGTTGATAAGCTTTTCCCTACTCTTTGTACAAGTAGGCAAGGGTGCCACTACCCCATGCATACTTTCCCGCGAAGTGAAAATCTTCTAACAAGATGAGATACATAGGGTGCACATGGATGCTGCTGCTATCGACAAATATGGTGCAACCAAGCATATGGAGCAAATATGCTTGTGCATGCTGCTCGATGGCTATCTCTATAGCATCACTTAGGAGGCAATTAAACTACTGTCTCAAAAAAAAGGCTCACCTGTCTGCCTCGTAATGCATGAAATGGAGGTACCCATCCAAGAAGGTGCTCATATTCCACGATTTGGTAGAATGTGGCTGACATTAAGGCCTGCGCGGGTAATGATCGAGCCCCCTTCAACATGCTATTTAAACTTTCAGCCAAATTTGTTCTGGTCATTCAAAATCTTGTAAAACTGTCATGATCAAGAGACCATAATTGAGGGGATAATCTGTCTTCCTCATTGAGTAGTTTTTTTGCTTATGGATTTCCTCACTAAGTAATCCAATCAGTTTTATCTTGTTATTAAACTCGTATACGGTAAGCATCATTGCAGCTTCCCCTATCAATGTTGTCAATACATCATTTTTAAACTTTTTATGAAAGTTTGCCTTTATGTGTCGCATATAATATCAGTGACAAAAATTTGGAAGTGAAAACACCTTCGGCACGACTTTTTGCAACCTTTTTATTTGATCAAATATGATAGTGACACGTGTCCTATCAAGGACAACATGAGCCTTCAACATACGTAAAATCATCTTCAATTAGGGTAATCTTCTCTGTTCTTCTCTGCAATTTATCTCCACTACAAAAGTCCTCTCGACAGTTCTTTTTTTAACTACAAATTAGTTCTGCAATGTTTCTCTCGAGCACTAGTTCTTCATTGATTTCTCCACTAGCAGCACTTCTGTCCCAAATCTGTTCTGTTTGACTCTCGTCTGCAAGAGTTCGTCTCACTGCCCAGCCGCGTCCTCTCTCGAACCAGACAGAACCCCCCTTTTCTCTCACAGTCGGCCTCTATTTTGATATTCCCAAAGGTGTAGAAAACTGAAAAATTCCAATTAGCACCATCAGTTCTCCTAAACCCAACAGGTTGCACTTCAAATTGCCTCCAATCCCGTTCCGATTTAAGGTAAAAATTCCAGCTTTATGCATTTTCAAAATTGAGCCGACACCCAAAATTGCAGCTTACCAAATCAGTTGAATTCTGACCTCTTTTTCTTCTCTAATCAAACTGAAATTAGGGACTTACCACTTTGAAGCAGATTTGCAGCTTGTCTTTCCCCATTCGGCTCCCCCACACGCGTTTTCTTACAAATCGAAAACTTCCAAATCAAGAGCCATTTTTTTTTTGTTGGTTCGCCTCTTCATCGCGCTGCTGTTCTTCATCACCGGAACCATCGATCTAACCTTCTATCGTCGTCTATCTTGCCGTCGATCGTCGTCTATACCCATGGCCACCTTCTATGCAACAGTGCCCTTCGTGAGCCCTCGTTGACCTCGTTTTGTCGCCTGCTGTTGAGCACCGTTTGTCTGAAACACCCGAGCCATTGGCTCGAGTCTTTTTAGTTTTTTTTTTCTTTTCTTCAAAACCCAAACTGACCACTGAACCGGTCGGTTCAGTCTTTTTTTTCTTTTAATTGAGTAAAACCCACTCTAGCGATCTCCACCGCCAGATCTTCGATTTCTTCACATAACCCGTTTGACGCGCTTCACTTTTTGCAATCTACATTTGGACTATTTAAAACCTGCATAAATAAAATTAATCTTAATTAGATGCATAATAAAATATAATCTATTAAATCCAATTAATGCATCTAACTTAATCAATTAAGTGCATTTATTTATTAAACTCCTAATTACTCACCTAACATGAATAACCATTAATTATCCTTATTTCAACTAAAATTATGACTAACATATATGTAGAAAGGAATATAAAAATGTGTATAGTTTGTATATATCAAATACCCCCAAACCTACATTTTGCTAGTCCTCGAGCAAAACAAAACAAAAAAATAAATCTAACTAATCCACTTTCGAAGGAAATCGCAATTGCATTTAGCGTATGCAACAAGCCTTTTAAACCCCTAGGTGTCCCTGTCTCATAAGGGTTTGCAGCCATGCTACCCACAAACATGTACTTATGAAATTAACCTAACTCATCTAAGTGCAAAAAGAAATTAAAAAATCATTATAAAACAAACAAACCTATTATCCCTTTAAATATAAACTGCAATAGTTAAAAAAACTAACCACACATACTTGGATTTATAATCAACTGGAATATAGAAGCCCTCAAGTAAGTGGTTTTATTCTACCCCTTCATCTTGGAAATTTCTGCTCAATATGATATGGCATGATAATTTAAATAGTAAAAGTGTAGAACATTATAGCAATACATTCTAAATCTCTATTTCACACAGATCCAGTGTCACCCATTAACCAAAGAACATCATAATCTACATAGTCATTCCAATCTTTAGGTTCATGATAGCACAAATGCCTGCGCGCCTCATTCTTGTCCAACATTCTAGATTTGAGAGGATAATACACAATAGACTTTTTTTACGAGACTGTATAAGGTCTAACTTCAAGATGCTTAGGTTTAACAATGACTCAGGCCAATGACTCCCAGTCAATTGGCTTAGGGCATTAAGTTTTAAGATGGACCGCTTCGGGCCTGAGCATCAGCCTAAGTTAATCCTATAAAGTCAAGCAGCCCCGAGCTTGCATTTGTTTTTTTATTTTTTTTTATTTTTCTCATTTTTTCAGCGATATTTATTCGTCCAGGTTGTATTATACTCTCAACCTATTTCTGGTCCAAGCCCCTGCCATATTGCCAGGTAAATGGTTTATCATGATCTTTTAAGCTCAAAGAATAACCATATATCAACTAATGACTCTGACCAAAAATATCCCACTGAAGATTAGTATTCAACAAATCTCTAGAGGGTATTACTTTATGTAACTAGTGTGTGTGATTGAGTTTTATTAGCTCAAGCACCTGATCCAAGAGGACTGTAACAGAAAAATACTCTCAGTTAAGTGTTTCTATCCTCCAGTATACTTACTCACACTTTGAATGAAATTAATCTCTTAAAAATTAAAGTATGCATCATCACGTGATAAACGATCAAAACCTATAAAAAGAAATACTAGCAAGCAGCCTAAAACTAATTAAAAAAAAATTTTAATTCTTTTTTCTTATAAGAAAAAGATGATAATGAAACAAAGGAACACTACTTTTCTACACCCCCAAACCTAAACTAAACATTGCCCTCAATGTTTACTAAAAAGATACTACAATGACGAGAAAAAGAAAAGGAGTGTAACGCAAGAGATCACCTGAATGGAGAAGCTTCATTGTAGATATAGAGTATTGAAACACAAACTAAGAATGAGGGGTTAATATGGAAAAATAAAATACACCCCAAAACTTAAACTGCAACATCCCCACATAGGTAGTAAACAACTAAAATAGAAAATAAATAGAAAACAAACAAGAAAATAAAATTTGGGTTGCCACCCAAGAGCGCTAAGTTTTACGTCTTCAACCACATGTAACTCCAATAAGTCAACCTGGATCAATTAAATGATTGCCCCACACACTCCTATTCTTATTGCCTAAGTATAGAGCACACCGTGGAATGAAGGGGTCGAGTGGTGGTCGGGTAAGCTTTGAAAATAGGTACCCCTTCATTGGCCATGGGAAGAGGTCATTAGAGAATTTTAAAATAAAAGGCTCCTCTTCCACATCACCCAATTTGGCCTTAGTGACCTCTTCTTGTAACATGCTTTGGAGAGTTTTATCAAATAGTGGATCGAATGTGCGATCAAGAGAACATTCTAAGTCACTTTTAACAATCAAAGGGTAGGGTTGGTCTAGATATTGTATGAATGGTGCTTCGGGAATAGATGGTTTCGTTAATATTGCCGTAGTAACATGCGTTGGAGAGTTTTATCAAATAGTGGATCGAATGTGCGATCAAGAGAACATTCTAAGTCACTTTTAACAATCAAAGGGTAGGGTTAGTCTAGACATTGTATGAATGGTGCTTCGGGAATAGATGATTCCGTTAATATTGCCGTAGACAGCGACTCTTCAGAGATAGGAGGTTTAAAGATTTGTTCTGTCGACTCATTCCCTTCTTCTTTAATTTTCACCCCTTCTTGCTCATTTCTTACAATACACTCAACCTCATTTTCAAATTTTTGGGCACTCCGAAGGGTTTTAACTTTTTTAACATTGTCAGGGGAAAAACATATCCCTTCCTCAACAAATTGGCCCATCAGCTATTGTGGTTGGATATGTAAAGTGCATACTTCATTAATATCTTCCCATGCACTACTATTGATCTCAATTAGATTATCCAACATAGACAAGACCTTATCTTCAAAGCTAGGATTCCATGTGGGTTGGGCATATTGGGGTTGGGGCAGTGGTGGTGGTGGAACAGGCTGGACATACCTTGTAAGGGTGGACTAATGTTCGAGTCAAACATGACCCTTTTGTTGAGAGTGTGCCAAGAAAAATTAGATTGTTCCTCCCACATATGAAGACCTTGGGCCGCATTTACATGATCGTGCACAAATTCCGGATACTCATAGGTGGCACTCCACTAGGGTATGGATAGGACTTCAGCAAATGGCACATGGTTCCAAAATAAAAGGGGTCGTGTGTTCTTATATGATCGTGCACAAATTCCGGATACTCATGGGCCGAATGGCACTCCACTAGGGTATTGATCATTTAAAATAAAAACCCTTGCAAGTGCACAAGGCAATTGTATTACAGTGAGTATAGAAAGGGTTGTTGAACCTCAGGGACGGATTAATATTTTACTAAATTCAAAAGAAAGCAGCAGTGTTGATTCTAGACTAAGAAAGCAATGAACGTTTAACTAAATTACTGGGATTCAATCAATATGGAGAATATCAAGGCAGGGAATCCACCATTAGACATGCAATTACTACTCTCAATTATTATTAAGCATAAGTTAACATGATATGGTAATTCGTGTTCTTGATCGGACACACGAATTACTAATGAATTCACTAACGTTCTTGATCGGACACGAAAGTTCATCCATTATTGTGTAATCAATCATATCTTTGATCAGGCATATAATCAATCACAACTCTATTATAATGTAATTAATCTTATCCTTGATCGGGCATAAGATCAATCACAATATCTAATTCTATTCATAATCAATCAAGTCTATGATCAAGCACTCAAAAGAATACTCATGAAATCGCATTAAGCATAAATCATAATCAACTATATAAAATTAAACTATCAAGAGTAGCAATACACATCTAGGGCTTCATCTAGCCTTGAATAAAAGTTTAATTACACATAGAAAGAAAGAAAAGATAAGCCTGTTTATATAGATCTATCGTCATGAATCCTTCTTCTTCTTTACTCCAAAAGACTCCTTCTCTTACTCCTCTCTAGCCTCCAATATGGCACAAAAGTGATCTCCAAGTTGGTCTCCATGGTAGCCCAAAATGTTCTCCCATAAGGCCTATTTATAAGAGTGAAAGAAAACCACGAAGTCCCCTTCCAAATCCGAGTTAAAATAGGTCTTATTTCGGTTTACTGCACATGGCGATCGATCGCTCCGTATTTCCGATCGTTCGCCTATCGATCGATCACAATTCCTTCGTTATTTTTCCCCGATCGATCGCTTTGGCGATCAACGCCGTATGATACCGATCGATAGTAATTACTGTAATATACAGATCGAAAACACTAGTAGATACGATCAATCGTTTTTAGGCCGATCGATCGTTTCCTTCAATAACGCTGTTTTGTGGCTCAGGCGATCGATCGCATTGAATGGCCGATCGATCGTGGTTACTGTTCATGAATTTTAAATGGCTACAACTTTTCTCTCCGAATTCCGAATTACACGTCGTTGGTGGCGTTGGAAAGCTGACTTCTTGAACTTTAACTTGAAGCTTAAATCAGTTCCATCAGAGATGTACACACGCAGTTATGATGATTTAACCATTAAAGTCTATTTTCACCTCATTTCTGTGTATTACTCTTGTTTCCTACAAAAACCAAAAACTATATTAATGTAGTAGTAATTCTAATCAAACACTAGCATAATCATAAGTTTAAGAGATAATAAAAGCATATTTCATGTGTAGATAAGGTATGGATAGGACTTAAGCAAATGGCACATGGTTCGAAAATAAAAGGGGTCGTGGGTTCTAGGGAAGATATGCTACTCTCAAAATTGGATTGATTCTCCCACCCATAGTTATAAGTATCAAGATATGAATGATATGGGGGAAGGGCACTTCAAAGGGAGGGGGAATAGGTGTGTGTGAGGAATTATAATAATTAAAGTACATGTGTGAGTTCTCATGGCTAAATCCAAAGGAAGCTGAAGACAATTTTTTTTTTCACCACACAATCATCAAAACCCGAAACACACCATCACACATCAATGAATCACAAAATGACCCTAAATATCCACGACTAGGGATTATAAATTGCACAATTTAGAACAATCCTAGATATCCACAACTAGCAACCCTAGCTATCCACAACTAGCACAAGCATGCAATCCCAAAAAGAAAGGAAAAACACCCAATACCCAAAATTAATTAAAAGGAAAGGTAATAGATCACAAATGAAGGGAAGGGATGGCCCTTCCATGTTGGCGAGAAATCCACTTGTCGTTATCCGCCTCTCTAATTTGACTCCTACAAAGACAAGAAAATCAAATATCAAAATCCTACGACAAAGATAAGAAAAGTAGAAGAAATTCTAAAACTAAAATTATGAAAAGCAAAACCTACAAAAAAAATATAAACTAATTAGAACTAAGTTAAACCATTACCAAGTCCCCGGCAGCGGCGCCAATTGATTGATATGATTTTAACTACTTTACTCACAATCGCACGAGACTACGTATAGGCTAGTGAAAACGAGGTTGAACCCAAAGGACTTGGTCTGAAATTCAACTTAATTTTAAGATTTTGCGTAACAAGTTGTAATAGAAAGAAAAGTTCTAATTTTTAGTTAAACAAAGCAAGGAAATTTATGTGAAGAAAATAATCTAATGAGAAGTATACTAAGACTTTAAATCCACCCTAACAAAATAGTTATCCTCTCCATTAAGCTCGTACAATTTTAATTGATAAATTATATGTGCCCCTCTCAAAGTCACACCCAATTGGGAAATGTGTGCAGTCCTCTCAAACATACAACTAAACAATTAAATCTAATCAGTAAATCTCCCTCTCTCGAGCAAAGATCAACCATAAAAGTGCAATCTTTATTCAAATTAATACATCGGAATTCACTAAGATCTCTCGAACACTAGCAATCCCTTAGTTTAATTTCACTAATAATTAACTCAACCATCTCTTGATAAGTAGAACAATTATAGCAAAATTTTATTAAGTGTATGGAATAAAGTCGTCTACTTTAGAATTGCAAATAAAATCATGAGAGACATACACAATTCAGCAGGGCTTCATCTAGTCTTAGTACAATTAAAATTAACTAGACATGATATATAGGGAAGAAAAAGCTTGTTGTGTAGATAGATTCATTGGCATCTGCAAACAATTCTCTGTTCTTCTCTGCAATTTATCTCCATTGCAACAGTACTCTCGACAATTCTTTTTTTTTAACTACAAATCAGTTCTGCAATGTTTCTCTCGAGCAGCAGTTCTTCTTTGATTTCTCCACTAGCAGCACTTATGTCCCAAATTTGTTCTGTTCAACTCTCGTCTGCAACAGTTCATCTCACTACCCAGCCGCCTCCTCTCTCGAATCAGACAGAACACCCCTTTTCTCTCACAGCCGGCCTCTGATTTTATACTCCCAAATCAGAACCTTTCCATTCAAAACTCATGTAGAAAACTTAAAAATTTCAATTAGCACCATCAGTTCTCCTAAACCCAGCAGGTTGCACTTCAAATTGCCTCCAATCCCATCCCAATTTAAGGTAAAAATTCCAGCTTTATGCATTTTCAAAACAGAGCCGACACAAAATTGCAGCTTACCAAATCAATTAAAATCTAACCTTTTTTTTCTTCTCCAATCGAACTGAAATTAGGGACTTACGAGTCTGAAGCAGATTTGCAGCTTGTCTTTCGCCATTCGGCTCCCCCGCACGCGTTTTTTTTCAAATCGAAAACTTCCAAATCAAGAGCCATTTTTTTTCTGTTGCTCCGCTGGTTCGCCTCTTCATCCCCGCTGCTGTTCTTCCTCACCAGAACCTTCGATCTAACCTTCTATTGTTGTCTATCTTGTCGTCGATCGTCATCTATACCCATGGTTGCCTTCCAATGCAACAGTGCCCTTCGTATGCCTTAGTCGACCTCGTTCTGTCGCCTGCTGTCGAGCTTCGTCGATTTAATCCATCGTCATCAAGCACTGACCACCGTCAAGACCCATCGTCGGATTCCATGGTCACCATCATTCACAAGTGCTTGAGCCTGTCTGTCTGAAACACCCGAGCCATCGGCTAGGGTCTTTTTAGTTTTTGTTTTTTTTTCTTTTCTTCAAAACCCAAACCGACCACTGAACCAGTCGGTTCGGGTCTTTTTTTTCTTTTAATTGAATAAAACCCACTCTAGTGATCTCCACCGCCGGATCTTCGAGTTCTTCACGTAACCCGTTTGACACGCTTCACTTTTTGCGATGTACATTTAGACTCTTTAAAACCTGCATGAATAAAATTAAGCTTAATTAAACACATAATAAAATGTAATCTATTAAATCCAATTAATGCATCTAACTTAATCAATTAAGTGCATTTATTTATTAAACTCCTAATTACTCACCTAACATGAATAACCATTAATTATCCTTATTTCAACTAAAATTACGACTAACATATATGTAGAAAGGCATATAAAAATATGTATAGTTTGTATATATCAATCGCCCATGATGAGCGATCAATCGCCAGTGCATTACAAGCCCGTCCAAATAGCAATTGGCATTGAAATACCTCTTAGCAATAGAGGGCCAATAATCCTTAAGGAAAGCTCTACAACCCGAGCCTCAACAAAGAATTTCTACACCTTCTTTTACCTGCTTGTTTTTTGTTCTTTTGTGGGAACATTTGTTCCAACATGTATAGGCAGCTAGGGCAAACCGCATATGATCCTTCTTCACTCATCCTTCCAAATTTCCAATTAGCATTGAGATCAAGAAATTATTGGTTGTCCCTGACACAATACTCGAAGCCATCGATCTCTAGGATCAATGGCGAACAAGCTTTAAGCGTGCACTCCAGCTATTTGTATCGAATGGCTGGAGTGCATGCCAAAAGCGAAATGAAGGTGGCATAAAAATGTGATGTGGTGACAATTTCATATTTTCCTTGTACACAAATGCTAAATTTCCCCTTGGCGTCGACCTGATTTGTGATCTGGTGGTGAAGCAACACCAGCAAGACACGTATAAGATTCACATGAACTCACATGAGATCTCTTACGTCTCCGCATTATGGCGTTAACTCGCCCTTTTACTATAAGGCCCATGTTCTCACCGCGTCTTCTCCTCTTCAGTATCTAACTTTGAAATCGGAAGCCAGACCCAAAACATATCTCCTCTTCCTATTTGCAAGCAGGAGAGAGTATTTTGGTCATTGATCTCTCGAGTTATCAAAACGCAAAAAGAACATTGATTTCTCGTGTATAAAAAGTGATATATGCAAAATATACACATTTTTATATGCCTTTCTACCTATATGTTAGTCGTAATTTCAGTTAAAATAAGGATAATTAATGGTATTTAGTGTTAAGTGAATAATTCGGAGTTTAATGAATAAATGCGCTTAATTGAGTTATTTAGATGCATTAATTGGTTTTAACAGATTTATATTTTATTATGCGTCTAATTACGATTTAATTTTATTTATGCAGGCTTTAGAGCTCCAAATCAGATCGCCGAATGTAAAACGCGTTAATCAGCTTATGTAAAGAGGTTGAAGATCCAACGGACGTGGTTACTACGATGGGTTTTAATCCAATAAAAGAAAAAAAAAGAAAAGAACTGAACCGAACCGGTTCAGTAGTTGGTTCGGCCAGGAAATAAATTAAAAAAAAGGACCCGAGCCGATGGCTCGGGCGTTTCCCAAAACACAGCGCTCGAGCTTGCACTCGAGCGGAAGCTCGAGCGCCGGCGATGAGGGCGGCGACGGGAGACCGACGGCAGGCGGCCACGGGTTGAGCTCACGATCACGAAGGAGGCGAGGCTGCAGTCAGGCTATAGATATGAAGAGGTTCGAGCAGAAGCTCTGCACGAGCGGTGATCGACAGAGAAATAGAGCAGAGCTCTGCTCGAACGAATCCGGCGACCATGGGCTTCTGATCGTTTAAAATTAAACCCTTTACCAAAAACTTGATCGTTTAAATATAAACCCTTGCAAGTGCACAAGGCAATTGTACTACAGTGAGTATTAAAGGGTTGTCGAACCTCAGGGACGGACTAATATTTTACCAAATTCAATTGAAAGAAAGTTGCAGTTTAATTTAATCTAGAGAAAGCAATAAAATTTAACTACTTTAAAATGGATTTTAACTAATATGGAGAAGTGCCAAAGTAGAGAATCCACCACTAGACATGCAATTACTACTCTCAATTATTATTACGCTCAAATTGACATGATATGGTAATTTGTGTTCATGGTCAGACACACAAATCACAGTGAATTCACTCACATTCTTGGTCGGACACGAGAGTTCATCCACTATAAATTAATGTAGATAATTCTATCCTTGGTCGGGCATAGAATTATCATTTGGGCTAATGATCCTATCCTTGGTCGGGCATAGAATTAACACCAGCCTACTTTTAGCTAAGCATAGGAATTAAAAAGATCTAATTTCATGTATATCAATCAAGTCTATGGTCAAGCACTCAAAAGAAACTCATGAAATAGCATTAAGCAAAATCATATCAACTGTATTAAATAAAACAATCAAGAGTAATAACACAAATCTAGGGCTTCATCTACGCCTTGGACGTGAATTTAGCCGACCATCGGACAAGGAGAACGTTGTTGATTCGTTGGTGTCATTGTGCACTATTCACCAAAATATCACTATTCACTGTTCACGGCTACTGTTCATGCACTGTTCATCGTCTTCCTCGCGCAACCGTTACTGTAGCAGTTCAAGAACAGCCCAAAAATCCAGCCTTTCTCCCCTCTTCCGGCCCTGTCTTTCTCTCCTCCCTTCTGTTCCGGCAAAGCACCACCGGAATCCGGTGATTCTCCGACGGAAGCAACTCCGAAAAGGCTCTGTTTCTTCGTTCACGCTCTGTTTTTTTTTTTTCTGTTTTTCCGACGGCTCTCCCTCAAAAGCTCCGTTCTCAGCAAGCTTTTATAAACTTCGAAATGAGAGTCCTTCTCTCATCAATTTCTCATTTGGATGAACCTAAATCCATCATCAAGATCAAGCACGACTCTGTTTCAAAAAGAGTCCCGATTCGAGCCGCTTCTAATTTTTTTCCTAATTCGCTGTGAAATCAAAGCCGCCGTCCATTGTCACGGTCGTGAGCCTCGCCGTCGTCTTCCTCTTGCAGATCGTCTTCAGCTCCGCCGTCCTCAATCGACCCCGGCATCGCCACAATCGTCCCCGCCGCCGTTCTCAGTCGACTCCCTACTGCTATTGCCGGAATAAAACCAGCCGCCACAGTCGAGTTACCGCTGCCCTTCTGAACCTCCGCTAGCACGAGTGCCGCCGTCCTCGCCGTATCGGACCCAACCGCTGTTCCGCCCAGGCCACCGCCTCGCCGTCATCCCTTCGTCGATGTAGAGCTCAAACAGAGCTTGGCTCTGTTCGACTGAAACGAAGGCCCGAGCTTTGGCTCGGGCCGGGTTATCTTTTTCTTTTTTTTCCTTTAACTGAACCGGACCGGATTCTGAACCGGCCATATTTTTTTTTATTTTTTTAAACAAAAACCCGTTGTATCGATCTGATCCATCCAATCTCATCTTGATGGTTCTTCTCTTTAATCGTGTCTCTTTCGCGTGCGATATTTCAAATGATCATAACTTTTTGCTCAGAACTCCGAATTGTGAATAGTCAGTGGCGTTGGAAAGCTGACTTCGTGAACTTTAAGTGAAGCTTAAATCAGTCCCATCAGAGATATGCAACCGAAGTTGTGAATATTCAATCATTAGAGTCACGTTTTGCCCCATTTCTGCGTCTTGCTCTTGTTTCCTACAAAAACCAAAAACTATATTAAAGTAGCATAAATTCTAATCTAATACTAGCAGAAACATAAGTTTAGGAGATAATAAAATGCATATTTTATGTATAGATCACACCCCCAAACCTAGATTTTGCTAGTCCCTAGCAAAACAAAACAAAATCAAATCAAATCAAACAAACTAATGAACTAATGCATAAAAGTAAACACCACTTTCGTAGGGAACACGATTGCATTGAGCGTATGCAACAAGCCGTTAAACCTCTAGGTGGCCCTAGTAGGACGAGTGTTGTCTCGTGAGGGTTTGCAGCCATGCTACCCACAAACATGTATTTATTAATCTAATTAACCTAAGTGCAAAAACAAAGCAAAAATAAAAATATTACAAAACACACAAACCTATTATCCCGACAAATACATACTACAATGCTTAAGAAAATCAACCACATGTACTTGGTTCATAATCAACAGGAATATAGAAGCCCTCATGTATGTGGTTTTATTCCACACTTTCATCTTGGAAATTTCTGCTCAAAGATTATATAGCATGATAACATAAATAGTAGAAAGTGTAGAACATTGTAGCAATACATTCTAAATTTCTCTTTTATACAGATCCAGTGTTACCCATTAACCAAAGAACATCAGAATCTACATAATCATCGTAATCTTTAGGTTCATGATAGCACAAATCTGTGCGCCTCCTTCGGGTCCAACATTCTAGATTTGAGAGGATAATACACCACAGACTTTTTTTTTCTTTTTCCTTTTTTCGCTAGGACTGTGTAAGGCCTGACTTCAAGATGCTTAGGTTTAGCAATGACTCAGGCCAATGACTCCCAGCCAGTTGGCTTAGGGCATTAGGTTTTAAGAGATCGCTTCGGGCCTGAGCATCAGCCTAAGTTAATCCTATAAAGTCAAGCAGCCCCTTTTCTTTCATTTTGTTTTCATTTTTTCGCATTTTTTCATTTTCATCATTCATATTTTCAACACATCTTTATTTTGTCCAGGCTGTATTATACTCTCAACCTATTTCCGGTTCCAATCCCTTGCCATAGCCAAGTAAATGGTCTATCATGATCTTTTAAGCTCAACAGACAACTACACATCATCCAATGACTATGACTAAAGACATCCCACTATAGATTAGTATTCAACAAATCTCTAGATGGTATTACTTTATGTACTAGTGTGTGTAAGTGAATTTTCTTAGTTCAAGCACTTTGTTTCAAGAGGACTGTAATAGAAAGATATGCTCAGTTAAGTGTATCTATCCTCCAGTATACTTACTCACACTTCCAATGCAAATTAATCTCCTAAGAATTGTAACATGCATTATTACGGGATAAACTATCAAAACCTGAGAAAAATACTAACAAACAACCTAAAAACTAATCAAAATTTTTATGATTTTTTTCAATTTTATGATTTTTTTAATTTTTATACAAGTAATATTCCCTCCCCCAAACCTATTATGAACATTGTCTTCAATGTGAACAAAATATAGCATGACAATGAGCATATAACAAAGAAAATCAGATAAAGGAGAGAATACACCTGAATACGTGGGTTGCCTCCCACAAAGCGCTAAGTTTAACGTCTTCAGCCAGACGTAGCCACAATCAATCTGTAATTGCCGGATCATCCAAGTATACAATCATCACATCAATATCTGTCACAGCCTCGAGATATGGTTTCAATCGGTGACCATTGACTTTGAATGTATTTCCATCCTTTGGATTATAAATCTCAACCGCTCCATGAGAGTAGACTTGTTTCACAATGTAAGGGCCATACCACCGAGAACGAAGTTTCCCAGGAAATAAGTGTAGCCGCGAATTATAGAGTAACACTTTCTGATCAGGATGAAAAGATTTCGTGGAAATCATTTTGTCATGTACAACCTTGGTCCTCGTCTTGTAGAGTTTGGCATTCTCATATGCATCAAAACGGATCTCCTCTAACTCACTCAGTTGGAGTTTTTGCTGCTCACCGGCTTTATCCATATCAAAGTTGTAGGCCTTAATAGCCCAATAAGCCCGGTGTTCTAACTCAACAGGTAAATGGCAAGCTTTTCCATATACCAATCGGTAGGGAGACATACCAATCGGGGTCTTGAAAGCTGTCCGGTAGGCCCATAATGCATCATTCAGCCGCAAGGACCAATCCTTTCTATTGGAGTGAACCGTCTTCTCAAGAATCTGCTTGATTTGGCGATTTGAAACCTCCACTTGGCCACTCGTCTGAGGATGATATGGTGTGGCAACCTTGTGGGTGACAGAATATTTCTTGAGAAGAGCTTCAAAAGACCTGTTACAAAAATGAGAACCACCGTCACTAATAATAGCTCGAGGAGTTCCAAACCTGCTAAAAATGTTAGATTTCAGAAAGTCCAGCACAACTTTTTGGTCATTGGTCCTAGTGGCAATAGCTTCAATCCACTTATACACATAATCAACAGCAACAAGAATGTATGTATGACCAAAAGATGGTGGAAAAGGTCCCATAAAATCAATGCCCCAAACATCAAATAAATCAACAATCAAAATTGGTTGTAGGGGCATCATATTCCTTTTAGACAAGGCTCCCAATTTTTGACACCTATCACAAGATTGACAATAAGCATGGGCGTCTTTAAATAGAGTTGGCCAATAAAAACTGCTTTGAAGTACTTTGGCCGCAGTTTTCTTTCCACCGAAGTGTCCACCACAAGCATGAGAGTGACAAAAAGATAGGATGCTATGAAAGTCACTCTCAGGGACACGTCGTCTTATGACTTGGTCAGCACATACCTTAAATAGGTCAGGGTCATCCCAGTAATAATGTTTGACTCGTGAGAAAAATAAGTCTTTATCATGTTTAGACCAAAAGGTTGGGATTTGACCCACAGCAAGATAATTCACAATATGTGCAAACCAAGGTGGAGATGTAGTAGATACAGCAAAGAGCTGCTCATCAGGGAATGAATCTCTTAGAGGGTCATGGCTATGCAGATCAGGAATAGGAATTCTGGATAGATGATCAGCCACGACATTCTCAGAACCCTTTTTATCTTTAATTTCAAAGTAAAATTCCTGCAGGAGTAAGATCCAACGAATCAGCCTCGACTTGGCATCCTTCTTAGAAAGAAGGTACCGCAAGGCTGCATGATCTGAAAAAATAATGATCTTACTCCCCAAGAGATATGACCTGAACTTATCTAATGCAAACACAACAGCAAGCAACTCTTTTTCTGTGGTAGTATAATTCAATTGTGCATCAGTGAGTGTCTTGCTCGCATAATAGATAACATGAGGAATTTTGTTGATGCGTTGGCCTAACACTGCCCCTACAGCAAAATTAGATGTGTCACACATTATTTCGAAGGGCAGTGTATAGTCAGGGGGTTTAATGATAGGGGAGCTAGAGAGGAGGGTTTTGAGCTTTGTAAAAGCTCCTTTGCACGAATCATCAAATTCGAATGGCACGTCATGACCTAAAAGGTGACATAGTGGACGTGATACCTTACTAAAATATTTGATAAATCGACGATAAAACCCTGCATGGCCAAGGAAGGACCGTATTTGCTTAACTGATGTAGGTGGTGGTAAATTAGCAATCAGGTCAACCTTGGCCTTGTCAACCTCTATACCCCTTTTTGATATAACATGTCCAAGCACAATCCCCTATTGAACCATGAAATAGCTCTTTTCCCAACTTAACACTAAGTTTGTTTCCTCACAACGTTTTAAAACCAAAGCAAGGTTGTGTAAGCAATCATCAAAACAAGTGCCGAACACCGAAAAATCGTCCATGAAAACTTCCAAAAATTTATCAATCATGTCAGAAAAGATGGACATCATACATCGCTGAAACGTAGCGGGTGCATTACAAAGACCAAAAGGCATCCTACGATACTCAAATGTACCGAAAGGGCATGTAAAAGTCGTCTTTTCCTGATCCCCTGGAAAAACTGGCACATGATTATATCCTGAGTACCCATCTAAAAAGCAATAAAACTCTTGGCCCGCTAGTTTCTCTAGGATTTGGTCAATGAATGGGAGAGGGAAATGGTCCTTACGGGTATTGGAGTTCAGCTTCCTATAATCAATGCATACCCGCCAGCCCGTGGTCTCTCTTATTGGCACAAGTTCACCCTCTGAGTTTGGTTTCACCGTGATGCCCGATTTTTTAGGTACAACTTGGATAGGACTCACCCACTCGCTATTAGAGATAGGGTATATGATACCGGCATCTAGAAGTTTCACTATCTCTTTCATCACCACCTCTCTCATGTGAGGGTTCAACCGTCTCTGCCCCTCCCTAGATGGTTTGGATTGGTCCTCCAGGTTTATGCGATGCATGCACACAGAGGGGTCTATACCCCGGAGGTCAGCCACTGTCCACTCTATAGCTCGCCGATGTGTGGTAAGGATCTCCAACAACTGGGCTTCCTGATCAGTAGATAAGCTCGAGGAGATAATCACAGGAAGGGTGTCATCGGGTCCTAGGAAGACGTATTTGAGGGAGCTAGGAAGGGCTTTTAGTTCAAGTGTGGGTGGGGATTCAATGGAGGGTTTAAGTGGTGGGGCGGTGGACACAGGAAGAGGGTCAGGGTGGGGTCTCCATGGGATATGTCCAGGGTATAGGGCAGCTACTAAATAGTGATGGACCTCTTCGAGGTCAGGTGTGCCCTCATATGCATCGAGCCAGTCATAAAAAAGGGTATGCTCTAAGGCATCCTTAAGCACAGCAAAGGGGAGGCACTCCTGAACTAGGTCATCTAGGTCATCTACCATTAGACACGCAGCGTCGCTAGAGGGTTGTTGGGAAGCACTAAAGATGTTTAACTTAACTTTCATATTCCCAAACGAGACGTTCATGAGCCCTGACCTACAGTTAATGGTGGCATCGGCTGTGGCTAGGAAAGGGCGACCAATGATAACAGGAATCTGGGATTTGGAGTAGGCAACTGGTTCCATATCCAAGACTACAAAGTCAACAGGGAAGTAGAACCGATCAACTCCTACAAGAACGTCTTCTATAACACCTCTGGGTCGGCGGATGGATCTGTCTGCTAACTGAAGGGTGACTAAGGTGGGCTGTAACTCTCCTAAACCAAGTTGTTCATATACAGAGTACGGGAAAAGGTTGACACTGGCCCCTAAATCCAAGAGAGCTCGACTAAGGGTATGATCACCTATGACAATAGAGATAACAGGGACACCTGGGTCCTTAAATTTTGGTGGGATTTCACTGGTCAGCAAAGAGCTCACTTGGTTAGTCAAAAAGACCTTTTGGGTAATGTTGGATTTGGCTTTCCTCTTTTGGGTGCATAGGTCTTTCAGGAACTTGGCATAGGCAGGTACTTGTTTGATGGCATCTAATAAGGGAAGGTTTATCTTGACCTGCTTGAACACCTCTAACATTTCCTCCATTCTTTGATGAGACTTACTAAACGGGGAGGGTTTGTTGAGGCATTGGGGAAAGGGAGCCCTAGGGATATAGGATTTTTCATTGGTGGGTTCCGTAGGGGTATCCTACTGTGGTGGGGGACTCAATGGAACAGGTGGGGTAGGAGTGGTTTCTTCAGGTGTATCTGGGGAAGATGTTTCACTCGCAATACCCATGGATCGTTTCCTAACCTGATTATCAACTTGCTTACCACTCCTTAAGGTAGTGATAGCCTGTACCTGCTCATTTGGGTAATGGGAACCTTCGACGGCAAACTGTCCTCTAGGGTTCTGCTGTGGTTGACTTGGCAAGGTACCTGCTTCCCTATGGTTCATGGATTGGGCCAGCTGTCCCAATTGGGTTTCTATTTTGGCAATGGATTGTGTATGAGAATGAACAAGCTGGGCTTGGGTTCTTAGCTCACCTTTCAGCTCCTTGTGTTTGGATTCTATCTCAGTTTTTATATCAGCTTTTATTTCAGTTTTCATCTCAGTTAAGGCGGCTAGCATTTGGCTCATTTGGTCTTCTAGGGATGGTTTCCTATTGGCTTGGCCAAATGGGGGAACTGTAGCTGGCTGGTAAGGCAGAGCATGGTTTTGGAATTCTTGTTTTGGGGCCTGATTGAAAGTGGGCCCCTGATTGGGTTGTTTCCAGGCAAAATTGGGATGATTTTGCCACCCCGGGTTATAGGTATTTGAGTAGGGGTTATTGGCCCTAGGGTATCCTTGTGCAAAGTTGGCATGCTCCTGTACAAGATCTGGATATTGGGAGGCAGAGGGGCAGTCAACTATAGTGTGCATAGGGCTGGCGCAGATGATGCAGGCATCATGAGAGGTTGGCGTAAATGGTGGAGTCTGTGTGAAAAACCTGTCAAATCTCTCTGTAAGGGATGCCACTTGGTGTTCTAGGCTCGTGGTGGCTTTGACATCATATATGCCTCCCCTTGAGGCATTTCTACCAGGCATATGGCCTTCAGATCTATAGAGGGTAGCACTGTGTAAAGAGTTCTCGCTCAGGTCCTCTAGTAGATCCCAAGCATCATCCGGGGTTTTCTTCATGAATGTGCCCACAAGAGGCATCTATTAGGGTCTTATGCTGATCGCACACACCCTCATGAAATCTCTGTACTAATTGCCACTTGGGCACATCATGGTGGGGACAGGACCAAAGTAAGGCTTTCATTCTCTCCCAGCTTTCATGGAATTGTTCATTAGGTAACTGGGTAAATGTGATGATTTCATGGCGGATCTTATTAGTCTGCCCCACAGGAAAGTATTTCTTGAGGAATTCGGCTTGAAGTTCCTCCCAAGTGGAAATAGAGTTATGCTCAAGGGAATATAGTCATTCCTTGGCCCTATCTTTTAAGGTGAAGGGGAACAACCTAAGGCGCACCTGGTCATCAGACAGTGTAAGTTTAAAGGTTGTGTTAACCTCTAGGAAATTTTGGAGATGCCTATAGGGGTTCTCATTTAATTGGCCATGGTAGGTGGGTAGCATCTGGATGATGTTGGGCTTAATTTCAAAATTAGCCACATTTTTTGGTAAGATTATGCAGGAGGGGGAGCTGTAGGTGGTAGGCCTATAATAATCTTGTAGGGTACGGGCATGAGGCACTACTGGATTCTGGTTAAGGCCATTCCCACCCCCAAGGTTCATGTTGTCTGCCATAGGATGGGTTTCAAAGATTGGGTTGCTGTGAGTTCTAAAGGCTCTAGACAGTCGCTCAAGATCAGGATAAAAGGCCAGGTCGGGGTTCAGGGAACGACGACCATGCATGCACAATATAAAGCAATAAAACCTGTAGAAATCCTAATAGCGACAACTAGCACGTCATGCAATCCCACAAAGAAAATGGAAAACACCAAGCACCCAAATTTATCTAAAAGAGAAAGGATAAGAGAATGCAAACTATGGGAAGGGATGGCCCTTCCAACGTTGGCGAGGATTCCACGTCTTCTCTTAATCCTGCAACAGAAGAAGAATGCAATTAAGCTACTGAAAAGAAATCTAATTTAAAATGAACTACTCTAAGACTAACTATACTAAGAATTCAGTAAACTATTGTGCCGTCTCCGGCAACGGCGCCAAAAACTTGATCGTTTAAAATTAAACCCTTTACCAAAAACTTGATCGTTTAAATATAAACCCTTGCAAGTGCACAAGGCAATTGTACTACAGTGAGTATTAAAGGGTTGTCGAACCTCAGGGACGGACTAATATTTTACCAAATTCAATTGAAAGAAAGTTGCAGTTTAATTTAATCTAGAGAAAGTAATAAAATTTAACTACTTTAAAATGGATTTTAACTAATATGGAGAAGTGCCAAAGCAGAGAATCCACCACTAGACATGCAATTACTACTCTCAATTATTATTACGCTCAAATTGACATGATATGGTAATTTGTGTTCATGGTCAGACACACAAATCACAGTGAATTCACTCACGTTCTTGGTCGGACACGAGAGTTCATCCACTATAAATTAATGTAGATAATTCTATCCTTGGTCGGGCATAGAATTATCATTTGGGCTCATGATCCTATCCTTGGTCGGGCATAGAATTAACACCAGCCTACTTTTAGCTAAGCATAGGAATTAAAAAGATCTAATTTCATGTATATCAATCAAGTCTATGGTCAAGCACTCAAAAGAAACTCATGGAATAGCATTAAGCAAAATCATATCAACTGTATTAAATAAAACAATCAAGAGTAATAACACAAATCTAGGGCTTCGTCTACGCCTTGGACGCGAATTTAGCCGGCCATCGGACAAGGAGAACGCTGTTGATTTGTTGGTGTCATTGTGCACTATTCACCAAAATATCACTATTCACTGTTCACGGTACTGTTCATGCACTATTCATCGTCTTCCTTGCGCAGCCGTTACTGTAGCAGTTCAAGAACAGCTCAAAAATCCGGCCTTTCTCCCCTCTTCCGGCCCTCTCTTCCTCTCCTCCCTTCTGTTCCGGCAAAGCACCACTGGAATCCGGTGATTCTCCGACGGAAGCAACTCCGAAAAGGCTCTGTTTTTCGGCTCCAAAACCGTCCTCTGTTTCTTCGTTCACGCTCTGTTTTTTTTTCTATTTTTCCGGCGGCTCTCCCTCAAAAGCTCCGTTCTCAGCAAGCTTTTATAGACTTTGAAATGAGAGTCCTTCTCTCATCAATTTCTCATTTGGATGAACCCAAATCCATCGTCAAGGTCAAGCACGACTCTGTTTCAAAAAGAGTCCCTATTCGAGCCGCTTTTGATTTTTTCCTAATTCGCTGTGAAATCAAAGCCGCCGTCCATTGTCACCAGTCGTGAGCCTCGCCGTCGTCTTCCTCTTGCCGATTGTCTTCAGCTCCGCCATCCTCAATCGACCCCGGCATCGCCACAATCGTCCCCGCCGCCGTTCTCAGTCGACTCCCTACTGCTATTGCCGGAATAAAACCAGCCGCCACAGTCGAGTTACCGCTGCCCTTTTGAACCTCCGCTAGCACGAGCGCCGCCATCCTCGCCGTATCGGACCCAACCGCCGTTCCGCCCAAGCCACTGCCTCGCCGTCATCCCTTCGCCGATGCAGAGCTCAAACAGAGCTTGGCTCTGTTCGACTGAAACGAAGGCCCGAGCTTTGGCTCGGGCCGGGTTATCTTTTTCTTCTTTTTCCTTTAACTGAACCGGACCGGATTCTGAACCGGTCATTTTTTTTTTTTTTTTTTTTTAAACAAAAACCCGTTGTATCGATCTCATCCATCCAATCTCATCTTGAAGGTTCTTCTCTTTAATCGTGTCTCTTTCGCGTGCGATATTTCAAATGATCATAACTTTTTGCTCAGAACTCCGAATTGCGAACAGTCAGTGGCGTTGGAAAGCTGACTTCGTGAACTTTAATGTGAGGTTTAAATCAGTCCCATCAGAGATATGCAATCGAAGTTGTGAATATTCAATCATTAGAGTCGCGTTTTGCCCCATTTCTGCGTCTTGCTCTTATTTCCTACAAAAACCAAAAACTATTTTAAAGTAGCATAAATTCTAATCTAATACTAGCAGAAACATAAGTTTAGGAGATAATAAAATGCATATTTCATGTATAGATCAGCTTCGCCGGTGATGGGTCTTGGCGGCAAGTTCAACAGCAGTGAGAGCACTCGACGGCGGTCTGTTTTAGGTGGCGAGGCCGACGGCGGAGCGACGACGACGGAGAAAAAAAACCGGCGGCGAGGAAGAGATGGTGAACAGAGGAAGGAAGGTTGCGGTCGATTTGGAGAGCTCGATTTGGAAAGATTGCATGCGAGGGAGCCAAATCGGGAGAGATGAATTTTTGCTGTGTCTTCAGAATGGTAAGTAACTCATTTCAGTACGATTGGAAAGGAAGACGAGGTGGGATTTGGCTCAGCTCAGAAAATTCCAATTTTTGGGTGCTTCGCATTGTTTCGAGAGGAGTTAAAATTGGAATCCTTTCTACAAATTGGATGGGAATCATCACAATTTGAAGGTGGGCGATCGTCAATATAAGGAGACTGATAGCCGGCTGTTTTGGGAGAGGCCGGAGTTTTACTGTGATGTGCTGAAGGGAGGAGATTCGTTTTTGCTGCTGTCTGTTCTGGAGGTCGACTGCGCTGAGGAGTTCTGGAGGTCGACTGAGCAGAGAAGGTAAGGTTGTGGCTGGGCAGAGAAGGTAAGGTGGTGGCTGGGCAGAGAAGGTAAGGTTGTGGCTGCTCTGTCGAGAGGCAGAGCAGGGAGAGAAAAAAAGGAAAGACGGCAAGGACGGCCGGCTAGGCAGAGAAGAAATAAAAAGGCTGCTTTGGCGAGAGAGAGCAAAGTAGACCTGTTGTAGCCAGCAGTCCAGACGAGAGAGAGAAAAGCAGAATTGTTGCTCGTGGAGAGAAGAACAGAACTATTCTTGCTTGAGAGAGAAGAGCAGTGCTGCCGGAGAGGAAAAAGGGGTTGCTTTGCTTTGGCAGGAATTGGGGACTATCTGTTCTATTCGAGAGAAAGAGCAGATTGGTTAAGGCTTGCAGTTGAGAGACTGTTGCTGAAGGTGGAGGAGAGAGCGAAGCAGGACAGGATTGCAGACGAACTAAAAGCGGAAATCAGGATTTTTCTTATTTTATATTTTGTCTAGTTAATTTCTGTGTTTTTAAGTTTAGTTGAACATCTGATTGCTTAATTAGAAAATAAAAATTAAAACTTTTCATTTTATTGTTGCTTGCTACATACTCTAGAATTAGGTTGAATATCTTACTAAGTCTCTGAGGGATCGACCTCGTAGCCATTATTCTGCATTAGATTCGTGCGCTTGCGAGTATTATATTAAAATTTACACCAAGTTTTTGGGAAACATTGTTCTTTGGTGCACATAAACAGAAAATAAGAACTTGAAATTAAAATCTGAGAGTTGAAGAGTGATCATTTCAAATGTAGTACCCTCGCAAGTATACAAGGCTATGTTATTAGGCAAGTATAAAGGGTTGTCGTACCTCCGGGACTGATGGATTATTCTACTAAATTCAAGAGAAAAAATTATTGTCTTAATAAAATCTAAGAAAAATAAGCAACTAATTGTTTAAAGCGAGTTTACTCATGTAAAGAAATTCCAAGACACCAAATCCACCACTAACTAAACCAATTCTATCATCTCTCTCTCTTGTAAAATTCGTAGTTGATGCAATTAACGTATTCCTCTCAGATATATGCTAACCAAACAAACTAATTATGCAAACTCCTCTCGGACGTAGGCACTCAAAACAATTAAAACAATTAAATTAAAAACTATCTCTCTCAAACATAGAATCAATAAAATTAAGAACTTTATAAAAAAATAGCTCAATTTGCATATGTTCCTCTCGGACACGGGCATTCTTCAGATTAATTCCATAAAATCTACTCTACCCTCTCTCGAGCGTATAGAATAAAATTCAATAAAACTAACATTAATTACAGAGTAAGAGTTCATACATCAATTAAATAAAATTAGATAAAAAAGAAATAAAAGATAAAACCAATAAATTAGGGCTTCATCTATGCCTCGGACGGGATTTAGTCGGCCATTGGTGTCAATTTCACTATTCACCGAACACAGGTCACCGGCACTGTAGTAGAAATATTGTTCACTGTCTTCCTCAACCAGCTCGAAATTACTATAATAGTCAGTACTGTAGCAAAAATCGAAATTAGTTCAAAATCAGTTATTTCTCTCCTTTTTCTCCCCCTCTCTTCCTCCGATCGGCTCCCTCTTCTTCCCTCTTTTTTCCTGGCCAAAAACACCCCGAAAACAGCCCCTTTCCTCCTCCAAACCGAACCCCCCATTTTTCATCAAAAACTCTATTTTTATAAGTAGTTTGGGAACCCAAAACTAATTAGTCCAAATCCATGTCAATCTAGTCTCCAAATCCAAGCTTATCTTCTGCATTTTCCATCCCAAGCACGACTCTTTGTGTTTCCAAGTCGAGCCTGCCTTTGGTCGTCCAAAACTCCACCTTTCACCCCAACACGGTTCTGCTGCTTCAGGTTGAGACACCCAGCCGTGAGCTGGAGTTAGAACTGCATCGACCATCCACACCCATGCCGCCCCTCCTATATTTTTGTTGTTTTGCCCAAGCAGTCGAGGTTTGCTCCTCTCGGTCACGCCGGAACTCATGGTCGTAGTCGCCTATTTGCCGCCAACCTCGCCGTGACTCCATCGTCAGCCTCACCATGCCATGCCTCCGAGCTCAAGCCCAGGCCGCCACCGTCGTCGTCTCCATGAAACCTCACCGTGACTCCATCTATTTGTTCTTTTTTTTTTCTTTTCATTGGTTAAAACCTGTTGTAGAATCTTCATCTGCTGAATTCTAGCAATACACTCTAAATTTCTATTTTATATATATTCAATGTGACTCATTAGTTAAAGTGTATCAGAATCTACATTGTCATCCCAATCTCTAGGTTCATGATAGAGCAAATGCTTACGCACCTTAGCCATAATCCATCATTCTAAGATAGGAGAGGATAATACAACATATATTTTTTTTTCGCTTCTTTTTTTTCAGCAAGAAGACTGTGCAATGCCTAACTTCAAGATGCTTAAGTTTAACAAAACTCAGGTCAATGGCTCCCACCCAATTGACTTAGTGCATTAGGCTTTAAGTATGGAACTCTTCGTACTTGAGCATTAGCCTAAGTTAATCCTATAAAGTTAAGGCAGTCCTGAGCATGATTTTGCTTTTTTTACTCTTTATTGTTTTAGCGACATTTATATTTTTGCCAGGTGTATTATACTCTCAACCTATTTCCAAAGTTAATCCTATAAAGTTAAGGCAGTCCTGAGCATGATTTTGCTTTTTTTTGCTCTTTATTGTTTTAGCGACATTTATATTTTTGCCAGGTGTATTATACTCTCAACCTATTTCCAATCCATAGCCAAGCAAATGGTCTATCATGATCATTTAAGCTCAACAATAACCATGTATAAACTAATGACTTTGACCAAAGTTATCCCTCTACAGGTTAGTACTCAACAAATTTCTAGAGGGTATTACTTTATATAGCTAAAGTATGTGTGGGTGAGTTTTATTAGTTCAAGCATCTAATCCAATAGGACTGTAACAACATGGTACTTCTCATTTAAGCATCTCTATCCTCCATTATTTCACTCACACTTCCAATGTAAATTAACTTCTTAAAAATTGAAATATGCATCATGAAGGGATAAACTACCAAAACCTATGAAAATACTAGCAAACAGCTTAAAAACTAATTAAATTAATTTTTATTGTATATTTTTTTTAAACAAGCAATATCCTCTACACCCCCAAACCTAGCATGCGCATTGTCCTCAATGTGCAAGAAATATAAAACTACATTGACAACATAACAAGGAAAGGAAGAAAATGAGATCATACACCTGAAAAATTGGGTTGCCTCCCATCAAGTGCTAAGTTTAACGTTTTCAGCCAGACTCAACCGCAATCACTTTGCGGGGCTAGGGTTATCCAAATATACAATCATCTCATCTATATCTGTAACATCCTCGAAATATGGTTTCAGTCTATGATCATTGACCTTGAACGTACTACCATCTTTGGGATTTTGGATCTCAACAGCTCGATTGGGGTATACCTGTGTCACAACAAACGGTCCAGACCATCTAGAATAGAGTTTTCTTAGAAATAGATTCAATTGAGAATTGTAGAGCAAAACTTCCTGATTAGGCACAAATGACTTCCTTAAAATCAACTTGGCATACATGATTTTAGCCCTCATCTTATACAATTTAGCATTCTCATAAGCATCAAATCTCATCTCCTCTAGCTCACTAAGTTGGAGTTTTCCATTTTCACCGGTTGTGTCCATATCAAAATTGTAGGCCTTAATGGCCCAGTAAGCCCTATGCTCCAACTTTACAGGTAAATGGCATGCCTTTCCAAATACCAAGCAGTAGGGAGACATGCCAATGAGAGTTTTGAAAGTTGTCCTATAGGCCAAAGTGCATCATTCAATTTTAAGGACCAGTCTTTCCTATCAAGTCACATTGTCTTCTCAAGGATTTGCTTAATTTGCCTGTTGAAAATCTCCACATGTCCACTAGTCTGTGGATGGTAAGGGGTTGCAACTTTGTGTGTAACGAAGTACTTCTTAAAAAGAGCTTCAAAAGATCTGTAGCAAAATAATTGCCCTCATCACTAATTTTAGCTCTAGGGGTTCCAAACCTACTAAACACATTAGACGTGAAAAAATCCAACACAACTTTATGGTCATTGGTCCTAGTAGCAATAGCTTCAATCCATTTGGACATAATCAACAGCAACAAGTAAACATAACTAAAAGAAGGTGAGAAAGGACCCATAAAATCAATACCCCACACATCAAACAACTCAACAACCAAGATGGGCTGTAAGGGCATCATGTCCCTTTTTAAAAGAGCCCCAAGTCTTTGATACCAATTACAAGATTTACAAAAAGCATGAGCATCTTTAAAAGATATGGGCCAATAAAGCCACTTCGCAGCAACTTTCCCGCAGTTTTCTTCCCACCAAAATGTCCACTACAGGCATGAGAATGACAAAAAGATAGAATACTAATAAATTCACTCTTGGGAACACATCTTCTAATCACTTGGTTAGGACATATTTTAAACAAATCAGGGTCATCCTAATAATAATGCTTTACTCGTGAAAAAAACAAGCCTTTTTTTCTTTTTTAGACCGATGGGATGGGATTTAACCCACAACAAGATAATTCACTATATGAGCACACCAAGGTGGGGAACTAGTAGAGACAGCAAAGAGCTGCTCATTAGAGAATGAATCCCGAAGTGGTTCAGGGCTGTGAGGTTCATGGGTGAGAATCCTGGAAAGATGGTTAGCCACTACATTTTCTGAGTATTTTTTATCCTTGATTTCAAAGTCAAATTTTTGTAGAAGCATTATCCATCGAATCAGCCTTGGTTTGGCATCCTTCTTGGAAAGAAGGTACTGCAAGACTTCCTAAGAAGACAGGATCTGAATTTATCTAAAGTAAACACAACAACAAGTAATTCCTTTCCAGGGATGGTGTAATTCAACTATGCATCATTAAGTGTCTTGCTGGCATAACAAATCACAAGAGGAACTTTATTAATCTGTTGGCCTAACACTGCCCCTATCACATAGTTAGATGCATCACACATAATCTTGAAAGGTAATGTATAATAATGGGGTTGAATTATTGGGAACTAGAAAGGAGGGTATTGAGCTTTGTAAAAGCTTTTTTACATGATTCATCAAAATTAAATGGCACATTCTGAATAAGATGTCATAATGGGCGTGAAATCTTACTATAATCTTTGATGAACCGTCTATAAAACCCTGCATGGCCAAGGAAATACCATATTTATTTGATAGAGGTAGGTGGTGGAAGGTTGGCAATAAGGTCCACCTTGGCCTTGTCAACCTCAATACCCCATTTAGATACAATATGGCCCAACATAATCCCCTTTTGAACCATAAAATGGCTCTTTTCCCAACTCAAAACTAAATTCGTTGAGTGCATGTAAAAGAATCAATATGGCCCAAACCAGATGCATCGCACATTAAATATTTTTCCATTCAACACATTGAGTGCATGTAAATGAATCAATCAAACACAATTTCCTATTAAAAAAGTAAAGTCCTAATTATTGAATTAACTCTAATAACTCATAATTATTCCTAATTATCATGAAATGACACTAACAAATTAGGAATTAGAGGCATATAAATGTGTGTATTTATGTGTATATCAAATAGCATACAAAGTTTTGGGAAAAGAAAAAACATATGATCTGCCATTAGAGGAGCTTTTAATTTGCTGTCTAATTTTTCAACCACCTCTTGCCTCGTTCATGCAATAAAATCCTTCAAGTTACATTATCTTATTTTCTTGCTTTAGGATATGAAAATCCTCAAAACTTCACTACAAAGATTTGACCACAGTCCTGCCAAAACACAAGTGAGCGGTGTCGGCTTTCAGTTTTGACGGAGAAGAATCAGTTCTTGCTTGTTGAGGAACAAGTGGCATAGGTATCGGACCTGCCAAAACTCTGGTGTGCGGTGCCGGCTTCCACTTTTGACTTTATCCTCTTTCAAATTAGCCAAACATTTCCATGTATTACCACCACTCCCCTTCTTGTTTCTACACTTCCATCTTGTCCTCCTCCGTGCCCTCCAGCTTTCAAACTCACTTCCCTTCAAAAACCCAAAACCAAAACTATAAGAAGGAACATATCATAGCCAATTCCCACTACCAAAAATCTAAGATAAAAGAAAATAAGATAATGTAACTATCATTGCTGCATTTGCATAGTCAAGAATGTTTGGAAATCTATATATTTTCCCTCTTTTGAGTTAGCCAATAAACACAATCAAATACACACTTCTCTACACCCACAATGATGTAAGTGAGTATTCTACACCTCCTTGCTGTAGAATGCACATGTTATCACACACAAAGCAAGATTAACAAAGGAATATTTCATCAAACACTTGGAAAACACAAATTTAATGTGGTTCACCGCCAAGGCAACGGCTATATCTACGAGGTTTAGAGAACAAATCTACTACTATCAACTTTGGATACACTCTACTTAGTAGATATTACATCAACATGCAAGGGTAAAAATCCTCTTACAAGCTAGGGAGAAATCTCACCTTTGGGTGGAATACACAAAGAATAGAGATGGAAGGATTACCACAAACCACCTATGATTTGTCTTCTTTTTCACATGAGGATGCCTTGACTTCAAAAAATCTCTTCCTTTCCTTATCCTTCTTCCTCCAAGAAAAACCCATTCTTGATCTCCAAAGCTTCTTCAAAGTTGTAGTCTTTTTCTCTCTCAAAAGAATCCTCTTTTAAGAAGAATTAACTTGTTACAAAGAAGCCCTTCTTTATTTTACCAACTTACACTTAACCCCAAAGAGGGTCAAGTAGTGGGAGTCTCCACATGAGAGGGAAGCCCAACATCTTGGGCCTCACATGAGGAGGAGAAAAAACCCAACAATTCTCCCCCTCCCTACTCATGTGGGAGCTCCCCTATACTACACATAAGGGCCAACCTCACCCATACCGGCCCAACCTCTACAAACCTCATGTTTTACTTTAGGGACGGTCTTGGTCATCATATCCAATGGGTTTTTATCGGTATGGATCTTCCTCAACACCAAGAGCTTAATCTCCAACACATCTCTTATCCAATAATACCTCACATCAATATGCTTGCTCCTATAATGAAAATTTGTATTCTTGCTCAAATGGATGGCACTTTGACTATCACAATGCATAACATAGTTGTCTTACTTTAGACCCAACTCTTCTATGAATCTCTTCATCCATAACATCTCTTTTCAAACTTCGGTAATTATAATGTACTCCGCCTCCGTTGTAGACAATGCAACACACATTTGCAACCTTGATTAACATGACACGGCTCCTCCCACAAAAGTGATCAAATACCCCGAAGTACTCTTTCTTGAGTCAACATCTACGGCCATAGTCGGATCCGTAAATCCATCTCAAAAGCATAAATATACCTTAGATGAACTTCTTAGATACCGAAGAGCCCACTTCATCGCATTTCTATGCTCTTTCTCCGAGTTCGAAAGATATCTACTAACAATTCCAATGAAATGTGCAATATTCGGCCTTGTACACATCATTGCATACATCAAACTCCCTATCGCCGATGAATAGGGGATCGTAGCTATTTCTTCCTTCTCCCTTTCATTTGAAAGACTTTGCTTCTTGTGTAATTTGAAATGACTTCCAAGTAGGGTGCTAACGGGCTTTGCATTTTTAATGTTAAATTTCTCAAGTACTTTATCAATATATTTCTCTTGAGATAGTCATAGCTTCTTAGCCTTTCTATCACGCTTGATTATCATCCCCAATATTTATTTTATGGGCTCCAATCCTTCATGGCAAAGGACTTGCTTAATTCATGCTTTAACCAAGCAATCTTATTAGTATCATGCCCAACAATCAACATATCATCAACATAAAACAACAATATAATAAAGTCACCATCACCAAACCTCTTAGTGAACATACAATTATCCAAAATTATCCTTTTGTACCCATTATGAAAGAATCAAACTTCTTATACCATTGCTTTGGAGCTTGCTTCAACCCATACAAACTCTTATTTAGCTTGCATACTATTTGTTCCTTGCCTTGGACTTTAAATCCTTCCGGTTGCTCCATGTAAATGTCTTCCTCCAAATCACCATGAAGGAATGCGGTTTTAACATCAAGTTGTTCAACCTCAAGGTCCATGCTAGTGACTAGACCCAACACAACTCGAATGGATGATATCTTCACTACGGGTGAGAATATCTCATCAAAATCAACACTTTCTTTTGCCTAAAGCCCTTCACAACTAACCTTGCCTTGTAGCTTGGATATGAACTACTCTCATCGGCCTTCAACCGGTATACCCACTTGTTTCTCAAAACTCTCTTGCCTTTGGGAAGCTTCACCAACTCATAAGTATGGTTCTCATGCAAGGATTTCATCTCTTCTTGCATGACTTTCATCCACAAATCCTTATTTTCATGTGTTTGAGCTTCCACAAAGCTTTCCAGTTCACTATATTCTGTAAGTGTGACATATGTAGATGAAATATACCTTATAGATAGCTTTCTTTCTCTATCTGATCTTCTCAATAAGCTTGTCTCCTCTTGATGTGAAAACTCCCCTTCTTCCACATCACCTTGAATAAAGTCATCATCTTCATCTAAGTCACTTCCATTATCAAGAAAATCATCAACATTGAAATCCACATCATCATGCTCCTCCTCATTCTCTACATGATCATCATCATCTGTAGGTTCATCACTTTCTCTATGTTCTTCCCTTGAACACCTTGTGAAGCTTGTGAAACATGGAACTCATCATAGACTTCATGTACAACTTAGTTTGGTGTTTCATCTTTGATCTTGTCACGCCTCGAAATTTCAAGCCTCGACGGAGTGCAGAAGTTGACCTTAAAGTGAAAAATTCTTGAAGTAGAATTTCGGGAACGCAACTGAATACCCATTCACCAATCAACCACAACATCTCAAAAGGATGTGTAATTGAAACCACTCAGTCATATGAATCAACATCATTAAACCATATGAAATAAAAATTCTTAATCTCAAATTATCCCAAAATAAAAGTCATCAAAATTTCTTAACAAAATTACTAAAACTTCTTGGCACACAGGCCATTAATGTCACAGCTATTTATTTCAAAAGCAACATAAATTTCGTAACTTTCTGACTGCAACGTTCTCCAAATCTAATCTTTATCCAAGCCTGCATCACAGGATGCATGAGTATTCCGAAGAAATACCAGTAGGATGCAAAACCCACACAAACACAAAAGATACAATATATAACAATGCATAAGATTTCAACAACAACTGACAAATCAGCAATATCGATATCCAATATAAGGAATTGCATTACTAGAAATCATCATAAGTCATTAAGACTCCAAAACGGCTAGAATGTATGGAGAGAATATAATTAATCAATGATCCAAACGTTGATAGTGCATAAGAAAAACATCATTCACAGAGACTTCAACTATCACAAGCGTATGGAGCTACAACTCTCACTCTCATATATCACCGCTTCCATGTGGTTTCTTGCCAGACTATCCTAGAGGTTCTCTCCTTGGAACCCTCTGTCATGTCTAGAATACTGGCTCTATCAGTACTTATGGAATGCCTCTCTTTGAGCGGGAACCTAACAAAGGTCCAAAGATATACTCTCTTAACACAAGGACTTTTGAGTCTTATGTTACTCTCATCCTGGCTGGGTCTCTTAACTCAGGGGCTTTTGAGTATTATTAACTCTCATCCTAGCTGAATCTCCCTTAACGTAGGGGCTGTTGAGTATCATTAACTCTCTCCATAGCTGAATTTCTTAACTTGGGGGCTTTTGAGTATATTAACTCTCACCCTAGCTGAATCTCCCTTAACACAGGGGCTGTTGAGTATCATTAACTATCACCCTGGCTGAGTTTCTCTTAACACAGGGGTTGTTGAGTATCATTAACTCTCACCCTGGCTGAGTTTCTCTTAACACAGGGGCTATTGAGTATCATTAGCTCTCACCCTGGCTGAGTTTCCCTTAACACAGGGGCTATTGAGTATCATTAGCTCTCACCCTGGCTGAGTTTCTCTTAACACATGGGCTATTGAGTATCATTAGCTCTCACCCTGGCTGAGTTTCTCTTAATCCAAGTGCTTTTGAGTATTCTACAACTCTCAACCGGACAGAGACTCTCCTAATCCAAGTTCTTTTGAGTATTCTACAACTCTCAACTGGACGGAGTCTATTATGGCTTTTAACAACATACTACGAATGTCTTCACTCAGGTACTATTGAGACTACCCATCTCTCATCCTAGGAAACTAATTTACCTCTCTTGGGCAAAATCGCACAAGGTTCTTATAACGAATCTCTGATGTAACTATTTACTCGAAGGAAAGGTATCCTCTATGAAGAAAATATTCATTATGATAACTAGCTCACGAAAGAAGTACAACAAAGATTTCGATACTCTTTCAAAAGTCTGACTCACTAAAAGAGTACCAATGAGATTACTTAATCTCTATCGTCACACAACTAACCATAGAAGTATCAAAATAAAGTGTCAACAACAGAAGTGTCACACATTGCTTTAACATAGGTGGAACTATTCCAATACTCAACTCGGTCATAGAAACATTGATCCAAACTTCAAGGTTTAAGACTTTAGTCAAAGGGGATGATGGTTCGGCTTCCAACTGAAAACGTAGTCTTGTCAATATCAACCATAAAACACATAGGACTTACTAAACACTAAACTACCCACCATTAGCCCATGATATTAAAGTATTATACTTAGTACATTCTGCTATAATTCTTTCTAAAAGATCTTGCATAATACATATTACTTTCATAGTATACTTATTTTAGCATAGGGTAATGTTTTGCTAAAGTTTATCCAACTTTTACCCTAATTACAGTATTCTGTTTTTACATATCAGTTGACTTCCGGCTCTTCCCAGCATCAGCACAGATTTAATTACTCTCTGAAATTTTTACTGTATATAGTCCTCTGAGTCTAGTTTCTAACCCAAGAGACGGCATATTTTTCCAAATTTGTTTAATTAGTTATGAATTATTTACTACAGACTGTCAACACAAAAACAGTTCTGGCCAAGATTAAGACTCTTCATTAAACTCGATTATCTCACTTAGTAACACATTATAGGTGATAATATATTATTAACACACAAACATACTCCCCTCCTAGATCAATTATAGACCCAAGGATTGTCTGGAATTACCAAAGTACACCATTTTATTATGTTACATAGCATATATCAATTGACCCCTACATCTTCACCTATAAGAGCATGATCATAATCAACTCATGAATAGAAATACCACACATATTCATTCCCAAACAAGGTGACATATTTGACATCAGAACTTGAATCATAAACATTCATATGATTGAAATAAATCATAAAGAATAGTGGTAAATTCATCCTACTTTTCGTTTCACAAAAGTCTAGGCCTTTACGCGTTGTTCGCCTTCTTCGCTTCGTAGCGATGCCTCCGCTCCAAGCTTTGGATGAAGACTCACACCAAGAAGAGGCTTGAGAGAAGGGTGAACGTGAGAAGGAGAAAAGCACAAGATTTGTAGAGCTAGGGTTTGATATGAATCGCACAAGCCCTCCCCTCTCATGGGTTTATATAGAGTTTAGAGTTTCTACCTCTTATGCAAATCCTTCCTTATCATGGACTCTTTTCTCCAATAGGAATCCTCTAAAATCCTCCAAAATCTCCTCATGAACTTAATCTCCAAGTTTGGTTAGGATTTGGTATCTTGTTCTCAAAAAAATCCACTCAAAACGCAATTTCCGTATTCAATCTGTCGATGCGATCTATCGTGTACCCTGACGATTAATCGCATACCCCGCCAGATCAATCGCATACCCCGCCAGATCAATCGCATACCCTGACTGCATACCAAAATTCAAACTAATATAACTTTATGCTCCGAACTCCGTTTTGCGCACCATCGGTGGCGTTGGAAAGTTCTCTTTACATACTTTAACCCCAAAGTGTAAAACATAGCAAAAACAAGATTCAAAATTTAGTATTTTTAGATCAATCAATTTTAGTAAGCATGGTAGCTCACAATGCAATACGTATGAAGGGGAGCGATTAATAAAAAAACAAGCAGTGCTCATAGCTTCACCCCAATAACTCTTCGGAAGCTTAGCTAGAGATAACATACTCCGAATTTTCTCCACTATTGTTTGGTTCATCCTCTCTGCCACACCATTGTGTTGAGGAGTATAAGGCACCAATTTTTCATGCCTTATTTCATGCTTACTATAATAATCATTGAACTTCCTTGAAGTATATTCTACCCCATTGTCGGTGCAAAGACATTTAAGAAGTTTCCCAGTTTGCCTTTCAACCATAACATGAAACTTTTGAAATATGTCAATCATTTCATCCTTACTCTTTATGTCATATTCCCATACTTTTCTAGATACATCATAAATAAAAGTAACAAAGTATAAAGAGTCACCAAGTATTTTCTCCTCCATTGGTCCACAAACATCCAAATAAACAAGATCAAGCATATTTGTTTTTCAGATACTACTTATAGAAAATGAAGTTCTATGTTGTTTACCAACTAAACAATGACCACAAGGAGTCAAAGAAGTATCTTTCAAGTTTTAGAGTGCATTCTTTTTCCTCAAGAGCTTCAATGCTTTCTCGCTCATGTGGCCAAGCCGCCGATGCCACAAGTTAGCAGATGAGTCTTCATGAGTGGCATTCACTCACCCTTAGATAGTTGACCCCCGGTTTTGTAAAGAGTGCAACACTTCTTCCTCATTGCCACAACAAGAGACCTCCTTGTGAACTTCCACACACATTAGCCAAAGTGTGATTCATAGCCTTCATCATCAAGTATTCCCGTTGATATGAGATTCAAACTCAAGTCTGAAATGTGTCTTACATCCTTAAGAATCAACTTGTGGCCCACACTACTCACAAAGTGCACATCTCCTTTCCAATAATTTTTGAAACCCCATGGTTTCCCATCCTCACCACCCCCCATGTCGCCCGACTCATATGTAGTGAAGAATTCTTTATGAGAAGTTGCATGGAAAGATGCTTCGGAATCCACAACCTAACTAGTTACACTTATTGAACTCAAACAACTTTAATCACAAATATAAACCATAACAAGATCTTTACCTTTCTCTATAGCATTAGCTTCTTTAGCTTACTTGCCTTGCTCCTTTGGTGAACCTTCATTTTTTTCATTTAAGAAATTCTTACACTCCCTCTTCAAGTGCCCAAGTCCACCACAATGAAAATATTTAATCCCCTTTCGAGATTTTGGCCTCTTGCCATCTTTACCGTTCTTTGGGCCTCTACTCTTTGACCTTCCTCTTCTTTGTTCAAAAACCAATGCTAGAGATGAAGATGTTACACATGAAAAATACGCATCTTTATACTCCTAATTACCTATTTCTTAGTTAATTTTTTAGTTAAAATAAGGAATAAAGTGGGTTATTTGTAATTAATTTAGGAATTAGGAATTAAATAATTAATGCACTCTAAATTGCTCAATTTAAATGTGTTTCGTAATTTTATAAATTATTTGGTGCGTCTAGTGTGGGAGATATTTTATTTATGTAGGTTGAAGCGCTTGGACTAAAGAACGGTCAAAGTGAAGCCATTAGGCGGGTTATGAAGTGCCAAAGTGACCCAAGAGTTGAGATCACGCGCAGCAAAGATCTAAGCTGCGGATTTATATTTCAGAAGAAGGCGAATGCTGATTTAAAATAAAGAGCCATTTAGATTCAATCAAGTGGATGAGATTGCTACAATGGGTTTTACCCGAGCGAAAGAAAAAAAAAGAAGGAAGAAAGAGAACCGAACCAGTTCGTCGGTTCAGTTAGAAGAAAAAAAAAGAAACAACCCGAGTCGAAGCTCGGGTGTTCTAACCAAAGAGCAGAGCTCAAGGTCTGCTTGAGCGACAATGGTCTGAGGGTGAAGTTCATGGAGAAGAAGAAAAGTTTGATTTGTGTAGCAAAAGGAAAGATTGAATTTTTTGTGATTTCGGCTCTGTTTCGAGGAGTTTAAAGTTGGAATCTTTACTATCAATTTGGACAAGAATTGAAGTGCAAATGGCCGGATTTAGAAGAACTACTTGATTTGGGAGAGGAAGGATGAAGCTGCAGACGAAAAGGAGGTTGGTCGAGATAGGACAGGGAGAAGACGACCAAAGCAAAATTGCAGTTTTTTTCATTTTTTTTAGTTCAGAAATTCTGTCTTTTCCATTTTGTTTTTCATCTCTCCGGTTGCTTCTCGACAGGTTTGTGACAGCCTTGTTCGGGAGAGGCCTGGGAGATCAGCATTTTTCATTTTTGGTTCTTTTACAATTTGTAATTTTAATTTTAGGAGTTTTATTTTCCACTTGTATAATTTAGTTTCAATTATAATTCAGGAGATTCAAGTGCAAGGAGTGACACTTTGCAGCTTATTCAAAGGAAGATCAAAGCTGATATTTTTATTTAATTATCCAAGTAAAGTAAGTTATTTGTTTTATTTCAATGAGTTTAAGTATGAATTATGCATGTGTTCTAGTTTGTATGATTGTCTAGATTAATTGCTAAGGGTAGGATGAGGTTGTAGTAATTGTAGAGACTTCTGTATGTGAGAAAGTTAAATTTTTTTCTTATAATTATACGATAATGTTTATGTGTTCCTGTGTTAATTGCTTAATTAATTGCAGATATAACATCAATCATGTTTTTGCCAGGATTCGGGATTACTATTGCCAATGCATGTTGTATTAATTATTTAAATAATAAATTGGATATTAGTTGTGATTTACACGTAAGTGGATACATCTAGTGATTTGAGTTGTTAATTTAAATAGCATAAAGGGCGTGATTTTTGTATGAATAATTGTGCGTTAAAGTAAAATCTTCCGTAACAACGTGAATATGATTCTAGTTTGTTATGAGTATTGTTGAGAATGATCAATTATTGTAAGTTTAGGATTCTCTATAAATTACTGCATGCTGATTCCAAAGCCTTAGTACTTTATTAATTTGATAAAGTTCAAATTTTTATTTCATTAATTAATTTAATTAGTCATTAGTTAGTTAATAAATTTCTACAAATTTCATAATTAATTTCAAGGGTTTAGTTAGGGTTCGATTAGATTTTTGCCATATAAGTCCATGTGGGTTCGACCTCGCAAAATTGTACGAGTGTACCTCAATACTATTTGTACACTTGCGAGTAAAAGTAAGAAGATTAATTAAAACAACAACAAGTTTTTGTCGTCGTTGCCAGAGACTTGATGGAAATCCAATTCTAAAACTAATTGTACCCTTGCAGTTAATTTTAGGTTATCAAAAAAAATTTAAAAATTAATAAAATTTAAAATTTAAAAAAAATACACATGAGAGTTGATTGATGGTGTATGATCAAGGACATGTGACCAGACACTGCATCTGGTTAGAAATAATTCAAATCTATTAGAGAATAGCAAAATTGAAATTGAACTTTCATTCAAAATGGAAGACCATCCTCAGAAATCTCTGAGGGAGTTGTTTTCTCCAATGACAATCAACCCTCCATCTTGCATAATGTTGCTTGCAACCTCTGTAAAACATTTTGATTTAAAACCGCATATAATTCATCTCTTGCCAAATGATCATGGTCTCAACAGAGAGGATCCTTACATGCATGTAAAGGATTTTCTAGAAATTTGTGCAACTTTTATATACTAGACTTCTCAGATGAGTCTGTTCGTCTGTGCCGTTTCCCCTACTCTTTGAAGGACAAGGCTAAGGCATGGTTAAACTCTTTACCCGCTGACTCTATCACAACATGGGATATGTTAGCGAGCAAATTTTTGTCAAAATTCTTTAAAATGGTTTAAACTAATGAATTAAAAAGAGAAATCACTGATTTCATGGAAGATGAAGATGAAAAATTCTATGAGAGTTGGGAGAGATTCAAAGATCTGTTACTAAAATGTCCACATCATGGGTTTGAAACATGGAGGTTAATTCAGTACTTCTACAATGGTTTAACTCAAACACACCGCAATATGATTGATTCAATGAATAACGATGCTTTCTTAGACGTAGGAGGTGAAGCAACGTATAATTTCTTAGAGCGATTAGCTGAAAGGTCCCAACAGTGGGATTTTGCAAGTCATAGGGAGAGACAACATTAAACTCCAAAGAAATGAGATCTCTACGAGATCAAAGAGGATGTAGATGTTAAGGTCCAACTCGATGCACTAACCAAAAAAATAGATGCCCTAAGTTTGAACCGAAGCATCAATGCTCACAACATGAATGAAGCATGCTCTGTGTGTGCTAGCCCGATGCATACATCTCTGAATTGCCCCTCAATGAATACTTATCCAGAGTGTTATGCAGAACAAGTTAATGTCCTAAATAATTATGGAAAGCCGACAGAAAATCCCTTTTCTGAAACTTAAAATTCAGGTTAGAGAAATCATCCAAATTTCTCTTGGAGACAAAGTCAACCACCTATGAATGTAGGTGGGCAGCCCATGCAACCCATGCATAATCAGTTTAGGCAGAATAACCCATCTTATCTAGTTTTGCCACAACCTCCCACCCAATATCAACAACCCGCTACTCAATCTTAAACTTTTCCACAAAATCATTCATCATTAGAGGACACTCCCAAATCTTTCATCCAATCTCCAAACCAAGTTATTAAGTCAACCACATGAATTACTCAAGCAATTGCTAAGTTAGAGACTCAGGTTGGTCAGTTGGCCACTCAAATATCAGAAAAAAGAGAGGGAGATTCCCTAGTCAACCTGTGCCTAATCAAAAGAGCCAATGCTCCATTGGTAGTAGCTCTAATTCTTCATAGAATGAGAAACATGTTTAATCAATTATCACACTTAGGTTTGAAAAATATGTTAATAATAAAATTAAAATGTCTGGAAAAGAAGAAATTGAGAACACTAAACCTGAATTATAAATTAAAGAAGTTAATTCTTCTCCAATTGTTGACAGTGATTCTCCACCTAAGAATTTTGTACCTAAGGCACCATATCCACAAAGACTAGTCAATCCTAAAAAAAGTAATAATTTGGAGATATTTTAGAAGTGTTTAAACCAGTGCAAATAAACATTCTTTTTCTATATGCAATTCAACAAGTGTTGTCATTTGCAAAATTTTTGAAAGATCCAATCTCTGTCAAAAGGAAAAATAATGTTCCTAAAAAAATATTCCTAGCAGACCAAGTCAGTTCTGTCATTCAATGTAAATTTCCTATCAAATATAAGAACCCTGGCTGTCCCACAATTTCATGCATGATAGAGAAACATCAAACTGAACGAGTCTTGTTAGATTTGGGGGCGAGTGTGAATTTATTACCATACTCTATGTATGTGCAATTAGGTCTGGGAGAGCTAAAACCCACTTCAATTACACCTCAATTAGCTGACCATTTAGTTAAAATTCCTCGAGGTGTTGTTAAGGATATTTTGATTAAGGTTAATACATTTTATTTCTCTGTGGACTTTATTGTCCTTGATATTCAACTTATTCCGAACATAAGTGGCAAATACCTGTCACCTTCCTAGCTAACCATACATCGTGCTATAGTATCAGGAAGGTGAACTGAAACTTCACCAGCATACGAGCAGATTGGAGATAAGTCACCATCCAGGGCCCAATAGGCAATCTCACTAAGCAACCAGTCACATGGCTTGAACCCAAAAACTTAAATCCATTGAAGTTAGGGAAACGAATAGTACTTCGATCGCATCCCATATCATTAGCAATATCCGAGGCACATATCCGGATAGGAGTACCGCCCACTCTGCTCATGAGTGCCACCCACTCAAGATCATCATCTTCTTCTAGGGTGGCATTTAGATAAAACTCCCTGATTGCGTCTTCGTGCACCATTGGTTGCACGCCCTGCTCCCTTGTTGTAATGTGGGTGAAACAATTCACCCAGTCCGGCCGAGTCTCAATCCATCCCTGGGTTGGAATATATGGAATAACAAGGTGAAAGAGAACTTGGCGCTCGTACTAGATAGGCTGAGTGAGTATAGGCAGCTCCGGTGCAGGTGCAGAAGTAGGTACGGGACGAGAGGTCGAAGCCTCGCTCCGATGGCGTTTGTGCGCATCCGTCTTAGTAAGAGCCATGTTACCTGCAAAACAATAGATAAGAATGAAAAGTATAGCAAGCATAACATATCCAATATATCAAGACAATGCAGCAGATGATTATATAAAAATCGTCACGCCGACCGAACCATAGTAAATGACACAAATATCCCTTGGTGGCTTAGAGACGGCATGACGAAAAATCCAAGCTTTTAATCATCATGGCAACATGTATCAACAATAACTTAAGACAATAGATCCAATTCCTAATTTTGAAATTTTTTTTTTTCAAAAACACTGTTCATAGTGAAGGATGTTGATAAGTTACATGGTATGCCACGGACTATCGTCTCTGACCGAGATCGGGTCTTCATTTCCCAGTTCTGGTGAGAATTCTTTAAGTTACAAAGGATAGAGCTTCATATGAGTACGGCGTATCACCCCTAGACAGACGGCCAAACTAAAGTAGTGAATAGGTGTCTAGAGCAGTACTTACGTTACTTTGTGGGGGATCAGCCCCGTCGTTGGCTTCCATTGCTTCCTTGGCCGAATGGTCGTACAACACGGCATATCACACACATGCCAGATTTACACTGTTAGAGATTGTCTATGGTCGTCCTCCTTCATCTGTTCTGCCTTATGTGCCCCATCGTTCCTCCATTGCCGAGGTGGATTACATGCTGCAGACACGTGATGAGGTCCTTCGCCAACTTAAAGCAAACTTGGCTTCATTACAAAACATGATGAAATAATTCTCTTATAAGCACCGCTCTGATAGGGAATTCCAGGTTGGCGACCAAGTTTATGTGTCAGTCATGCCCCAGCGCCAGACCACTTTGTTTTGAGCTGATCAGAAGCTGGTTGCTCGCTTTCATGGGCCTAACGCAATTGTGGAGCGAGTGGGACCGATAGCGTATCATCTCTCCCTGCCCTCAAAATCCCTGGTGCACCCTGTATTCCATGTGTCCCGTCTCCATTGTTTTGTGGGGGATTCTCGGTTGATTGCTGATAGTGCACCTCTACCTCTCATGGGCCCTGCAGAAGCTGATGACCCCGTTCCGGCTACTCTTGTTGATAAACAGAGGGTGCAACGTGCTGGGCGTATTGTGACAAAAGTGCTTGTGGCTTGGAAGGGAAAATCTTTAGAAGACGCTGAATGGATCCTAGAGCATGATTTTTTGGCACGTTTTCCATCGTGGTCTCCTTGAGGACAAGGCGTTAGCGGAAGCATGGTGGAGTGTTGTGAAGGTCACACACCTAAGGCGTCTAATCTATCTTAGGCAGTATTTTATTATTAGGATTAGTTTCCTTTTCTGAAATCCATTAGTGATTGTAATAAATGCCTGATTAGATGTAATAGGTTGTAATTATGTTGTCATGTTATTATGTCGTCATTGTGACAACTAGGAGTCCTCTTTATAAGGGAGTCCCTTCCTCCTGGAGGGTTATGCAATAAGAATTTACCTTTCCTCTACTCTCTTTCTTTCTTCTTCTTCCTGGCCGTCAAGGCGACTTGTGACCCTGCTGGGTCACAACAATGAGTCTTAAGAAGGAAATCTATACCTGTAGTTCGAGTTGTATGGAGGAATTAAAATGTGGAATCCGAAACTTATGAAACTAAGGAAAGTATGCGAAAGTTTCATCCCGAGTTATTCGAATCTTGAGGGTGAAATTCATGGTGCCCGTATCTCAAACCGGTGAGAACCATGAATTCCCCTGGGGATTTTCTGCCAAGCGTGGCTGATGGAGATCAAAAGGAAAATAGAAGGAATAAGGGTTGACTCCACAAGAGACGAGACCTAGCAGAAATTATCCATGACTTGAGAAGTAAGGACTAGGGTAGGATGCTAGTGTAATCTAGTTGTAGTAGAAGAATACAAAAAGAATTGAATTAAAATTAATGAGTTAATCTACTAGAATAGCTATAGTGATGTTGACTTGTAAATTTACTGCATAGTCTAGTGGTGTAGCCTTTCCTATTGAGTTTCTTGGACTCAGCTTATTTTCTTCTAATGGTTCAAAGGAGTAGGAACTAAGAGGGATGTGGGCGATAGCAGAGAGGCTAGGAGTAATAAGAAAAAGTAGAATGCAAGTCTTTTAGTTATTTCCTCAGTTCAGTAATGACTTTAGTCACGTGTGTGCCAAAATAATTCTTTATTATAATAATTAATTAAGTTATTATGGATTGTGACATGCATCAACCCAAGGTTCCTGTTTATTAGTTTTAATTATTGACATGTTCGAAAATTGATACCAAGAAGTAATGTCCTAATATTTTTATTAATGCTTTGAATGCTTATAGGCTTGAGCTTTGGCTCACGTACCTATGAGTATTGAATGTTGAATTTTTAAATCTTCCACCGATAAAGTTTTACTCCGATTTACGTAAAAATTTGTGTATTAAAATTGAGGCGTTACAAATCAGGTTTATGCTATTATTATCGATTTATAGGATTTTTTAAATAGCATAACACACAAATCTAACAATCAAGTAGCTACCTAGACTTTCAAATATATGTCTAAAACCTTGTCAAAAACCTACGTCACCCGAGTTTGCTCTTACTTCTGATGAACAAATTTTTTATCATTCTGAAAAAAACAAATAAGACTATGTATATGAAATTTATAATAACTCATTATCTAAAAGCTTAAGCTCTTTGAAAACGTTATTATTTCACATGCATTCTAAAAGGGAGTGAATTTTTGTATCAGAAAACATAAGAAGCTACGTAAATTTACGTAAATTTTATTGATAAAAAAGAAGGGAGTGATGAGTTACCCAAAAATAAAAGGGGGTGATGTGATACATGATAGACAATATCATGCTATGAAAACCATTATATAATGACGGAAAAGAGTCGTGCTATATGATTATCACGGTGGACCTCACGTGCCCCCATGCGGCAATCCTTTGTGCAACCCTGTGGGACGCACTTTCCTACTTGTGAGCAGCAGACGAGTACTGGCCGAAGCAGGAAAAAAGAAGCCGCCCGGAAAAGCTCCTGTTCACCGGCCAGAAACGTTGCCTCTCCCTTCTTATGTCAAAGCAGTGGCCGGCAGAGGACGAAGCAGGAGAAAAGCTTATCTTTCCCATGCTCTGCCACCTTCTCCTTGTACGTCTAAGCAGCCGCCGGCCACCGGAGCTTGTGTCGAGACCGACAAGATGTTGGACAGTAAGTCAGCGACAACGTGCCGGACAGTAAATTGGTAGAAGGATGGTAGAGGAAGAGCTGGGGGCTACTGACGGACGGCTTCTGAGCTGGTCCTCTTTCTCCCGACGGCTTCTGAGCATTTGATGGAGTCTCTCTCATTTGATGGAGCACGCACTTACCCGTAAATCGTTTCTGTAAAATCCAGCCACCTAATGCTTGATCCGTGATTTTTCTAATGCAGCTCGGTTTTTTAATGGAGAGACTATTAATATAGGACAGGGTGTAAAATGTAGTACTAGGGTTTTTATCAAAATTATCTCCCTCGGACCTTATTACTTCACTATACATAGGATCCAATATACAAAACTTGCCATCCATCCCACAGGCTTGAATTTAGATTTTCACGTGACACCAGACCCGGGCTATTTTATTTTTGGAATTAACAATCCATACCATTTGATAATTCGATAACAAGTATGGATAAGCCATTCAAAGATGGAGCAATTTTTTGTTCGATATTTACTCGTAATTTTGGTGCTAATGATTTCTATACTTCTCAAATTTGGATCCTCATAGTTGTGATTAACTATAGAAATAACCATGATTATAATATTAAAGCTCGTAGTTCTTCTGAAAGTGGTAGAATTGATTCAAATTCTATAAAGATGAAAATGTGGAATACGAGTGCACTAAATGGGTGGGAAAAAAAATTTGAACTCACAAAGACCAATAAGAAGCTAGTCAAATAATCTAATGAGTGTAATCGAATGAAGGAATGATAGCGAAGACTTAGCCATTGAGAAGAATAGGTTCATAATTGAATGAATGTTTTGGAGAATGGGAGCAATCTGTTAAAATTACATTCTCCAACTTTGAAACTATTCAGCCCAAAAAAATACTTTGAAACTCCCTATCAATGATAGTCAAGAACTAGTTTCTCCCAACTCTAGCCTCACCTAGCCTGTTTGCAAACCTTTTTGTAATCCTCTATTGTCCCATATTAATTGTCCACATTTGAAAAAAAGTGATACTAGGGTAGCCAGTTTATTAACCTTTTTACTCTATCCATTAATCCATTTTCAGTCTTTTTACACTTTTCTAAGTCACTTTACAATCTTATAATGTAAATTCTACGACATCATGAAGATAACGAAGACATTAGTAACTAATTTTACAATATGAATTGACTTGGTAAAGTGTAATTAGTGAAAAAACAAGTGAAGATGTAGAAATTTCACCACATTGACCTAAACATATGTAAATCTCTCTCTCTCTCAAAAAAAATACCCTTATCAACAAGGTCTGAGCTACTCCTGGGAGTATATGATGCTATGTTTATACTTCTTTTAGAAGTTCATTATGTTGAGAAATTATTCAGTGCTCGTGGATTTATATTCAGGGGTAAATCCACTATGATAGCCTTTGTAGTTTTTTTACTACGTCCATTTATATTGAGGGGTAAATTTAGTAAAATAGTAAGCTAATTAAGACGTACCTTTAATAATGTTAATGAGCGTAATGAATATTTAATGAGCTTAACATAGAAAAATGATATGTTACATTGAATTTATACACCAAACTCATAGACCCATGTTTATGGTGGGACAAAAGTCCACCTTCACTAGTATCGATTAAAACACTATGTATGTGTTTGGTGTAGAGGCTTCGGTGTAAAATTTGTCTTCACAAATGCATTTTTCATCGGAAAAATTTGGTGCACGCCAGCTCGCATGTGTTAGCATGCACCAACTAACCTGCTATGAGCCACTAAATCGAGGTCCAATGGCTAGGGATGTTCACAGACGAACATGGATGCGGACAAGAGGTTGTCTGCATCCGTCCGCCATTTGTCTACAGGTTGTCTGTGTCCGCCAAGGTCTGTCTCGGACTCGAACAGACATGGACATTCAAATGGACAAAGTTTTGTTCAAAGATGTTCAAAGACCATTTATTTCTATAATGACAAAATATGAATTTTTTGAGTTATAAAGTCCATATGTTCAAAATATAATTTTTATCAACATTATTTCCTAATAAAGTTGGGCACATAGCCTAAAATAAGTTGCAATCCCACTTAAATTAAAAAGTTTATATAAAAATGGAAGAGAATTAACATCTTAGCTTAAAATATTATGCCCCCCCCCACATAAGATAAAATGATAATGTCTATCATAAGTAAAAAAATAAACTTAATAATTACATTTAAAGTTAATAACACTAAATTATTGAAGCCACCAAAATTAGAAAGACATTTCCCCCATCCTATTTTTTCAATGGTTGAAGTTAGACGGAGTGGGGTAGGCAGTGAAATGAATGGGGTACATGAGCATCAAAGGCGAAAGCAATGTCCGCATACACGACCAACATATTGTATTCTGCAACTACCTATAAGGGCGAACAAAAAATGGTTTGTCCGCATCTGTGTCTGTGTCCTCTACGGACCCGCACAAATACGAAAAAGGACCGACAAACGGCCGATGGACGTCCATGAATATACCTACCAATGGGGCATGTCCATGGCGCACTTTAGTTAGCATGCTACGTAGTGACTACCATGAGCCAGAGCGCATGGTAACCATACTTTTTTCCACGTGTCAATTACCATTTCCTTTGACGCACCTATAATTCGACCTTCACGAGCTCAGCTGTTTGTGGTGCAACCGTTGTTGATTTGGAGATCGATGGCTGCTTCGTGCCGGGCATAAAAATGACGCAGTCAGGCCATTGTACTCAATAATTTCTCAGCAAGGTGACCATTTCAGACCATGGAATGTTGTCTCGCCCGTATCGCCGATATATCGATATCAGACCCCACCCTATAAAATGAGACCCAATAATATCAATTTTTACCGTTTTTTAAAATATCTTCGATATATCGATGTTTTTAAAAAAATAATTTTTTTTTAATTTTAAAAAAAATACAATTTTTCTATTTGTTTCCCATCCTATTCCAAGTGGAATGATACAGGTTTAAAACGCAAATACATATTTTGAATTATATAAGTATTTTTATGCATATTTTAAAATTTATGCTTGAATAAATTAATATCACTCATTTTAGAAGTTATATTGTAAAAATACATGGTAAAAACTAGTTTTACACAACTTATATTTTTTTTATAAATATCTCCGATATTTTGTCTCTTTTGTCAACCGATATTTTATCGATATTTTACCGATATCCGGTACGACATTCCATGTTTCAAACACAAAAATAGAGTTTTTTTCCACATTACTCGGCGCCACTAGCCTTTTTCCCATATCACCTGGAATATTCAAATAACTTCTATATCACCTGGAAACTTCCGAAAAATGCTCATCTTCGGCCTTAAAACATTTTAACTTATGGAATTCTTCACTTTTATCCGGCGAAAGCATTCCAATAGTATTCCACTCGGAACTCGGAGGAGGAGGCATTTCGACGAAGCTCCGAATGTCGTGACGATCCTAACCAAAGCCGATGGCCGCCCACGCCCAGAAAAAAGCTCTGATCAAGGGATTTTGATATAAGAGCAGTGGAGAAGCCCGCCCTACTACAAAAGTTGAGATTTGCATGTAAATAAACACATATAAAGGCCACCTATTGGTGCTCGACCACTCGTGGACATCAAATAAGAGGATAAAAATAGGCAAATGCGTGGAGTACTCGTCGGTGAGCGGCAAGTACTATTTGTATAATCGCCAACCACTATATGATGTCTCAATATCTTTCTATGATCCTAATGAAATGGAAGAGGAGGAAAAATAAATAAAAACACAAAAAATAGGCAAAAACGGATAAAAATGAGCGAGTTATGACATTTTGAAGTTTGTCGTAAAAGTGTGCATTCTTACGTGCGACCCCATTTGAGGTTGTGTGTTCGTATCCACAACCCCATTTGTGGTCATGTGTACATACGCACGCTTTTACGGCAAACTTCAAAATGTCATATCTAGTTTATTTATTATCCATTTTTGCCTATTTTTTGTGTTCTTCCTTATTTTTCCTCCTCTTCTTCTTCATGAGATCTCAACTTTTATAATAAGGTACTAAAAAATAAGGAAAAATAAAAAAAATGGGTAAAATAGATCATAAATGAAGGAAATATGCATCGTTGAAGTCATGTCTAACGATACACGACTCATTCAAGTCGTGTACACGAACACACGACTTGCATTGGAATCGTGCATAAGAACACACGATTTACGACAAACTTCAAAATGTCATAATTTGCTCATTTTTTATCTATTTTTGCCCATTTTTTTGCATTCTTCCTTATTTTTCCTCCTTTTCAGTTTCATTAGGATCACAGAAAGATATATAAATAGTACTTGCCACTCGCCGACGAGTATTTCATATTTTTACCTATTTTATCCTCTTATTTGATGTCCACGAGCGGTTCGAGCACCAATGGGTAGTCATTACATGTGTTTCTTTACATATAGATCTCACATTTTGTAGTAGGGGCGGCCTTTCTCGCTGTTCTTACATCAAAATCTCTTGATCATAGCTTTTTTCTGAGTGTGGGAGGCCATCAACTTTAGTCTAGATTACCGCGATGGTCGGAGCTTCGCCAGAAAGCTTCCTCCTCTGAGTAAAATGCTACTTGAATGCCTTCGCAGGATAAAAGTAAAGAATTTCGTCGGTGAAAATGTTTTAAGGCCGAAGAGGGATACTTTGGGAAGTTCAGGTCCCATTTCCAGGTGATATAGCATTTCAGTAGAAAAATCAGGTAATATGGGAAAATGGGTAATGGCCCCAGGTAATATTAAAAAAAAAACTCACAAAAATGTAACCCACCTCTTAATTTTCGTTGCACACGGACCCGTTCGCGGTCGTCCCCGACATTATCCAATTTCAGATTATCCAAAACCTTTCCATATATTACAAGGGAAAAGTTTATATGAGATCGTTCTCATATTGCTTATATGAGGCCACTTTGAATCGTATTTATTGGATCTTGATCCGATGGCTATAAATATCCATAATATCTCACCCACTCCTTGATGTGACACACTCACCTACCCACTGATTTGATATCCACCCTCCGATGAAAATCTAACGGTAATAAAAATTGGCCTCATGCTCCTTATATGAGAACGATCTCATGTAAACTCATCTCATATTACAATCACTCCCCCTCTTATTTCCACATTTTCTTCTTCGTCTCCTCCGTTCCATTAAGCTTTCAAATTTGCTTCCTTCAAAAACCCAAAAACCAAACTCAGAAGCAGAGCAGGACAGAGCCAATTCCCCACTACCAAATGGGAAAGACTAAAATGGTTTAAAAAGATTGAATAGTCAAGAATCAGTTCCAGAAGCGTAAGAAATCCAAACTTTTTTGGATTCCGATTGATCCTCGTATGATCCTAAAAGAGATTACTCCTTATCCTCTGGGTAGGCTTCAATCTTATAAAACCATTTTAGTCTTTCCCATTTGCATTTGCTTTGGTATCAGAATTTCAGTTGCGTTGTTTCTATTCTTGGGTGGTTCAATGTCTTAGTTTTGTCAAATGCATGTTTTTGTTTGTGGTTCTTTTCAGGCAGTATCTTTGAATACAAATTTGGTTGCTTCTCTGTTCTTGTTGGATTGAATCATAACCAGATTGAATAGTACATTTCTTTAGGCTGTTTCTGGTTGGTTCTTTGTTTGCTGTTCTAGGTTGTTGTTGGATTGAAACAAAAAAATTGAAATTTTCATTTCTTTCGTTTTGGGTTCTATAGAATTTTTTATTGGAGTGAAGTTCATTGCTCACCGCCTTGAAAATTCTGTTTTTTTAATCATCGTGGGTTTGATTGCTAGACGTCAGAATTGCGGTTGGGTTTTGTCCTTCTTGGGTCATCAATCTCTTAGCATAGTGAAATGCATGGTTATGTTCGTGGGTTCTTTTCAGACAGTATTTTGAAATTCAAATGTGGTTGTTTCTCTGTTTTCTGTCGTGGTTCTTGTTGGATTGAATCATAACCGCATTGAAAATTCCATTGCTTCCGCTAGAATTTCTTGTTGGATTGGCATTTTTAAGTTTATTTGGGACAGTAACTTTCTTTCTGGGTATTCATTCCAACTTATGCCAGTTTCTTTGTTCTTGGTTCTTGTTTAATGAATCAATATCAGATCGAAATTCATTAGAAATTTCTTATTTCGTTTTGGGGTCGGTGGAATTTCTTGTTGGATTGAATAAACGGAGCACTGTCAAAACAAAAATGGAAAATTTTCAGTTCGTTTTTTAATAAATTGAAATTGTACAATTTTAGCTGTTAGCTTCTTGGGTCTTGTTAAATTGAACTTCTCCTTTTGCTCTGGAATAGCATCTGATTGCTGATTGATTTTTTGAAATTTTCAGTTCTTCTTGACTTGACAGATTTCTTGAATTTGGAACGAATCCGACATTTGAGGCAGTCGAAATGACCTCAAGATCGTACACCAACCTTCTGGATCTTGCAACGGGGAATTTCCCAGCAATCGATGGCCGGTCGGCGGGACGGAAGTTGCAGCGGACGTTGTCCATGCCGGGAAGGGTTAAGGTGCGGGAAGACGAGTCGGACTCCGGCGGCGATTCTCCCTCCTCCCCGGACCCGGACTCTCCCGTCGCCATCAACCGCGTAATCATCGTCGCCAATCGGCTCCCGATATCGGCGATGCGCTGCCCGGACGGAAATGGCTGGAGCTTCGACTGGGACGAGGACTCCCTCCTTGTCCAGCTGCGGGACGGCCTGCCGGATGGCATGGAGGTGTTTTACGTCGGCTGCCTCCAGGCCGACGTCAGCGAGGCCGAGCAGGACGAGGCGTCGCGTGAGTTGAAAGAGAAATTCAAATGTGTGCCGGTCTTGCCGGGGGAAATAGCGGGAAAATTTTATCATGGATTCTGCAAGGAGCAGCTATGACCATTGTTCCATTACATGCTCCCCTTTACCACCGACCACGGCAGACAGTTCGACCGGGAGCTGTGGCAGGCCTACGTCGTCGCCAACAAGACTTTCCGCAATAGGGTGATGGAGGTACTCAATCCGGACAATGACTATATCTGGATTCATGATTACCATCTCATGGTATTGCCTACCTTCTTGAGGAAGAAGTTTATCAAGCTGAAAGTGGGATTCTTTCTCCATTGCCCGTGGCCGTCGTCGGAGATTTACTGGACTCTTCCTGTGAGGGAGGAGATTCTGAAGGCTTTATTGAATGCAGATTTGATTGGCTTTCATACTTTTGATTATGCGAGGCATTTCCTTTCCTGCTGCAGCCGGATGTTGGGTTTGGAGTACAAGTGCAAGAGGGGCTACATTGGGTTGGAATATTACGGGAGGACGATCGGGATCAAGATCATGCCGGTGGGGATTCATATGGGGCAATTGGAGTCTGTGTTGAGTCTTGCCTATAAGGAGTCAAAGATTAATGAGATTCGGCAGAAGTTTGAAGGGAAGACAGTCTTGCTTGGCGTGGATGATATGGATATCTTTAAAGGAATCAATTTGAAGGTACTGGCTATGGAGCAGATGCTCGAGCAGAATCCCGACTGTCGGAACCAGGTTGTGTTAGTTCAGATTGTTAATCCTGCCAGGGGAAGGGGAAGGGAACTTGAGGAGATGGAGGCAGAGATTAAAGCCAGTTGTGGGAGGGTCAATCAGCAATTTGGGCAACTGGGTTATGATCCTGTGGTGTTAATTGAATATCCTATCTCAGTCAGTGAGAAAATTGCCTTCTATTCCATTGCAGAATGTGTTGTTGTCACTGCTGTGAGGGATGGTATGAACCTCACTCCTTATGAATACATTGTCTGCAGACAGGGTCTTTCGAGCTCTGAGGCTAAGAAGAGTATGCTGGTTGTGTCAGAGTTCGTCGGTTACTCGCCTTCCCTCAGTGGAGCTCTTCGGATTAACCCATGGAATATTGAAGCAACCGCTGAGGCAATGAAGGCAGCCATCTCAATAAATGAATCCGAGAAAGAATTGAGGCATGAGAAGCACTATAGATATGTCAGCAGCCACAATGTTGCATACTGGACTCGGAGCTTCATGCAGGATATGGAAAGAATTTGCCTGGTTAACTCTAGGAGAAGTAGTTGGGGTCTGGGATTTGGCCTTGGCTATAAAGTTCTGTCACTGGATCCTAATTTCAGGAAGCTTTCAATAGACGACATTGTCTTGGAATATAAGAGTTCCCAGACCCGAGCAATTATGCTAGATTATGATGGAACTGTAATGCCACAGGATACTCATGTCCAATCTCCTAGCTCAGCTGTGATCAAAATTTTGAATATTCTTTGCGATGATCAGAAGAATGTTGTTTTCATTGTTAGTGGAAGAGGTAAAGACAATTTGGGGAAGATGTTTTCTCAATGTGAGAAGCTGGGGATTGTGGCTGAGCATGGGTTCTTTTTGAGGTAAAGTGGTACTCTTCTTTCTCTAGATTGTAATTTACATACCAGTTATGTTCAACTCTTTTCATCTTTTGTTTAGGTGGTCTATTGATGAAGAATGGGAGACTTGTGGTCAGAATACAAGTTTTGAATGGATGGAGCTTGCTGAGCCAATCATGAAGCTGTATACAGAGAGTACAGATGGCTCTTACATTGAAACCAAAGAAACTGCCATAGTTTGGCACCACCAGGATGCAGACCGTGACTTTGGATGTTCCCAGGCAAAAGAGATGTTAGACCATCTAGAGAGTGTGCTGGCTAATGAACCTGTTGCAGTGAAAAGTGGGCACCACATTGTTGAAGTGAAGCCTCAGGTACTGTCATTTTCTGTTTTACTTATGTGCTCAGTTAAATTTAGATTAAGTTCTCTCTGCACCATATTGAAACCTTTTTGTAGTGAGGTATTGGTTTCACAAGGGACAGGGAAAACAATGTTCTACATTGATGGAAGGACCGGTTGTAGCTACTGTGGAAAGGACCGTAATTTAGAGAAGTTTTCTAAGGCAGCTCTTGATAATCCAAGGCGATGTTATATTATCTACATATGTCAGCACTATAAATCTCTTGAAATCTGCCTTAGATTAATTAAAATCTGCCTTAGATTAGCACTAGATGCTCTTCTTTTATGATGAACTATATTTGTTCTGTAGCACCCTCATTATCCCTTATTACAACTCTGTTTGTTTAGGACGATTGTTCATAAACTGGTATATAGAAATCTGTAGGACGCAGTCATAAACTCTCTCCATGTCGTACTGAATCATTTTCTAATTTATAATGGTTGCATTTTTATAAAAAACATATTGGTTGCACCAGGGACAGAAAACAATGTTCTATACATAATGTTTAGCGACTGTGAGAAGGCAGGTAATTTAGAAAACTGCTTTTACAAGGCTGCTCATGATAATTCAAGGCAAAAGTTAGAGATTTTTACATATGTCAGCACTAGATTCATCTTGAATGTTTCCTTGGAATGTCAAAAACTGTCTTAGAAATAGCATTTTTATGTAAGATTAAATCATGTTTCTATGGGTAACTTTGGCCCAGTCTTGTAGTTGTACCATCCATTTAAGTGAAAGAACCTTAGCATTGTGGGTTCTGTTTGATGTTGTCCTTTTATGTTGAGCTATAAATGTTGTGTGGCACCTCTATTACCCATATTACCCTGCTTGGTTATTTAGATCTGTTATTTAGATTTTTGCGAAGTACGATTTCTTAGTCTCTTTTGCATAGAAGCAATTACTTTTTAGCTATGGTGTGCTAATCCATGTAATGGATGGTGGTCTTTTAGGGTGTCAGCAAGGGCCTAGCTACTGAGAAGATCATAGCATCAATGAAAGCGAATGGGAGGCAAGCCGATTTTGTGTTGTGTATTGGTGATGACAGATCAGATGAAGACATGCTTGTGGGGATGACTGCACTTAAAGGATAAATGATCTCATCCAACTCGACAGTTTTTTGCATGTACAGTAGGTCAGAAGCCGAGCAAAGCCGAGTACTATCTAGACGACCCATCTGAGGTCACAAACATGCTCCAAGCTCTTGCTGGTGTCTCAGATCAGCAATCCTCGCATCAGCCTGAAACTGAGAGTTAGTCCCTTTGGCAGCACCCCCAATTGCTGATTCAAGAGCTAGAAAATCCGGAAACTTCATGATGGATTTTTTTATCAGGCCACAATATGAAGGGGGGGGTTCAATTTAATTATTTCTGAAGGGATGGTGAAGCCTTACTATGTACAGGGGTGGCCTGAAACAGGCACAGAAGTACAGCAAGGAACACCAAAATTCTTTCATAGGTATATACCAGACATTTCATCATTAGTCCCTATTTTTGCTTCATTTTATCTGTGCATACAAAGGATAATTGGATGTAAGCAATGGTAGAGCGAGGAAGTCAGCAGAAGTACAGAAGATACAGGGTTTATCACAGATTTGTTATAGGCAACCATTCATAAAGAAACAAATGATATAGCCATACCAGATCAATCTTTCTTTGATTTTACTTGATTCGTTATATTCCTTTGTAATTTTTACCTAAAATGTTTTAGTTCGAAAATGAGATGCCTAAATGTAAAATTTTTTGGTCCATTTAATTTCTTGTTCTTTGTTGCCGCATCTGATGGCTCTTGTTACAAATGTAGTAAGTGTAATCAGAGTTTTAGAATCATGAGGAAACCTGGTAAGCTTAACCATTGTCATTATTAATTAGATTTTTTTGGGAGGGGGGCACAAGATTAGTGAGAGCTTATGTGAAGCAATTTGTAGATTTATTTTACACTCGTTTTCAAATGAAAAATTCTTTTCTGGCCATTGGTTCCCTATTTTTCTGAACTTTACTTCAGAGTCATTGGATTTGTATATAGATTGTCAACAATAAGGAGAAATGAAAGGAGAAGTGACTGAATTGCGTTCTCTATGACTATTCTGAAAGGAGAAGTGAGAGTTTTTACCATATTACCTGGCGCCAACTTTCGTTTTTCCATATTACCTGGTTTTTCCGGTGAAATCCCATATGGTCTGGAATCAACACTTAAAGTACCGAAAATACCGTTCTTTTACGTTTTTCATACCTTTTGTATCCTAAGGTACCTGGTTCTTCCAAAAATGCTTCATTCTTCCCAAAATTAGCGATTTACGGGAACATCCAGTTGGGGAATAAGACATTCCGGCGAAGGTTCGTCCATCATCGCAGTTCAAATCACCGTCGGCACCGTCCAACACGAAAAAAATAAAATTTCATGCCGGAAAACAACAAAATCAGAGGGAAAGATGAGAAAAAAAATCTATGATGAAGGGATTTTAATATAAGAGCAGCGGGGAAGCCCGCCCAACTACAAAAATTAAGATCTATATGTAAAGAAACACATATAAAGGTCACTAATTGGTGTTTGACCGCTGCTGGATATGAAATAAGATGATAAAAATGGGCAAAAACGTAAAATACTTGTCGGCGAGCGACAAGTTCAAATTATATATTTTTCTATGATCCTCATGAAATGAAAGAGGAGGAAAAATAAGGAAGAACGCAAAAAAATGGGCAAAAATGGATAAAAAATGAGCGAGTTATGATATTTTAGAAATTCCAGTAAAATCGTGTAGTCGAAGTCACAAGTTGAATTCAAGACACGACTCGAATTGATTCGTATCTTCGACGACTCGATTTTATTAGAATTTTTAAAATATCATAACTCGCTCATTGTTTATCTGTTTTTGCCCTTTTTTGCGTTCTTCCTTATTTTTCCTCCTCTTCCATCTCATTAAGATATATTAAGATGAAAGAAGAAAAAAAGTGGAAACTCTTCGCCAGAAAGCTTCTAAATTTTCTTTCTTCTTATTTTTTCATCTTCTTTCATCCTAATATATCTTCATGAGGTGGAAGATGAAGAAAAATAAGGAAGAATGCAAAAAAATGGGCAAAAACGGATAAAAAATGAGTGAGTTATGACATTTTAAACATTCGAGTAAAATTGTGTCTTGAAAGACACGGCTTGCAGTAAAATCGTGCACTCGACACGATTTTACTGCAAGTCGTGCCTTTCAAGATACAATTTTACTGGAATTTTTAAAATATCATAACTCTCTCATTTTTTTATCCATTTTTGCCTTTTTTTTTGCGTTCTTCCTTATTTTTCCTCCTCTTTGACCTCATGAAGATATATTAGAATGAAAAAAAAAACAAGAAGAAAGAATAAAGTAGATGCTCTTCGCCGGAAAGCTTCCATTTTTTCTTTCTTTTTATTTTTTCTTCTTCTTTCATCCTAATATATCTTCATGAGGTGGAAGAAGAGGAAAAATAAGGAAGAACGAAAAAAAGGGCAAAACGGATAAAAAATAAGCGAGTTATGACATCTTAAAAATTCTAGTAAAATTGTGTCTTGAAAGACACGACTTGTAGTAAAATCGTGCCATCGAGAACACTAAATCTTAATGCTACCCATGGCTTTTGCAACAACCCTTTTGAGACATCTCATATTGGCCTTGGTTACGGTTATTGCTTTGAGCAAGGGACCGGATGTCTCCAAGGAAAAATATTTCAAGATGAAAAGGTACCTGAGTTTCATAAATAGGTCCTCTATAAAGAACATCAAGGTAATTAAGCTTCATAATACATGTTCACATTTTTTAACGTTCATCATTTTACAAAGTGTATAATGAATTAATCTATGTATTTGTTACTGCAGACCAAGCATGGACAAACTTTTGATTGTGTAGAAATGTACACGCAGCCAGCTCTGGATCATCCTTTGCTGCAGAATCACACAATCAAGATTATCTTTTGATTTACTTGTCTTCAAATCAAGCCTCACAACATTATTATATGCACTGTGACTAGTACTAATGCTCACCAGATGAGACTATCTTCCTTACCTCTAAGAATTAATGTTTCACCTTCATGGTAAGAAAAAATGAAAGCTTTCCAACGAAGAGCTTCCATTTTCTTCTTTCTTCTTATTTTTTCTTCTTCTTTCATTCTAATATTTCTTCATTAGGTGGAAGAGGAGGAAAAATAAGGAAGAACGTAAAAAATTGGTAAAAACAGATAAAAAATTAGCGAGTTATGATATTTTAAAATTATAATAAAATCATGTCATTGAAGACACGAATCAATTCAAGTCGTGTCTTTGAGACACGACTTGAATTCAACTCGTGTCTTTGACGACACAATTTTACTAGAATTTTTAAAATGTCATAACTCGCTCATTTTTTATCCGTTTTTGCCATTTTTTGCGTTCTTCTTTATTTTCTCTCCTCTTCCATTTCATTAAGATCACAGAAAGATATATAATTTGAACTTGTCTCTAGCCGACGAGTATTTCACATTTTTGCCCATTTTATCCTCTTATTTCATATCCAGGAGCGATCGAACACCAATGGGTGACTTTTATATGTATTTTTTTACATGTAGATCTTAATTTTTGTAGTTGGGCGGGATTCCCCTCTACTATTACATCAAAATCTCTTCATCCCACTCGTTTTTCCATTTTTTGGTGCGAAGATTACCTTTCCCGATTTGGACGGTGCCAGCGCCGACGATGATATGGGCGGAGATGCCGGACGGCGCGAGCTTCTCCGGGTACCCGCTCCTCAGATTCCGGGTAATATGGAAAAACGCAGAGTGGGGGTGCTTATACCTAAACCTAAGTGTATTTTTGGTACTTTCTGGGTCATATGGAAGAAAGAAAGAGATTCCGGGTAATATGAGAAACTCAAAGTTGGCGCCAGGTCATATGTAAAGAGCTCGAGAAGTGATGAAAAACCCTTGGACGCCGCATTCTTCTGGCCAATTTCAGGGAGCAAAACTGATGAAGGCAGTGAAGCTAACAACCTAGGGTCTTCAAAACCTAACAGTTTCTAATTATAATCCCAGATAAATATGAAGGCTGAGAGAACAAATCAGGACTAGCGCATTGTTATATAAGTTTGAAACTGCTGCCCCACAACAATGGGGTGTTGGTGTGATGGTGAGGACACGCTTCATGAAGAGAAGGTCCTGAGTTTGATGTTTGAACCCCTCAACCCCCACTCCTTTGGCCATCTGCCCGGGATTATATCCCAAATTACCCATTGCTTAAGATGGATGGTCCCAGTACGTCCCCCATAGGATAGGTCTTGTCCTACTTGTAGTCGGGTCCTAAAGACTCAAACACAACTTGTTATCTAAAAGAAATGCTGCCCCAATTATTCGTTTAGGCTCCTCAATTTTACATCCCTACCTGGAATCATTCCTTTCAGTGGAAAATATACACATTGGCAGGTCCAAGTTGATGAATCAATAAACTTTAAGATATCACAAACTCCACAAAGTAATATTTGCAAACGTATCTTGCCACTCATTACCAAAAACAGGAAAAATAAAAAACGAGCCACTATGTGAATTTGGCAACTTTGTCGTACCAAACAATAGTGTAAAACCTATTGAGATAGGCTTGGCCCAAGCAACGAGCTTGTCTTTGAGGTCATCTTAGCATATTGCATCTATGGTGAGAACGTGCATGAGAATCTTTTGCTCATTGTAATTGATATCTATAAAATATACACATTTTTATATGCCTTTCTGCCTATATGTTAGTCGTAATTTTAGTTGAAGTGAGGATTATTAACGGTTAATCATTATTAGGTGAGTAATTAGGATTTAATAAATAAATGTGCTTAATTGATTAATTTAGATGCGTTAATTAGATTGAATGGATTTACATTTAATTATGCGTCTAAGTTATATTTAATTTTATTTATGCAGGTTTTAAGAGTCCAAATGCAGATTGCCAAAGTGAACGCATATCAAACTAGTTCAGTGCTGAGATTGAAGATCCGATGGATGGAGTCACTATGACGGGTTTTAAAGAAGAAGAAAAAAAGGAAAAAGGAAAAATGGACGGTTCAGCGGTTCGGTTCAGAAAAGGAAAAAATAATAAAAAATGAAAAAAATGACCCGAGCTCGATGGCTCGGGAGTTCAGTAGAACAAACAGAGCTCTGTTGAGCTCTGTTCTGGTTGGAGTTGGCTGCAGTGGCCTAGGCTGGATCGACGAGGGGTCTCGATGGCGGCCATCTGAAGGATCGACGGCGACGATGATGGCGGAAGGGTCGACGATGGGTGCGACGGCGAAGCTCGACGAATGGTCGTCGATGAATAGCGATGGCGGCCATTTGAGATGAAAACATAACAGTCACGGTGGCGGCTAGGACGACGGCAAGACGGCGAGCTTGGTGGCAATGGAGACGATTGACGACGAATGGCGGACTGGAAAAACAGAGGATCGTGCCGGATTGAAAGGACGGCAGATGGTGTCTCAATCGGGAAACAAAAACAGATGGAATCCTATCGATTTGGGACTCGATTTGGAAATGGAATGAGGCGTACTCGATATGGGAAGTTATGGATTTGGAATCGTGCTCGGATTTGGGACTCTTAGGAAGTCTATAAAAAACAGAACGGAGGATCGGAGAAAAGGGAGAGCTTTTGACAGAAAAAATAGAGCCTTTTTCGGAGTTGTTTCTGCCGGAGAATTGCCGAATTCCGACGTGGTTTCGGCCGGAAGAAGAGAGGAGTCAGCCGGAGGGGTGAAGGAAGAAGAAAGGAGCGATTTTGGGTGAATTCCACGATTGCTATAGTACGCTACAGTGCACAGCTCGTTGGAGGGGATGATGAACAGTACCTGTGCATGAACAGTATTCTGTGAACAGTACTTCGGTGAAGAGTGTTCCTACAGATGACTTCAACAAATCAAGCTTCTTCTTTCTCTTATTTTATGTCTGGCTAATTTTCTTATCAAGGCTAGATGAAGCCCTAAATATGTATTATTACTCTTGATTGTTTAATGAATTGGAGTTGATATGATTGTTCTTAATGCGATTTCATGTTTCATAATTTGATCTAGTGCTTGACCATAGGCTGGTAAGATTATGACTGAAATTTGATATTGATATTTCCTGTGTTTAGATAATAACAAGTTTGTATTGATTTTATGCCCAACCAAAGGATATAATTAATTACATAATTTATAGTGAATGAACTTTTCGTGTCCGACCAAAGAACGTGTTGTAAATTCACTGGTAATTCGTATGTCTGACCAAAGAACATGAATTACCATATCATATCATCTTGTGGAAATACTAATTGAGAGTAATAATTGCATATTTAGTGGTGGATTCGATGCTTTGATATTCTCATCACTTGATTTCTTCTGAAAGTTTGCTCTTTAGTTAATTAAAATCATAAAAGAGTTAAAAAATCAATCAATCAGTAATGCTTCCAATTTGGTCCACAAGCCTCTTCTTTGTGCTTCTTGTTATACAGGGCCTGTTTGGTAGTAGCTTTCCGGAGTGGGAAAGCCAGATTCTAATGAAAAAGTAGAGGGGTGGAAAAAATGAGTGTTTAGTTGGGAAGAATCAACTTTTAGAGAAGAATTTAGGGCATGATGGCAATTTTATAAATAAACATAGAAGGCAGGGGCACATAATAGAAAAAAAGTGTTTTCATGATTAAAAACGTATTTTTTCATATTATGTACCCCTGTCTTATTTATAAAATTATAAAATATACCACTATGAAAAGTAAGAGAAGTGAGAAATCACTTCTTTTGGAAGATTTTCTTAAAGAAGTCTGATTCTCCTAAAAGTTGGCTGAGAAAGCTATACCAGATATAAGTTCAATCTTGCACACGAATAAGGTGGACCATATTGGAAAGGCCATACTCCCTCTGTCCAAAAAAACCTTGCTACATTTAATATAAAAAAATGGTTGCATTTGAAAAATCATAAATCCAGCATTAAAATGCAAGTTGGGAATGTCCTCCAAAAACTTGGGACATAAGCCTTCAAATATCATGGCCCCTTCAGGCCAATTAATTTAACTCATTTTCAAATGCAACCAAGTTTTTTTAGACATTGGGAGTTTGCGTTGGGTGGAGTTGTGCAGTTCATTTTGAAAATTCGATTGCATCAATTAAAAGTGCTCGGAGGGAATATCTAGGATTTGGACCCATAGAAAAATGTCCCCATTTAAGAGGAGAAAATAAACAGGTACAATCATTTGGGTCCTCATGGAGCCGCATTGTGTTAGAATATGTAAATAAATGAATAAAGATTTTCATTTCCTAATAGCTCAAGCTTTTGAGAAACTTGGTTATCTTACATTGTACTAGAGCTCCAGATTGTGAAAATCCTAAGTTATAGTCTTGATGGAGGCATTTATACCCCAATTATGTTCCATGTGCCGCGCTTGGTGGACACTTGCACGTGAAGGGGATGTTAGAATATGTAATAAATGAATAAAGATTTCCATTTCCCAACAGCTCGAGCTTTTGGGAAACTTGGTTATCTTACACATTGAACCCGCACTAAAAGGAAGTCTAAGCAGAGGCTGCATTCTAGCTTGTGTAGATCTGCTTGGAAGAACCTATGTTGGACTGGGTGTGATTATATTACATTTACAAAGCTTATATCTGTGTAATGTGTTGGTACAACAGAGGTCATGTGTAATTTGATTTAGTCGTACTTCGAATCTCTGCCTGATATGGAAGAGTTAAATTGAAAGATACAGCGATCAAGCTATGCAATCGGGTACAAGATCAGGAACATGCTTGGCATTCTTAAGCTATATCATGTTTATTGAGAGAGAAAAATAAGACACAATAGAAAGTTGTATTGAATTGATTGAATACGATTCTCGCGTGCGACATTTTAGTGTGTTTTGTGGTCCCTTTGGGGTGTGGAGTTGATCCTGCTTTATGATCTTCACTCTTTCCACTTTGCTCTGTAACTTCTTATGTGGACTCTGTTTGGCTTTGCCTTGCTTATGAATTATTCTCTTTTTAAAAAAAAAACAAGAAGTGATTGATCCAGTACGACTAGGTTGTCTATGTCAAAGGACATACAGGAATATCACTAGCGTTTGTCCATCTACGTGCGTGAGAAAGTCTTGAGACATTGTATTGTCATCTGCCTAAGTATTCGTACGTAGGTAGAAATTTTTGCCTACAGCGCTCAGATTAAGCAGAGACTTCATCAGTTTTAGCTGCCAATGCATCAAAGAATTGCTCAAATAACTGTAAACTGACAACAATATCAGCAACAGAGCAAAATCAGTATAGAAGAAAAATTAACTTCCCAACAAATCCTTGACTATTTCAACAACAACAAAAAAAACTAATTTTTTACAAGATCTCATTCATAGACGTTTTCCCTGTCAACCAATTATGAGGAACAGAGTAAATTGATAGCATTATGTAATAATCAGTATAGACGAAAAATAACTCCAAAACAATCCTGCTTATATGGCACTCCCTCATTACATGGGTCTATGTTGTGGTTTGGTGCCACATAAGTAGAGTAGGAAAATGGAGTAAAAAAGTGGAGTAATAATATCATTACTCTTACTTACCCCTTTAACCATTTATCACCAACGGAGTTGTAGCAAAAAAAAGTTATCACCGACGGAGCAAAATCAGATGATAAAGTTAGGAAATATTTTATTGATAAATTGTTAAAAAAAATTATTAACACCCAGGTGATCACAAGGAATGACGTCAGCCCCGGTGCAATGCCCGTTGGATCCAGATCTGACGGTGTGCGCTAATGGAGGGGAGGGCAGGTGATTCAAAGTCGCTTGCCTCCTGCACTAACGCACTCCACCGGGTCATATGGACGTTGCACGCGTGCTTGTGGCACATACTAATTGAACTCATCGTTATAACCTTAGTGTAGAAAATATATGACTCCAAAATTAATCCTTCATTAGATCACATTAAATACAAATTTTCCTTCCGACCATTTATCACCGGCGGGGCAAAATCAAATATCCTATATATACCACTTTCCATAACCCTAACATATAGTCTACCACCTAATTACCACCAATTGTACTATTACAAGTTTACATTAACATTGGCAACATCCATATAAGTGTCAACATTTATTCCTTGATAAAGAGTTGCTCAAATAACTGGAAACTAGTAACAAAATCAGTATGCAATATCAGCATAGGAGAAAAATAACTCTACAACTAATCCTTGAGAAGATCACATTACATACACGTTTATCCCTTTAACCATTTATCACCAACAGAGCAAAATCAGATAATGTATACCAGTTTGTAAACCTATTAATTCACGAATTTGCAGATAATTTGTAGGTCAAAGTTACTTTAGGGATTGACATTACAGGTCAATTTAATTTAATGACATCACTGAGTCAATTTCACTACATAAACAACCCTGTGAACATCAATCTAGGAATTAATTTGACAGATAAATTCTTAAAAAAAAGTTAGCATGCAAGCGGTCAAAAGCAAAATGCTGGTTGGATCGAGATCGGACAGCGGGCCTTAATAGAGGGGGTGGAAGGGTGCTTCAAAGTCCCCTGCCTCCAGCACTAACACCACCTGATCTTAAATTGACAGTGATGTATGCTTGTTCTGCGGTACATACTAATTGGAATCATTATAAATTGTAGAAGTGTTGCCTTTGGTACATTAAGCCAAAATTTATTCTTCATTAGATCACATTAAATACTCCCTCGTTCTAAATTACTGTATAAATTTAAGAAAATTCTCATTTTTATTGGACCCTCAAGCCCATAAGGAAGTCGCATGACTTCTTCTCCCTTATATCCCGTCCAATTCGTATGCTCGGTCACCAACCAAGTTCAAATCAATCCTTCTAAGGGGTCGTGATTATAAACAAATATCCACAATAGATTTTCCAGATTCACTGTAGCATCCTTGTTTTTTCCATATCCAAGACGTGAAAAGATGTGTTTCACGTTGGATATGGAAAAAACATGGATGCTACAATGTAACAAAACATCAATGGATGTTTTGTTTTTAATCACGGCCCTAAGTCTCGTCCAATTTTGGATAGAGGAAGTTGCCTAATTTGTAAAATATATATAATATTTTAAGACAGAGGGAGTACATGTCATCCTTCCAACCGTTTATCACTAGCGGTACAACAAAAAAAAAAGATAGCGGATGCCCCTTTCCATAACCCTAACATTTTTTCCATTGCCAATAAAAAAAACCTAACATTTTTTAAATACAAAATTTTATCCTATTTTTCCTTCCACACGTGTTCTCCTGCCCACCCGACGGTCCCCTCAAACTGTACACACAAAAAGCTGCGCTTCCTGCTCCAGACACGTCACATGTCGTTCATCTGTGGACCCGGGCAAAATCTCAAGCGTCCGATCCAGCACCAGAAAACAGGGCACTCTTCGAGATTCCTGCCGCCTACGCCTGCCCCAAAACCGGTTCAACCTTGGTCCGACAACTCCGGCCCATCGACGAGGTAGACACGGGCCTGAGCCACCGTCTTCCCGACCATGAACCCGGGCGAGACGGTGAACCCGACCCGCGTCTGGACAGACTCCGGCGGGTCATCGCAGGCGCTCTCCATGTAGACCTCCGAAAACCGGCTCTCGGACCGGACCTGAAATATAGCCGCCTCCGGTTTGAAGGCGAAGGCGAGCTGGTTCAGCGCCCAGACGCGCTTCGCCATCTCCAGGAAGCCGGTTAAGAACCCGGGCAGCGGACAATCAGGTAAACCGCCCGCCCGGATCGCAGTCCGGCAACGCAAGTCCCCCAACAGCGACGATTCCAGCCTCGGGTGGACAAGGGCCAGGTACTTGACTCGGACAAACTCGGCGAACTCGGATTCCGGCGGGTGGCCGGCCAGGAACAGGGCGGCGTTGGCGGACTTCATCTTCATGAACTCCTCGAAAAACCGACTGCGCTGCCTCGGCTTCTTCCCGGCGCAGTCGGAGAACGCGGGCTGGTGGAAGTTCGCGAAGATCGTCAAGGAAACGAACGATTCAACGGCGAATATACGGTGGGTTGGTTTCGACACGGGCGAGTCGGGCTGGATTGCTTGAGCGGCGGCGTCTAGGTCCCATCCGGCCGTCTCCATCTCCACCAGTAAGAGCTTTGCGAAGCTACGGACCGCCCGGCTGGCGTGCCGGGCGGCGGTGACGAAGTGGCCGGGGTTGAGGGCGGAGAAGTGGAGATTATCGAAGGCCAACACGGAGCCTTTCGGGTCCAATCGCTTCTCGAGCAGCCGAGTCTGGCTCGCCGACTCCTGTAGCTTCTCGCGGAGGAAGACGAGCTCGGATTCTTTGAGCTGGAGCTGGGACTGAAGCTTCTTCGCCATGATTTCGTAAGTTCTGAGCAGGTTTTTGAGCTCCTGCGACTCGGCCTGCAGCTGGGTCTGCGTTGATTCAGGCAGGGTCTTGCTCATCTGCTTCTTGAAGTAGCTCTGCTTGAGCTGGGAGATGGTCTTCAGCTCGGAAACAATGGCCCCGTCGGCAAGCTGTATGTTTCCGGGATCATACGGCGACTGGGCAGCCTGGAGCTGCGCATAGGCGGCCTTAATCGCGGAGACCCCGGCAAATAACTCAGCCAGGAACGCCTCCCGGGCCTCCTTCTCCCTCTTCCGCGCCTCCGCCTTCTCGTCCACCTCCTCATCGGAAGGTCTAGACACAGAATCCTCAACAATCTCCGTAAACTTGGCGGCCTTGGCGACAGCCACCTTGAGGCGGAGGGCCTTGGCGAAGGAGTTCACGAGACCGGCCGTGGCGGTCGACTTGGGCTTGACGGTGTCCATCTGCAGCAGCGTAAGAGCAAGGCAACAACTGAGACCAACAAAACCAATAATGGAGAATGATCTGATCAAGACAAGAACAGGAGATTGAAAGATTCCTGCTTTCGCTGGAATCGAGGATAATGGCGGAAATTTGTATTATAACTCTGTTTCTAGCTTTATTTGAAACGAGAAAAAGCCGAGACGCGTGAGGGAGAAAGCTAAAAATCAAGATTTGTACAATCTCGAAGCTCGGGACTTCTTGTCTGTCTTGTTGCTCGAAATCCACCCAACAACGGGAAAGAGGAAGAAGATGAAGAAGAATCTCTGTAGCCCTTCCAGCAGCCTAGAAACTAGTTCTTCCCCACTCCCAACACCTTCTTGAATTCAGAAATCGCTCAAAACAGCTTGAAATCACAAAACAAATTATGGGTTCTCTTTGTCTTTCGACTCTTACCTCATGAACTTCAGCCTAGAAACTAGTTCTTCCTCCCTCCCAACTCGTGTTGAATCCAGAAATCGCTCAAAACAGCTCAAAATCCCAAAACAAATTATGGGTTTTCTTTGTCTTTCGACTCTTACCTCAAGAACTAGCAGCAAGATCGCTCCTTCATTGAGCAGCATCCTCCATGGCTCTCTGCTCTGTGTTGACTATCCAGCTATCGATAACGAGGATTCAATATGGGTTAATCCAAAATTAGGAGGGGAAAGCAAGAGGTCTGCAGTCTGCACCGGGGAGGTTGCCGGAAAGTGGAAAACTTGCAGGTGGAGATTTAAAGGTAGGATTTTTGGGGTTGGAGATTTGCTGATTCCGGCAATGGCCTGAGCTGAGCATGGCCGAGACAGGATTGGAAAATCTTGTATGGGAATGGAAAGCTCATTGATGAGAATCTGGGGCTTGAAGGTTTCACACCTGCAGGCTTTTTGTTGGCTTTGACCGAATTGTTGGGAAAATATGAGCGGGAAGGAAAAAGGGTAAAATGGTAAGTTGAATGGAATTAGGGCGGTGGAAACAAAACCCTAGGGTTTGGAAGTTCATTCTCCATTTATAGATGTTTTGAGCCTCGGAGAAATTTCTCCTGTGTTGCTGATTATTTTGTTACTATGCGATCGGTTTACGTCCATTGTGGGCCATGGGATTTTGATCCGGTGGTAAGCATTAAATAGGAGGCAGGCGGGCAGCTCACACGCGTTGTAGGCTGTTGATTTTGATTTGGTAGTGCTTGTTAATATAGGATGTAGATGGGTTTGAATTTGATTTGGTAGTGCTTGTTAATATAGGAGGTGGATGGGTTTGAATCATCCGCTTGTCCCTTATGTTAACGCGCTCCACCGATTCTCGAGTGGACGGCTTGCAATTTCGCGCACATCTTCTCGCTGAGTCAGGGCACATGTTAACTTTCTCTCACGAAGAGTCATCTACCAACCTCTCGCTGAGTCCGGGCACATGGTAACTTTTTCTCAGGAAGAGTCATCTACCAACCGTCTATGTGCGTGTGCATGTGCGTGTGTGTAACGGTACCTGTATATACAGTGAACATACGTTTTTTTATCTCCTCCTCCCTGAAAAAAAATCACACTTTAGAATTCAGATCCGATGGCTTGCAATGTGCCTCAACCAAGAGTTGTGAAAGGCAATTCAGTGCCAAAAAGATATAGGCCCCCTCCCACTTCAACAGTCCACATCAGGAATCGAAGATGAACTATCATAATAGAATATTTACATTTCTAATTACTGCTACAAAAGAAGGAAGAGGTGCCATGATTACTATATTAGGCCTATTTTCGTATTTGTTTGAATGTGTATTTAATACTCTCTCCTATCACTTTTAATAGATGCAATTTTTTTCAATGAACTAATTAATAAATATAATTAGTTGATGACTTGATGGGTATTCTTTGAGCCGGACAATGGTGGGAACCAGCCAGAAGCCAGGAAGGAAGAAAATTGTATTTATTGCATAGTTAGTTTTTTTTAATTTAGATTGAGTGTAAGTACATGGCTTCAACTAAATTATACTGGTTGTAACCAAAAAGAAAAAAAACTAAACTATTCTGGAAAAAACAAAACGGTTCTTTCAGTAACAAATGAGATTACTCTTTTCTTTCATTAAAGGGTCATTAGATTATTCTTAATGATCATTTATATTCTTCTGTCTGGCTCTGGCATTGATTATGGGCCCACAAGGTACATATTTTAATGACACGTATTTTATTACCAACTATATACTAAATTAAGAGAAAGGCCGATGTCATAAAACTGAATTTAATTGGAAAAAAAAGGCGGGGCCCATGAGTCCATGACTTATGAGTGGAGGACCATCAATGGCATGGCCCACTAGCCCAACGCCAATGGCCGGTGTCTGGTTACACAAATTGATAACATTGTTTGCACGCCACTCCACATCTTTGTCGCATAAAAAAATTGTAGAATCTTTTTTTTTCTTTTACCAATTTAGAAACTAAAACATCATCTACTTTTTTGTTACTGAAAAAAAAAAAAAAAGTTGGCATGCTTACGCACGTGGACATGCGCCAAGGCAAACTGAGACATCAGGTCAAGATCTAACGAAAGCATTGTTCCAGGCTAGGGAAAGGTGGAAGATTCAATCCCGCTCACCCGTTGTATTACAGTTGTCAAAGTAAATGCCATGAGATGTGCCATCGGTGGTGGTGCGGACATGCCATGGCCTCTACACGCCAAATCTAAGTGTCTCCTCCCCTCATTTGGCCTTAGATGCATGTTCCGCATCACCAACCATGGCTGGCACATGTCATGGCAATTGCCCGTGACACTGCAGTCTGTTGGACCAAAATCTGACGGGTCACAACACCGTTCTACACAAGACTTGATGAGCAACAGCGCATATCCACCTGATTCTGAAAATAATCACCTAACGTCTACTTACTCTATTTTTTTTAGGAAATGCATAATTTAATGGTCATAATGAAGTGGGTCTGATATTAAAACAACTCCACTTGGTTTTAGTCAGCCAAAACGGCTACCAGGCGAGCGTATTAGGAGCAAGGTTTTCAAAACCGAATCTCCCCTCTTGCAACAATTTTTTCAAAAAAAAAATTGTAAAATAATCCGGACCGGTCCGGCCCGGTTTCACCGGTTCGGTCAAAACCGGCCGGGTTCGAATCTCCCCTCTTGCAACAATTTTTTCAAAAAAAAAAATTGTAAAATAATCCGGACCGGTCCGGCCCGGTTCACCGGTTCGGTCAAAACCGGCTGGTTTTGACCGAACCGGTGAAACCGGCCGGTTTTGAAAAAACAGCCCGGTTCGTTGAACCGGGCTGAACCGGATGAACCGGACCGGTTTCCCGGCCGGACCGGCCGGTCCGGTCCGGTTTTGAAAACTATGCTCAGGAGTCAGGCCTGTCCAGGATGATACAGATTTGTTCACATTCTCTTACCAGAAAACCTTCCCATTTTGGAATTTACTTGAGACAGGTAGGCCTGAGACGGGCAGCTTTGGAGGAGGTGTTAGAAGAGTGTGTGGCACAATTCTCACAGTATTGAGAATGGCATGAGCATGGACATTGTAGCCGTTACCTCTTACCACAACTTTTATAACATTTTTTTGTCCTCCGACTTACATCGTCCAAGATATCCTCCACTGAACTAGAGTCGTCGATCACTAAGATCGGTTAAAGACCATACATGCGTAACATGCCTAGTGTGTGTGCCGGAGATCAATCCATGGCTCGTGTGAAGGGGAGGATATCGCGGAGGATAACCTTGAGAGGATAGAAAATTCTTCCTTTTTTGTGCTAGAATGAACCACACAAACAAAACATGCTTGGAGCCTTGGACTGTTTGCATAATAAAAATCTTATGAACACACGCAAAAAATGCTTCGACCAAAGAGGTTGATATACCAAGTGGTCTATTGCCCAACAAAAAAGAGCACACACCAAATGGTCAAATTTTAGTCGCCTATCCACCATAGTTGCACGTCTTCTAAAACCTAATGAGCTAGTGCTTTGTGTCCCAACCAAGAGAGTGTTAGTATGATGGACCGGACATGCTTCATGAAACAAAGATTCTGAGTTTGAATCCCCACTCCATTGGCCACTTACCTTGGATTATATCATGAGTTACCCAATGTATACGATGGATGGGCCTTGTATTTTTCACACTGAATATGGTGCTCTAAAAGGTGGTTGCCCTACCCCTTCTAGTCGGGTCATAAAGACACTCCCTATTATTAGTGGGGGGAAAATGTACGTTCTATGCTCTTGGAGGATAGTGTAACTTGAATTTACAAATAGAAGGATAGGATACAATCATTTTGAGAGCTGAGGGGAAGAAAAATTGTTTACTGTCATAAAAAGAAGTTGCCTTTGTTATTAAAATTACTTACTGCTACTGTCTCAAGGATGAGAAATGTGTACCTTTTGCAAAGATGATAATAAATTAGAAGAATTTATGATCGAATCAAACGAAACACTTTGTCCTTAAGACAGAATTCGCCCTCCCTACGGTGCTTAGGACTCTTGGGCGTCTGCCTCCCAGGATAAGACAATCAACCATGTACTGTAGGAGCACTCCAAACAGCACGCGCAGCGAACCACTAATGTGTAATGCTTTCACAGAAGAGATGAGGAAAGAAGAAGGAAGAAGATGAAGTATTGGAAAATCCGTAGAGAAAAACCCGTTTTTACAAGCTTTATAGAAATCCCGTTAAAGCCCATTGAAAACACACTGTTTCCCGTTAAAGCCCGTTGAAACCCTTTCCCGTTAAACGGATGCGTCCGTCCGTTAACGGTCATAATAAAACGGACCCATTTTGGTTGAACCAAAATAAATTAGAAAACCAAACCATTGAATTTGTCCCAAAATAATATTTTCTTGTTGACCCAACCCAACCCGACCCGGCCCGACTGGCCGCGCTTGCGAACCGAACTGAACCGAACCGAGCCGAGCCGGCCGGCCGGACGGACGGCAGCGGCGCGCGCGCGCGTGGGTTAGCCCACCTAGGTGCATGGGTCCAACATCTCTCTCCCCCACAAAAGTGGGGTGGCCCTTGGGCCTAACTTCTAAGACCAACCTTGGACCTTATATACCATCCACAACTCCTCTTTGGTGTGGATGTGGGACTATTCATCCTTCACCTAATTCACTCATTCACATCAATATAAGTGGGTTTTAACATGGGTTAGTATACCCACTTCTAACAATCCTCCACATGAATGAGAATTGGCTGGATAACGTATGCAAAAACTATGCAAAAAATTTGTGAAAGCAAATATTGAGAAGATCATACATGGGGGAGAGGTAGCTTTCGGCTTTAAACCTTCCCTTGTGAAGACTATCGGGTTTACTGGCTAATCAGTGAACGTGATGTCTTGAACTGTTTAGCCGTTTGTGTAAACCAAGACAATAGAAGTCACACAATCACTTCTCAGACACACTGTGGTTCTCATGACTTTGTTCATTTTGGCCCCGAACAAACCTGGTTTTCATGAGTGTTCTAGAAGATTTAGCCTTAAAATCCTCATAGAAGTGGCCCCTTCACACTCATATAGGTGATTCTCATTAGGAGCATCCTGCAATACCCCACTCGAACTAAGTCAAGCTATGAGAACCATTAAAAGCAAAGTTTATCCTGATTCATTCAGCAGGCATCACTATCTCATCATAGGAATGAGAACGAGATTTTATCTCCATAGTGATTCCCCTTGAATCCCCCACAATTCGGTTGTCCCTTTTGAACCTAGATCTTGGAATCTCCAGTCAACTAGGTTGGGTTGCCATTATGGTGATTCTTAATGTATAGGCTTCAAGCCCATTCCCCTCGATGAATTGCTCACTTGTTCTTTGGTCAAACCCTTTGTAAGCGGATCCGCAATATTTTCTTTTGACCGAACATACTCAATGGAAATTATTCCACTAGAGAGCAATTGTTTTATGGTATTATGCCTCCGACGTATATGTCGAGACTTACCATTATACAAGTTACTTTGTGCTCTTCCTATAGCAGATTGACTATCACAATAGATATATATAGGTGGCACAGGTTTCCCCCACATTGGAATATCTTCTAAAAAATGACGAAGCCACTCAACTTCTTCGCCTGCTTTATCAAGTGTAACGAATTCTGATTCCATTGTGGATCTTGCAATGCACATTTATTTAGAAGATTTCCAAGACACTGCTGCACATCCAATAGTAAAAACATATCCACTTGTGGATTTGGAGTCTCTTGTATCAGATATCCAATTTGCATCACAGTACCCCTCTAGTACTACTGGATACCTTGTATAGTGCAGTCCATAGTCTAAGGTATATCTTAGATATCTAAGAACCCTGACTAGAGCTTTCCAGTGGTCTTCCCCAGGATTGCTATTATATCTACTCAGTTTACTTACTGAGTATGTTATGTCCGGTCTCGTACAATTCATGAGGTACATGAGACTTCCAATAATTTGAGAATATTGGAGTTGTGATATGCTCTCACCCATATTTTTGCTTAAATGCAATGTCACATCTACATGTGTTCTCGCTGGACGATTATCATTCTCATTAAATTTGTCTAGGATTTTTGTAATGTAATGTGATTGAGATAATACATATCCATCAGATGTTCTAGTGATTTTCATCCCTAATATAACATCTGCAACACTCATATCCTTCATGTTAAACTGTTTGTTTAACATCCTCTTAGTAGCTTTAATGATATTATCATTGCTACCAATAATGAGCATATCATCCACATAGAGGCATACAATAACATAGCCTTCAGGTCTAGCTTTGACATAAACACATTTGTCACATTCATTAATTTTGAATCCATTTGACATCATCATTTTGTCAAATTTTTCATGCCATTGCTTAGGTGCTTGTTTAAGCCCATAGAGAGACTTAACAAGTTGTCACACTTTATTTTCTTGACCCGGTACAACAAACCCTTCAGGTTGTTGCATATATATTTCCTCATTCAAGTCACCATTCAAGAATGCTGTTTTTATATCTATTTGAAGTATTTCAAGATTATACAAAGCAGCCATAGCAATTAACATCCTAATGGAAGTTATTCTTGTGACTGGTGAGTATGTATCAAAATAATCTTGACCTTCCTTTTGCTTGTATCCTTTGATAACAAGTCTTACTTTATATTTGTCAATTGATCCATCAGCCTTCATCTTCCTCTTAAAGATCCACTTGTATCCGAGAGGTTTACTCCCTCGAGGTAGATCTACCAACTCCCAAGTGTGATTTTGCATAATGGATTCAATTTCACTATTTACAGCCTCCTTCCAATATTGTGCTTCAGGAGAAGACATTGCTTCCTTAAAACTTTGAGGCTCATTTTCTAACAAATAAGTTAGAAAATCTGGACCAAAGGATTTTGATGTTCTAGCACATTTACTACATCTAGGTTCATCATCTTCTCCTTCTTGGTCTTCACTATTGTCCGTAGCAATATCCAAAGTTCTTTTATGAGAACTTTCATTTTGTGTAGAATTCCAAGGAAAAATATGTTAAAAAAAAGAAGCATTCCTTGATTCAATCACTGTATTAACATTTATATCAGGAATATCCGATTTATGAACAAGAAATCGATATGCACTGCTATTATTGGCATGACCAATAAATACGCAATCAATGGTCTGTGGTCCAATTTTAATCCTCTTGGGATTAGGGACTGCCACTTTTGCTAGACACCCCCATACTTTTAAGAAGTTATAGGAAGGCTTTCGACCTTTCCATAACTCATATGGTGTCTGCAAAGTTTTCTTATGAGGTATTTTGTTAAGAATATAATTGGCTGAAAGCAAAGCTTCCCCCCACATGTTCTGAGGTAACCCAGAACTGATTAACATGGCATTCATCATTTCTTTTAAAGTTCTATTTTTCCGTTCAGCAACTCCATTTTGCTGTGGTGAATAAGGTGTCGTGGTTTGGTGTATAATACCATGTTGTGAACAGAAATCACCAAAAGGTGATTCATATTCCCCACCTCTATCACTTCTTAGAACTTTTATTTTCTTGCTAAGTTGATTCTCAACCTCTGTTTTATATAACATAAACATGTTTATAGCCTCATCTTTACTTCTCAGCAAGTATACATAACAATAACGAGTGTAATCATCAATAAATGTAATAAAGTACTTTTTACCTCCTCTTGTTTGAACAAGTTTTAAATCACATACATCGCTGTGAATTAACTCAAGAGGTTCAGTACATCTCTCAATACTTTGGAATGATTTCCTTGTTAATTTAGATTCCACACAAGTTGCACACTTATGATTAAAGTCAATATTAAATTTTGGCAGATATTCCATATTAATCAATCTTCGTAAAGCATTATAATTAACATGTCCTAATCTACCATGCCACACATCACATGACTCAATCATATAAGAGGAAGATGCATTCTCCTTCATAACATTAGAAACAGATACATTAGGTAATACATTGAGCTTGAAAAGCCCTTCATTCAGATACCCTTTTCCCATGTACATCCCACCCTTGGTCAAAACAAATTTGTCCGATTCAAATACCAACTTGAAGCCATTCTTGCTCAGCAATGATCCAGACACTAAATTCTTTCGAATTTCTGGCACATGCATCACATTGTTGCGCGTAAGTTCTTTGCCCGAAGTCATCTTGAGCACCACATTTCCAATTCCTTCAACCTTGGCAGTAGAAGAGTTGCCCATAAACAGTTGTTCACCATTTTCCACGGAGTGATAAGTGGAGAACATTCTCCTGTTTGAGCACACATGACGGGTAGCCCCAATATCCACCCACCATTCTCTATCATTAGTGATCATATTCACTTCCGAAATCATAGTAGAAAGGTTGATGTCATGCACATTGGTGGAGAGATTCTCCACTTCGGTCATGTGGGCTTGTGCCTTCTTCTTCCTGAAACCATCTTGTTTCTTCCGTTTGTAACAATCCTTAGCCTTATGGCCCACCTTGTCACACACATAGCACTTGCTCATGAACTTGTTGTTGTTGGAGTCATTGTTTGACTAACCCCTAGGATGCTTCCTCTTTTTGTTGGTAAAGTCATTGCTTTTATGCCCTTGTTCCACAACATTGACTTTGGCTTCCATGTCATGACCCCCAGTTTTCTTTTCAGAAGAACGGTTGTCTTCTTCAATCCTTAACCTCACAATCAGATCTTCTAAGTTCATCTCCTTCCGCTTATGCTTTAAGTAGTTCTTGAAATCCTTCCAGGAAGGTGGTAGTTTCTCAATTATTGCAGCCACCTGGAAAGACTCACTTAAAGTCATATCTTCTGCATGAATTTCATGAAGGATAACTTGTAGATCTTGAACTTGATTGATCACAGTCTTAAAGTCCACCATTTTGAAGTCCAAAAATTTGCCGACCACGAATTTCTTCGTTCCAGCATCTTCTGTTTTGTACTTCTTGTCTAAAGACTCCCACAGTGCCTTAGCACTTGTCATCGAATTGTACACATTATATAATGTGTTATCCAATCCGTTAAGGATATAATTTCGGCATAAGAAATCTGCATGTTTCCATGCATCTACTGCCGCAACAGCCGTTTTATCTTCCCGTTTCTCCTCAGTGAGAATGGGTACTTCCTCTTTAAGGAATCGGGCCAAATTCAGCGTGGTAAGATAGAACAACATTTTATGTTGCCATCTTTTAAAATCTACACCACTGAATTTTTTAGGTTTCTCCCCTTTAACTTGAACAGGAGCATTCACCGAAGTGGGAATCAGTACCGGAGTGAAATTCTCAGTAGCCATTTTTGTAACTTTGCAAATCACAGAAGATTATCTCAATAATAGCACAGTAATTACAGTAGAAATTACAGAACAGTACAATAATCAAAATTACAGTACAGCATAAAACATTATGTCTTAAGATTGTTATTAAAATTACTTACTATTACTGTCTCAAGGATGAGAAATGTGTACCTTTTGCAAAGATGATAATAAATTAGAAGAATTTATGTTCGAATCAAGCGAAACACTTTGTCCTTAAGACAGAATTCGCCCTCCCTACGATGCTTAGGACTCTTGGCGTCTGCCTCCCAGGATAAGATGATCAACCACGTACTGTAAGAGCACTCCAAACAGCATGCGCAACGAACCATTAATGTGTAATGCTTTCACAGAAGATAGGAGGAAGGAAGAAGGAAGAAGATGAAGTACTGGAAAATCCGTACAGAAAAACCCGTTTTTACAAGCTTTATAGAAATCCCGTTAAAGCCCGTTGAAAACACACAGTTTCACGGTCATAATAAAACGGACCCATTTTGGTTGAACCAAAATAAATTAGAAAACCAAACCATTGAATTTGTCCCAAAATAATATTTTCTTGTTGACCCAACCTAACCCAACCCGACCCGACCCGACCCGAGCCAGCCGGCCGGACGGCGGCGCGCGCGCGCGCGTGTGGGTTAGCCCACCTAGGTGCATGGGTCAAACATCTCTCTCCCCCATAAAAGTGGGGTGGCCCTTTGGCCTAACTTCTAAGGCCAACCTTGGACCTTATATACCATCCACAACTCCTCTTTGGTGTGGATGTGGGACTATTCATCCTTCACCCAATTCACTCATTCACATCAATATAAGTGGGTTTTAACATGGGTTAGTATACCCACTTCTAACAGCCTTTTGTCAACAACACTTGTTTATGGTAGTTAATATTAACATTTAGTTTTCTAAAATTAACTGATTTTAGTTTTTTTTCTGTGATAAAAAGGTTCATTTAATTATTATTGCAGTGATGACATCAATATGTTGTATATTTTGGTACAAGTACGTAATCGTTTCTTGAGCATGCTAGAGATAGGTAAATGCCAAAAATACATGCTCAGTAGGGACAAAAAGAGGACTTACATTTCTGCCAAGATTGGAAACTGGATCTGTTCCTTCCGTATCACCGAGCTTGTATATGCACAGAGAGCTGACAGGTGAGCTATGGACCCAGCCCCAGCTTGTCCATTCCTATACACAATCCATTGCCAAGATAGGTTTTGACCTAATTATCATCACCCCTTCCTTTGAGGACATTTCCTCGCAAGATGCGCAACCGATTCACACACAAAGCAAATAAGTTTCTTCTTGTCCTTTTGGATCTTTGAAGTAGGTTTCATCTTTCAATTGTTGTTACCCTTGTTATCCTTCTCCCCTAAGCTTTGATTTTACCCTCTACAATGTTGGCAAGACCATTGATTTGAGTAGAGGAGCTCTCCGCCACCTTTTGTTTGCCTCTGTGCCTTTCCTAAATATGATTGGCTATAATAAGGTAAGTAAGTGACATCTCTTCCCTCTTGTGCTTAAGGGTCATTTTGGAAATCCGACCATGAGGGAGGCAACTTGTCAATAAGGGTTGGAACATATAACCTCTTGTGGATTGGAATGCATTTCCCAACGATTTTGGCCACAATGTTCTAAACCTCAACTACTTGATCTCTAATGGACTTGTCATCTGTTATCTTATAGTCGAAGTATTCTCCAACCACATATTTTTCTTTCCCAACATGTTCCTTCCCAAACTTTTCTTTAGGGAATCCCACAATTGTTTAGAAGCTGGCAATTTAAAGTGCAAATCATTCAATTCATCACTCAAACAACTTAGAATGTGGCCATGACAAAGCACATCATCTTTCTTATAATGAGATTTCCATAGCCGGATCACAAATCACATGGAATATCTTTAGAGTGGTCAGCCAAAACCTCATTTTGTTTTGCCATCTGTTAAAGTCATCCCCTCAATTCATTTGTATCTCCAAATATGAAGTCGCTTTATTGCAAAGCTCCACCGGCAATTGATCAAGAGATACAATGGTATCTTGGACTCTTGGTGCACTCCAAGGAATCCGAGAAGAGTGTGTTTCCCAACTCTAGAATGAACGTGCAAATCCAACTCAAAGAGCACCAATCAAGATTGTGGAGAGATAAGAGCAATTGGGAAAGCACTCTCGTTTGAAAGAAGAAAATAAAAGAATCATATTTAGGTTAGTATCCCACTAACTCACATTCTAGAGACCAATTAAGGGGAAGGGGCACGTAGGAAAATGGCTAGTTGGACCATTTTCGGACGCATCGCAATGAGGGGCGATTGATCAGCCCTCAACTAGCAAGTGATCGAGGTCTAAAACGTGCATAATGGCAAAATTGAGAGCCCCGCGATCCTAGATCAATCAACATGCTCTTGGGAGAATCGTCCAAAAACCACCTCTGGTGATCGAACAGCGATCGATTGCTATTTCCCTTTTCCTATAAATCACTTTTCCGACACCAATGATAAAAATGGCAAAATTTTTAGAAGGGGGGTACATGACCTTTTAGTGGGTGGGAAGCCTAGCGTTCGAGCACTATATCCAGTATGTAATCCCCTCCTATGCGTACCATGGAAAATCGTCTCGCCGATATATCGGCGATATATCGGTATCGGCACTAAACCGATACATCGATACCAACCCGTATCGTTTTTTTGAAAAATTCCAAATATCGCCGATATATCGGTCTCGGTATTTTTTTAATTAAAAAAATATTTTTTAAAAAAAAAAAATTCAAATTTTTTTTTTTTTTTGAAAAAAAAAACCTTTCATGTTTGTTTTCTATGCTAATATGCATATTTTGAAATTTATTCTTTGTTTAAATTAGTATAACTCAGTTTAGAAGCTAGATTGTGAAAATATACGGTAAAAACTAGTTTTTAACTACCGATATTTTTTTACACAATATCTCCGATATATCTCCGATATTTCGTCTCTTAGGCCGACCGATATTTTACCGATATCCGATACGACATTCCATGATGCGTACAAGGACTACATATTACTCCCTTGCGTTCAAGGACTACATATAATATTTATCCCTGTAAGTCAATATATGATCCTGTGTAGGTGGCCACTGGAGCGGGATTGAAGTTCGAACTCTGGGCTTCCACTTCCCGAGGCATGGTACTGGCCATCCCATCCTAAATGTTAACTTAGAGTAGTACTAAGACTTAGAACACTGGTCTTCCCACCCTAGTAGAAGGTCGTGTACCCTGCTAGCCATATACCCCATTAATATATAATTTTCAACAATTACATGTAATTTTTACACATTTACATTAAAATTTTTCCTATTCTACTACATATACCAACTTCTCAATCTAAACTTGTACCCAAAAAGAAAAAAAATTAACTTCCTAATCTTGACCACATAAAAGTTTATAATAGTGTAGTAGTCTGTTGACCACTCATTAAGTAATTCAAAGTAATGAAAATATAAGCATATTCAGATCTAAAACATACAATAGTACGTGAATCGCCATTAAATGCGGCATGAATAATCGAGACAATAACATGAGCTAGCACGTATAGCAGGAATTTTATGGCAGTTTGGATTTCATCATGTCACATTCAAATGTTGATGTATGGTAATTATCACTTTGCAAAGGTCGGTTCGGTAGGACGAAGTTTCTCTATCAAGTAGCTACCTCTCCAACTTGGCTTCGTATCCCTTTCTCTAGTCTATTATTGAAAGTGCCCTCTCGTCTATTATGATGATAATATGAGTTGCCTAGCTAATTCCAATCAAAATGACTAGATAACATGAACAGAAAGGCCTATTCTAGGACACATATTTTTGAACGAAGGGAGTATTTTCAAAGGGGAGACTAAAATACAAACTTGCATTGGAAGTGTCCTCACGTCTCATTAAGTTGATAATATAAGCTGTGCGCCTAATTCAGATGAAATGACAAGGCACATGTACAGAAAGATGCTGTTTGAGATGCTAAACACAATGATAATTTTGGGACCATGGTCTGTGTAAACTGTTCCACGAAAGTTTTTGTTAGAATATACAATAAAAGAATAAAGATTTTCGAGCATTTGGGAAACGGAAATCTTTATTCTTTTATTGTATATTCTAACAGTTTTGAGGACAAATTCAAAGGTATTGCCATATAGTTATCATATTCATTGTGGAAATAATTTGGTACTCCTTTCTCCCAGAATTAGCATTAATATAAGGTTTTTCACAATGAATTCATTCTGAATAACCTTATATTAATAATAATTCTGGACAGAGGGAGTAACACATTGTTAGAGAAATTGAGACCTGGACATTGCTCCAAAACTATTTGATTCAAGTTGGCTCAGAGTTTGTACAGAGTCCAAATATTAGAGCTTGCGGTATTGATCTTTGTATTTTCTGCCACCCTCATTTTAGGAGAAATCATCCAGTGGAACGATTTCACCACGTGGCCTGTGCATGGCTGATAGCTCCATTTAGTTTCTGTCACCTAGACTATTGGTAGAATGTCAAATTACTCAGATCTTTATATCTATCATGGATTAAAACGTGTTTAATATTTGTAGCAAAAAACAATGTAAACATCCAATGAACCTCCCTAGCACATGTTCCGTTGAAACCTTCCATTGCATAATTTTGCCTTCTAAGGAAGCCCACCTTAACATGGACGATAGATATTCACCATCAATGTATATTCAAGCCGCACGTAGATATCCACTTACCACTGTCCATGTAAAGCGAGGTGAGCTGTCTTGATTGAGTGACGAAACAACGCTTCATTTGTTGCTTGTGCATGGTTTTTCACAGCGTGCAGGCTCCAAATTATGCATTAAATTCTTAGCATAAAAAAATTTCCAACATTTCCAATATTTCCATGTCAGCATTTCACCTTCTAAATGGCACCTCCCAATCTTTGTCCTTTTATTTTCTTGTATTTGTGTGTTTTCATATAGAAGAAGAATGGTAGATAGCACATTGATTTGCAGGTGCACTTGTAGGCGAGAATATAATTTGTGTCTGTTGTTTTGAAAGTCACTCATTAGTTCTTTGATAGCGAGACATCGCCAAGGAGAGCATTCATCTAGTTGTCATCTACTCCTCATTGTGATCACCTGGCCCAGATTGTGGTCCCATTAGTCGAAGTGTATCGACAATTGGGACCACACCAGAATAACCCACGAGGCCCATTGGATGTGTGTAGTCAGCATAAGAACTTTTGATAGCTACAATGCATGCCATGTTGTATTGAGGATTACAACCTTTTTCTTTTTATTTTCTGGAGCTGGGAGTCCGGGGAAGATCTGGTGGGCAACTTTGAAGCCTTTGATTTAAATTGTGGTACCTTTTCGAGTAGAAGCGTAGCGCAAACGGCCTCTTAGCGCAAACGTGCCAAGCCCATTTATCATATGCACCAAGTAACTCGGGATATAACTAGCTTGAGTGGCCAACGGAGTGGTGGGTTCGAACTCGAGACTTCTGCTTCCTGAGGTGTGGTCCTTGTTGGTTTGTTGTTCCCTCATGGACAAAGTTCCAATTGTACATGTAATGTGGGACCCTTAGAATGAACGAGAGAGAGAGAGAGAGGAGAGAGAGAGAAGCATGCATCTAAAGTATCAAATGCCCACTTATTTTGATGAACAACCAACCAACAAGATTGCCTGTCAGGGCAAGTTGTACTAAGTACTTGTGATAATTGTTACTTGTTTTTCAATACAAAGATTGTTTACGAAGTATGTATTCTTAATTCTAGCTTTTTTAAGGCCAAAGGAGAAGGAGAATGATGCATAAGCACCTGAATCATTGCTCCTAACTATCATACGCACACGTTCAATGATAGTTTTAGAACTAATCAGGTCATGCGTATTCAAGAAAAGGTGGTTCCATGTACCAAAAAATTGAAAAGAGCAAAGGTGGGTACTTCCTAGCCTTCGAAGTGGCCAGGGAGCCAGGTTCTTCTATTATGAAGGCATAAATGTAGATGTTTTTTTTTTTTGCTTAAAAGGCATAGATGGAGTTTTGAATCTTTTGATTAAAGTGGCTTGGTTCCACCAATAGTGTACTCCGCTGAAGGACCTACGGACCTAAGTGATGTTATTAAAATTACTTGACTGCTACTGTATTAAGGATGAACTGTGTGTACCTTTTGCAAAGATGATAATAAAGAAGAAGGGTTTATGATCGAATCAAGCGAAACACTTTGTCCTTAAGACAGAATTCGCCCTCCCTACGGTGCTTAGGACTCTTGGGCGTCTGCCTCCCAGGATAAGACGATCAACCATGTACTGTAGGAGCACTCCAAACAGCACGCGCAGCGAACCACAGTGTGCAATGCTTTCACAGAAAGAAGAGAGGAGGAAGAAGAAGATGCAGGGAAAAATCCGTTTTTACAAGATTTATAGAAATCCCGTTAAACCCCGTTGAAAACACACCGTTTCCCGTTAAAGCCCGTTGAAACCCTTTCCCATTAAACGGACGCGTCCGTCCGTTAACGGTCATAATAAAATGGACCCGTTTTGGTTGAACCAAAATAAATTAGAAAACTAAACCATTAAATTTGTCCCAAAATAATATTTTCTTGTTGACCCAACCCAACCCAACCCAACCCAACCCGACCCGACCCAACCCGACCCGACCCGACCCGGCCCGGCCGGCCTCGCGTGCGAACCGAACCGAACCGAGCCGAGCCGGCCGACCGGACGGACGGCGGCGGCGGCGGCGCGCGCGCGCGCGTGTGGGTTAGCCCACCTAGGTGCATAGGTCCAACATCTCTCTCCCCCACAAAAGTGGGGTGGCCCTTGGGCCTAACTTATAAGGCCAACCTTGGACCTTATATACCATCCACAACCCATCTTTGGTGTGGATGTGGGACTATTCATCCTTCACCCAATTCACTCATTCATCTCATAGTAAGTGGGTTTTAAACATGGGTTAGTTCTCTCTCATTAATACCCAATTATGGGTTATGACTAACACCCACTTCTAACAATCCCCCACATGAATGAGAATTGGCTGGATAATTATGCAAAAACTATGCAGAAAACTTGTGAAAGCAAATATTGAGAAGATCATGCATGGGGGAGAGGTAGCTTTCGGCTTTGAACCTTCCCTTGTGAAGACTATCGGGTTTACTGGCTAATCAGTGAACGTGATGTCTTGAACTGTTCAGCCGTTTGTGTAAACCAAGACAATAGAAGTCACACAATCACTTCTCAGACACATTGTGGTTCTCATGACTTTGTTCATTTTGGCCCCGAACAAACCTGGTTTTCATGAGTGCTCTAGAAGATTTAGCCTTAAAATCCTCATAGAAGTGGCCCCTTCCCACTCATATAGGTGATTCTCATTAGGAGCATCCTGCAATACCCCACTCGAACTAAGTCAAGCTATGAGAACCATTAAAAGCAAAGCTTATCCTGATTCATTCAGCAGGCATCACTATCTCATCATAGGAATGGGAACGAGATTTTATCTCCATAGTGATTCCCCTTGAATCCCCCACAATTCGGTTGTCCCTTTTGAACCTAGATCTTGGGATCTCCAGTCAACTAAGTTGGGTTGCCATTATGGTGATTCTTAATGTATAGGCTTCAAGCCCATTCCCCTCGATGAATTGCTCACTTGTTCTTTGGTCAAACCCTTTGTAAGCGGATCCGCAATATTTTCTTTTGACCGAACATACTCAATGGAAATTATTCCACTAGAGAGCAATTGTTTTATGGTATTATGCCTCCGACGTATATGTCGAGACTTACCATTATACAAGTTACTTTGTGCTCTTCCTATAGCAGATTGACTATCACAATAGATACATATAGGTGGCACAGGTTTCCCCCACATTGGAATATCTTCTAAAAATGACGAGGCCACTCAGCTTCTTTGCCTGCTTTATCAGGTGCAATGAATTTTGATTCCATTGTGGATCTTGCAATGCACGTTTGTTTAGAAGATTTCCAAGACACTGCTGCACCACCAATAGTAAAAACATATCCACTTGTGGATTTGGAGTCTCTTGTATCAGATATCCAATTTGCATCACAGTACCTCTCTAGTACTGCTGGATATCTCGTATAGTGCAGTCCATAGTCTAAGGTATATCTTAGATATCTAAGAACCCTGACTAGAGCCTTCCAGTGGTCTTCCCCTGGATTGCTATTATATCTACTCAGTTTACTTACTGAGTACGCAATGTCCGGTCTCGTACAATTCATGAGGTACATGAGACTTCCAATAATTTGTGAATATTGGAGTTGTGATATGCTCTCACCCGTGTTTTTGCTTAAATGCAATGTCACATCCACAGGTGTTCTCGCTGGATGATTATCATTCCCATTAAACTTGTCTAGGATTTTTGTAATGTAATGAGATTGAGATAATACATATCCATCAGATGTTCTAGTGATTTTCATCCCTAGTATAACATCTGCAACACCCATATCCTTCATGTCAAACTGTTTGTTTAACATCCTCTTAGTAGCTTTAATGATATTATCATTGCTACCAATAATGAGCATATCATCCACATATAGGCATACTATAACATAGCCTTCAGGTCTAGCTTTGACATAAACACATTTGTCACATTCATTGATTTTGAATCCATTTGACATCATCATTTTGTCAAATTTTTCATGCCATTGCTTAGGTGCTTGTTTAAGCCCATAAAGAGACTTAACAAGTTTGCACACTTTGTTTTCTTGACCCGATACAACAAACCCTTCAGGTTGTTCCATATATATTTCCTCATTCAAGTCACCATCCAAGAATGCTGTTTTTACTTCCATTTGATGTATTTCAAGATTATACAAAGCAGCCATAGCAATTAACATCCTAATGGAAGTTATTCGCGTGACTGGTGAATATGTATCAAAATAATCTTGACCTTCCTTTTGCTTGTATCCTTTGATAACAAGTCTTGCTTTATATTTGCCAATTGATCCATCAGCCTTCATCTTCCTCTTGAAGATCCACTTGTATCTGAGAGGTTTACTACCTGGAGGTAGATCTACCAACTCCCAAGTGTGATTTTGCATAATGGATTCAATTTCACTATTTACAGCCTCCTTCCAATATTGTGCTTCAGGAGAGGACATGGCTTCCTTAAAGCTTTGAGGCTCATTTTCTAACAAATAAGTTAGAAAATCTGGACCAAAGGATTTTGATGTTCTAGCACGTTTACTACGTCTAGGTTCATCATCTTCTCCCTCTTGGTCTTCACTGGTGTCTCTCGCAACATCCAAAGTTCTTTTAAGAGAACTTTCATTTTGTGTAGAATTCCACGGAAAAATATGTTCAAAAAATGAAGCATTCCTTGATTCAATCACCGTATTGACATTTATATCAGGAATATCCGATTTATGAACAAGAAATCGATATGCACTGCTATTATTGGCATAACCAATAAATACGCAATCAATGGTCTTTGGTCCAATTTTAATCCTCTTGGGATTAGGGACCGCCATTTTGCTAGACACCCCCATACTTTTAAGAAGTTGTAGGAAGGCTTTTGACCTTTCCATAACTCATATGGTGTCTGCAAGGTTTTCTTATGAGGTATTTTGTTGAGAATATAATTGGCTGAAAGCAAAGCTTCCCCCCACATGTTCTGAGGTAACCCAGAACTGATTAACATGGCATTCATCATTTCTTTTAAAGTTCTATTTTTCCGTTCAGCAACTCCATTTTGCTGTGGTGAATAAGGTACCGTGGTTTGGTGTATAATACCATGTTGTGAACAGAATTCACCAAAAGGTGATTCGTATTCCCCACCTCTATCACTTCTTAGAACTTTTATTTTATTGCCAAGTTGATTCTCAACCTCTGTTTTATATAACATAAACATGTTTATAGCCTCACCTTTACTTCTCAGCAAGTATACATAACAATAACGAGTGCAATCATCAATAAAAGTAATAAAGTACTTTTTACCTCCTCTTGTTTGAACAAGTTTTAAATCACATACATCGCTGTGAATTAACTCAAGAGGTTCAATACATCTCTCAATACTTTGGAACGATTTCCTTGTTAATTTAGATTCCACACAAGTTTCACATTTATGATTAAAGTCAATATTAAATTTAGGCAGATATTCCATATTAATCAATCTTCGTAAAGCATCATAATTAACATGTCCTAATCTACCATGCCACACATCACATGACTCAATCATATAAGAGGAAGATGCATTCTCATTCATAACATTAAGAACAGATACATTAGGTAATACATTGAGCTTGAAAAGCCCTTCATTCAGATACCCTTTTTCCACATACATCCCACCCTTAGTCAAAACAAATTTGTCTGACTCAAACACCAACTTGAAGCCATTCTTGCTCAGCAATGATCCAGACACTAAATTCTTTCGAATTTCTGGCACATGCATCACATTGTTGAGCGTAAGTTCTTTGCCCGAAGTCATCTTCAGCACCACCTTTCCAATTCCTTCAACCTTGGCAGTAGAAGAGTTGCCCATAAACAGTTGTTCACCATTTTCAACGGAGTGATAATTAGAGAACATCCTCCTGCTTGAGCACACATGACGGGTAGCCCCAGTATCCACCCACCATTCTCTATCGTTAGTGACCATATTCACTTCCGAAATCACAGCAGAAAGGTTGATGTCATGCACATTGGTGGAGAGATTCTCCACTTCGGTCATGTGGGCTTGTGCCTTCTTCTTCTTGAAACCATCTTGTTTCTTCCTTTTGTAACAATCCTTAGCCTTATGGCCCATCTTGTCACACACATAGCACTTGCCCTTGAACTTATTATTGTTGGAGTTATTATTTGACTGACCCCCAGGATGCTTCCTCTTTTTGTTGGTAAAGCCATTGCTTTTATGCCCTTGTTCCACAACATTAACTTTGGCCTCCATGCCATGACCCCCAGTTTTCTTTTCAGAAGAACGGTTGTCCTCTTCAATCCTTAACCTCACAATCAGATCTTCCAAGTTCATCTCCTTCCTCTTATGCTTTAAGTAGTTCTTGAAATCCTTCCAGGATGGTGGTAGTTTCTCAATTATTGCTGCCACCTGGAAAGACTCACTTAAAGTCATATCTTCTGCATGAATTTCATGAAGGATAACTTGTAGATCTTGAACTTGATTGATCACAGTCTTAGAATCCACCATTTTGAAGTCCAAAAATTTGCCGACCACGAATTTCTTCGTTCCAGCATCTTCTGTTTTGTACTTCTTGTCTAAAGACTCCCACAGTGCCTTAGCACTTGTCATCGAACTATACACATTATATAATGTGTTGTCCAATCCGTTAAGGATATAATTTCGGCATAAGAAATCTGCATGTTTCCATGCATCTACTGCCGCAACAGCTGTTTTGTCTTCCCGTTTCTCCTCAGTGAGAACAGGTACTTCCTCTTTAAGGAATCGGGCCAAATTCAGCGTGGTAAGATAGAACAACATTTTCTGTTGCCATCTCTTGAAATCCACACCACTGAACTTTTCTGGTTTCTCCCCTTTAACTTGAACAGGAGCATTCACCGGAGTGGGAATAAGTATGGTACCATCAGTAGCCATTTCTGTAACTTTGCAAATCACAGAAGATTATCTCAGTAAAATACACAGTAATTACAGTAGAAATTACAGAACAGTACAGTAATCAAAATTACAGTACAGCATAAGGAATTTTGTCTAAAGATTGTTATTAAAATTACTTGACTGCTACTGTATTAAGGATGAACTGTGTGTACCTTTTGCAAAGATGATAATAAAGTAGAAGAGTTTATGATCGAATCAAGCGAAACACTTTGTCCTTAAGACAGAATTCGCCCTCCCTACGGTGCTTAGGACTCTTGGGCGTCTGCCTCCCAGGATAAGACGATCAACCACGTACTGTAGTAGCACTCCAAACAGCACGCGCAGCGAACCACAGTGTGCAATGCTTTCACAGAAAGAAGAGAGGAGGAAGAAGAAGATGTAGGGAAAATTCCGTACAGAAAAATCCGTTTTTACAAGATTTATAGAAATCCCGTTAAACCCCGTTGAAAACACACCGTTTCCCGTTAAAGCCCGTTGAAACCCTTTCCCGTTAAACGGACGCGTCCGTCCGTTAACGGTCATAATAAAACGGACCCGTTTTGGTTGAACCAAAATAAATTAGAAAACTAAACCATTAAATTTGTCCGAAAATAATATTTTCTTGTTGACCCAACCCAACCCAACCCAACCCGACCCGACCGGCCGCGCGTGCGAACCGAACCGAACCGAGCTGGACGGACGGCGGCGGCACGCGCGCGCGCGTGTGGGTTAGCCCACCTAGGTGCATAGGTCCAACATCTCTTTCCCCCACAAAAGTGGGGTGGCCCTTGGGCCTAACTTATAAGGCCAACCTTGGACCTTATATACCATCCACAACCCATCTTTGGTGTGGATGTGGGACTATTCATCCTTCACCCAATTCACTCATTCATCTCATAGTAAGTGGGTTTTAAACATGGGTTAGTTCTCTCTCATTAATACCCAATTATGGGTTATGACTAACACCCACTTCTAACAAGTGAGACCCGATGAGGCCTGTATCTAGAATTTTTTACCTCAGTTCAGGACAATGTTGGCAAAAATCCCTCAAATACCAAATACCCAAAATTCAGGTTTCAACATGCTAGCATAAACTGTGTTTGTTCACACAATAAAAAGGCATAAACCTGAACTTTGGGGATTATGTCAAAAGTTCACTGAACTTTGAGAATTTTGGCGACATTGATCTTTGAACTGGGTAAAACACTCGTCATTCATAGCTATATATGGGCGTGCGGCAAGTATTCTTAGAAGTAGCACCATACTAATAGGTTCAACTAGGGAAAGGGAAGAACTTACTTCCTAGGTGGTCGTTTCCATAGGTGAAAGTATTATAGGGGATGGTTAGGAGGCGGATCAAAAAGATCTCCTTGATTTTAGAAACTACTAGTTAAAGTGCACGTGACAGTGTATAACAATTTGATACTTCCTCCATTCTATTTTTATAGTCTGACTTTGTTTTTTGAAATAAATTGACCAAAAGCCAAATCAAACTATTAACATGGAACAAAGGGGCTATTTGCCTAACCAAAGAAGAAAGACCAACTAATTTGAATATACAATGGAGTTTATACATAAATGTAGTCAAAAGTATTAGTCTTTAGTTGTTCATTAAAGGAGTTGAGAGTGAGATTGAGAAAATAAAGATTCAACATCTATAACCTCAAAAAAAAAAAACTAAAATGAAACATATGCATTCATGGTTACAATCATACTTGTAGCTTTCAAATATCCATGCTTTGTAGCACAGTTTGATCTTTCTCTATTTCAATATTTCTCAATTCTAACATAGGAAGAACCATTATTAAATTGGAAAAGTTTATATGAGCCCAGGCTCACACACATCAGAATGAGCCAATACCATATAAACCATCAAATTGTGATCTGATAGCATGCAGGGTGGGTGGTGATTTAATGTTCGCCGCAGGATCGAAACTCCATACCCTAGATCGTTTTGCCTCATATAAATAAGATTCTTGTTTAGCAATGCATAAATTACTTTTCTGCAGTCACATGCGAAGTGCACAAATGACTTCAATATACAATTCCACAGAAGAGACCACATATATATCTATTTTGAAAAGCATAGAATATCTTCCACTCAAAATTTCTTTTTAATCTATGCATACTTCAATCTTTCTAGCTTTCCTTCCACATATTGTTTGGTATTTCTAACAGAAAACTGTAGATCAATCCTCTATTCCTTGGTTTACTCACATACGTATTACTCCCTCCCGTGTCTTTCAATATATACCCTTTGTTTCAAATGATTTTTTAGTTCATTTGAAAAATAACAGTATCCATTAAAAGTGACCGGAAGGAGTAAATAAATAAATAGGTTGTCCTTCTCCTCGTGAGTTTGGACGTAGGTGGAAAATCCCTTAAGAACATAACTTCCTTCTGTAGATTGTACTCCTTTTTGTCCTTCGCCTCTCTAATTTGGACCTAAATGAGAAGTCGCAAGAAACAAGCCTATATTTCCATGCAGTCCTTTTCCTGCACCATCGTGACTCTTTCCATATACACCTCCTTTTTTCGGGAACCGGATTCTGTGGTGAAGCTTCACCAGCGAGGCCGCTGGTGAAGCTTCACCAGCCGTCGATCATAAGGAATCGACGGCGCACACAGTTTCCTTGTGCGCTCGGCCAAAAGACATGCTTTTGGCTGAGCGCACATCATATCCGTGTGCGCCGTCGATTCCGTACGATCGACGGCTGGTGAAGCTTCACCAGAGGATCCCGACTCCTTTTTTCGATAGCAAGTCTGCAAAAGGAAGGGACATTAAACAATTGGTTTCTACCTCAGCCATTTTTTACCAGGTGAACCAGTTTGGTGTCTCTCATCTTGGGGTCCTGCTGAGATACCCAACAGAATTCTGTCATATCCTTCCTTCAAACGCGGCTCCAAGTCTAGCTAATCCTATGGATATTATTGTTACGTCCCAGCGCATGCGTTTAGCTGTAACATATGTACCTTTGAAGCTGCACTATTTGTATAACTTATATCATCGTATAAAGGTCCTCCCACAAAAAACCTGTGTTCTCCTGTTTTTATATCGAAAGCCAGTTTACGCTTTTGGAGCATAGCATTGATACTCTCTCCACTTCCAGATGTCTTGATTCCAATATCTGACGGTGTTGGGAATCAGCCGCCGATCCGTGATCCAGTGCGCAGTGACGTGACCGATTCCCTCGTGACGAGGAGAGGCGATAGAATAAGTAACAATAATACATGTAATTTTGATCATGGAGAGTAATGGAAGCACAAACAAAATATACGTGTGGTTTAGCATGTAGCCAATTACCTACACAACCAAATAAGGATTCCACTATATATCAAAAGTACAATTACATGATACTTATCAATACAAAGCTCCCGAAGCCACTTGTCTAATTCTTCTCCCAAACATACAAGAGGATCTCTCAAGGTTTTCTATGATACAAAGTGAAACTCAACCATAAACAACTCTAGGACAAGTGGTAAACACGACCAACATCTCACAAGCAAGCATGAACAAGTGGACATAACTACACAAGCAAGAGGCGGGTGCCTCACAAGAGCTCTCTCCCTAGAACTCACACAAGTCAATCTAAAACCATTCTATTCGCTCTCAATGCATATAATCAAAGGCATTCAATGGCATACACAAACTACAAGATATAAGGTCATTTATAGGCATCCCAACCCTAGAAAAGACCACCATTGGGCATGCACGAGACCCCTAGTTTATTAGGAGAAAGAGTCTCAAGCAAATCCGCCTTATAATGGAAATTTTCCGCATGCATGCATACACAGTTATCGGAAAGGTGACCAATCTATAGTAAATAGTACTGGTCTACCAGACGCACCCGTCATCCCATGCCAGTTTACCGCTAGCTTGAACCGGTCTACCACTACACAATATGTGAAAGAGCCAGTCTATCTATAGTAGGGACTGGTCTACCAGTGATGCTTCTATCTGCTTCCATCTATGCGTCTTCCTCTTCCTCTCATGTTCAAGGAACTAGAGGTCAGACCGAATTGTGTAATGGGAGTATTTGTAGCTTGTCAACCATCAATTTTGAGTTTTGACTAGACAATATAAGATAAAACCTTACCAAATCAGCTTAAAATTTATTCCCCAATATGCTTCATCAGAATTATGGTCACAAACATATCTTACTTGCCTACTTCGTATTCCCAGGGATAGTAGAATAACTTCTCCACATTGATCCTAGAATATTATCCCACCAATTAGAAAACTCTAAGCTTCATATTGCACAATCCAACTTAAGAAAACTCTTCGATTAATTGTGAGGCTTAGTAGCACTCATTTCAGATATTAAGGGGCTGTTTGGGGTATAAAAAATCAGTTTCATCCACTCCTAAAAATCTACCTGGTTAGTGAATTATCTCAAAAATCCTAACCAGTTGAATTTTTTTCAGCTGGATGGTGCTGATTTTTCACGCCTCAAACGCCCCCTACAGCACAGGCTGGTGGACAGTCTGGAGGTGGATGAAAAATGATTCCACGCCAGATTACATGAATGGTGGGTAAGGCTGGCTAAACCATGGGGTGGGCTGGCTGGACCTCATTTTAGCCGGGCCCTTAGTAGAAGTAGAACCAGTGTGGGCTGGACCTCTTTCTATTCTCCTTCTGTGCAAGTCCGAAGCCCAAAAAGCCCACTCTCTCTTTCAGACACGAGAGTCGAGAAAGCAAGACAAACAGCAAAGTGGAGAAGAAAAGCAGGATTGATTTCCCAATCGTGCAAAAAAAAAAGAAGCTGAAAAGCTGTAATCCAAAAATACATACATACAGACCACTGCAGACCCAAAAAACCCTCTTTTATTACCTCATGATTCGCTTGTCCCTCACACTCTGATCTGCTCCAACTCTCAGAGTTCAGTTCAGTTCACTTCAGTGTGATGAAAAAATCAGATCTTTTCCTCATTTTCTTGATACCCTTTGCGTATCTCCTTCCTCACCTTGCTGTGGATGCTGCTCCATCTGGTAAGCTTTAGACTTTTTTTTTTTGAGTTTTGATTCATTTCTTTGTGTTTTCTGATTGTTTGTTTTGCAGGGCACCTGGTGAAGCACTTGTCTTCCATTGTTAAATGGGCAAGAGCTGCTTCTTCCTCTCCCAAGACCCCCCAGACTGGTGAGTGTGATAGTCATTTCTTGCTTACTTTAGATGCTTGCCAGGTGATTGGATTAATGGGTAGTTGGTAAATGTGCTTTTGTTGTTTTACAGAAGAGAATGTTGTTCAATTTGAAAATGGGTATCTGGTTGAGACTATTGTGGAAGGTAATAAGCTTGGGGTTGAGCCTTATTCCATCCGGGTGTCTCAGGAAGGAGAGCTCTTTGCAGTTGATTCTGTTAATAGCAACATTGTCAAAATTACTCCACCTCTCTCTCAATGTAAACTTCTCACATTTCCATTCTAACAAAATATTGTTCTTTTCATCTCTTATTTCCTTATTCATAAATTCTTGTGAGCCATTACTTTTGTCTGTCTTTTTATGTGGAGCTATGTATCGAATTGAGAACTTAAATTCAAATGGCGGTAGGTCGTTCTTGATGTCATCCTTCTTTTGTAGCTATAATATGTGTGGGAGGCACTATTAGGTTGTTCTGCGTTTGGTGAATCAGTATATAGATTGGTGGTTGGAGGTAATTTTTTAATTTTATTTCCTATTTATTGACAGTCCCGGTCTATTGCAGATAGCAGAGCCAGATTGGTTGCTGGCTCATTTCAGGGTTATTCGGGGCATGTAGATGGGAAACCAAGTGACGCACGTTTCAGTCATCCCAAGGGGGTCACCATGGATGATAAAGGGAATGTATATGTCGCTGATACTGTAAATTTGGCTATCAGAAAAATCGGGGACTCAGGTAAATGAGAGGAACTTTATATATAATGACATTTAATAACCAATGTGTGAATATCTTATTGATGTAATAAAAAATAAAGAAAAAATTTCATTGACTAAATTCTTCATAGGTGTGACAACAATTGCTGGTGGCAAGTCAAATGTGGCAGGATATAGGGATGGTCCTAGTGAGGATGCCAAGTTCTCCAATGATTTTGATGTGGTTTATGAGGGGCGAACTTGTTCACTGTTGGTTGTTGACAGAGGAAACGCTGCCATTCGCCAAATTTCTCTTCAGCAAGAAGATTGTAATCACCAAAGCACTTCAATTTCTGCATCAGGTTTGAACTGGAAATTTAACAGCATTTCTTGAAAGGTTTTCTGATGTTGAATATTTGACTTTCGTTAATAAAAAGAATTATACTTCAACGGTAAAAAAAATTATGGTTCATTTTCTTCTCCCTAGTATTTCGATTACTATACATTCCCTTTTGTTGTTTCGTAAGTCTTGTAAGTTGTCACATTTGTTTGTTGTTTAAAGAGGACATTCTGGATTATAACAAAAAAAGAGAGGACATTCTGATGCATCTTTGGAAATTTCTACTTTCAGAGTGCTTAGAGTTTCCTGCCTTTTGTTTAGTTGAATAGAGATGAAATTCCATATTTTTGGTAGAAGTGGTTTTAAAGCAATTGGTAGCTGGTAGCACTCTTTTTTTTTCTAACTTGTTAATCTGCATGTACATTTCCCTTTGTTGGGCAAGAACCTGTTGGGTTCCTGACCTAATTTGTATGCAAAAGCAATGTGACCTTAAAATATCAATCTACTTTCTTCTCTGCAATGGTTGTGGCCATTATATATAAATCAATTTAGTTATAAGAGGTTTGATATGAGCTTTGTTAGCCGATATAGGGGACGTAATTGGAAATGTTGTCATATTCACAGTCATGAGTTTCAATGAATGCTTGCCGAGAGATACTGGGTGATGCATATTGATAGAAATCTCACTGGCTTTCAAGTAGTTGTCTGTGGAAGAAGTTAAGTTTATAGTGCAGGAGATTACTCTGTGCAATTCCTTTTGGTACTCCCTTGCCAATAATTTGGAAAAGCACATCTTCTTGCATAACAATATTTGACTGGTTGCCTATGTTTTTGTACTTAACTACTTTCCTCATTTACTGCCTGATTGTCATTCTATATTGGTCTAGCTAATGAGGTTAAGGACATGAATAACCTATCTTAAAATATTTACCTTGTTGGTGGCTTATGTAAGAGTTCTTTGTGGGTCTTCTTGCAGACATTCTGATGGTTATGGGTGCAGTATTGGTGGGATATGTTTCTTGTGTGCTTCATAATGGATTTGGGCCTTCAATATCTTCAAAGACGGTAAGGCTTAAAGTTCTTAATGTTATGTTGCATGATCTTTTGTTGGATTTAAGCTTTGTCAAAATGGATACAATGTGACAAATGTAATTAGATCACATAGTGAAAATGCAACTAATTACTGATATGGTGTAGTACATTGTTGCATCTTTTAAGTTGAAAGTTTCCAGTAGTAGCATTCTTTTGGTTTCTTATTCAGTTGGTGTTTTCTGTCTATTATGATTCGCTTAGCTGTGGAAGACAGCTGAAGGGTTTTCTCGTTCTCGGTAGGTGAATAATACTGATGAAAGAAGCCTGCAAGGAAGAATTTATGAATTGCAGTGTTCTAATATGATCAATCACTATTCTTTTGGCTATGGTCTGAATAACAGTATTATTACGTTATGGTTAGTATAATATATAAATAGTTTCAGTAGGACTATTTAAGTGTTATTACCATGATATTCAACATGTAATTGGTAAGTTCATATTAAACCCAACTGGATTATCGTTACAGATATCTTACTGAGACTATGGTCACTGATCTGGTGCTACAATGCAGAAGAAAATTGCAGAACCGGTATTTCAAGACCAGCCTACGGTGGAGAAGCCAAGTACTCTTCATGTGGAAAGTATAAAAGAGGATCCTATTGCTGGATGGCCATCTTTTGGAAGGCTTGTAACAGACCTATCAAAGCAAGCATTTGAAAGTTTAGGAAGTGTTATCTTATCTTTCGTCCCTTCTAATCTCTGGCCTCGTGGGTCCAAGCAAGGTCTGACTCCAATTAAGGACTCCCTCATCATGCCTGAAGATGAACAAAACCCGCCAATGGTGCAGAAGCAAAGGATTTCATCTCGTACTGAAGCCCACGTTGAAACCCAAGGTGAAGTACCACAAGTCCCTAATCAAAGGATTTCATCTCATACTGAAGCCCACACTGAAACACGAGGTGATATTCCTCAAGTTCCCAGTACAACTACCAATACCTACACTCAGCAGAAGTTTTCTAAGATCAGGTCTTCCTCATTTAGAGATCCATCAAGTTTAGCTAAGCATAGGTCATCCTCCAAACGGCATGATTACTCAGAATTCTATGGATCAGCAGAGGCGCCACAGAGTAGCCAGTTCAGTGCTTCGAAAAGCCAAAAGGAAAGAACTAGACATCGCCATCGTGACAAGGCTGGGGAAGTCGTCTTTGGGGCTGCTGCAGGAGAATCCAAACCTGTTGAAATCAAATCAGTAGATTATGGAGATCCAAAGTTTGATCATTACAATATTAGGAGCAAGTTTGCTGCTGAAGATCATCTATTTCGTCTTTGATCTCTGAGTTTGGTTTTAGCATTGTAGAACACAGTTCAAACTGAAGTCTAGAAGATGCTAACATGGGAAGGGAATCCTGGATTTGCTTTCTTATTGGTGATTTGTAACAGGCCTCTCTGGTTGCTATACCACTGGTTCTAAAATTAATGGTGATGTTTCAGCTTAATGTACGATGTCTCTGACGTTGAGGGCCTCGTGCTGTTTCAATTCTAAGTCTTTGCTCCATGGCTTAATACCAACCGAAGCCATTTTCTATCAATCTGCTTGTGTCATGCTCATGAGTGATGCTACTTTTCGCTGTGGCTTGCTATCTGTACTCCCTCTACCCCCTATTGAGTGTCCAATTTGTTCTCCGAAATTAGGTCATTTTGAAAAACCAAAGAGGACAATAAATGTGGGATAGAGGGAATATTAATGAAGGCCGATGCAGCGTGTTTGCACTAGTTTGATTGCTATGCTGCCAGATGCTCATGATGCAGTGTATGCAATCATGGAGTTCACTCGTTCTAGCCTTCCAGATGCAGAATGGTGCTGTTTTAAAGCTATTTCAATGCCCATGTCAATAATTGTGAATGGTTACTAGCACTCCAATTGTGATGTGGTCAGTCCCATAAAATAGGCATGATCATATGGAGTCCTGATATACGCTGACATGCAATCAGAACGGAGGCTGAGGTTGATTCACCCCTGCTCATATGGCTCAAATACTGCTTTGAATACCCTGAAAACTCCATGTTTCTGAGGCATTGATGGTTGTTGTAACACGGTGAGGGAGGGGGGATATAAGGAAAAAGAGGAAGAAGACCCTCCCTCACATTATATGCACATTGACCTGGGTTTGTTTGGGTTGTCATTTTGGCGCTTCCATCTTCATCAAACAATATCCAAAAGATGGGCAGCTTTACTAGAAAGTTTAGCAGCCAGGTCACTGCAGATATGCAAGTCGTATAATCCACACTTTATATTTGGAATGTAAAGCAGATACAAGAGGCGAGGCCACAAGAGCACACAATCAGATATTCATGAAATGGTGAAAGTCATCCTCCTGCATTAATAGTTCTCTCAAATGCAATACTTTTGCAATGAATTGCATTAATTTTGTAAAAATCTCCACTCCTCAAATGTTCTACGGGTTAACCTATTTTAAGTGTAAAAGAAATTAGACATTTAGTTTTTACTTCATTTTGTTATTGATACAATTTTTTTTCAAAAACACTAAAAAATCAGTTAATTTGAAATAAAATTGTATCTACTAAAAGTGACCGGAGGGAGTATATTATTCCATAAAAAGACTGAAACACCCCTCGTTATAAAATAAAATGGCATATTAAATATGGAATAATATCATCTAAAAAACACAAGAATGGTGGACATCTACCAGCCATGTGAAGGGATGGGCTGGCTAGACCGTGGGATGGTCGTAAAAAACCCCAAAAATCCACTGAAAAATCCACCAACCAGGGATTTTTGGGATTATCCACTAACTAGCCTGAAACACCTCCACCTCATGAAGTGTTTCAGGCTGGTTAGTGGAGAATCCCAAAAATCCACCTGGTTGGTGGACTTTAGAGAGGATGTTTATTATTTTTTACGCCCCAATCAGGCCCCTAAACTGGGGGAACATGTTTATTCAACCCTCATTTTCACTCAACCAGGGCAGCCACTCATTATCTTAGCCACGGTTAGTGGCCTTTTGGAGTGAATTACATAAATTTCTACTACAAATTACAAAATCAATTGCTACTGGAATAGAGACCAAGTATCCTGGCATAAATTGAAATTTCCTTGGAGAAATGACACGTACAAATCAACCACCCTCATTCCCGAAGAAAGGAGACAAATGAAAATCACTAAATACAACAAATTTGTTAATGACATTTCGGAAGACATCAAGATATCTTCATCTATGCATATTGACAGCCTAAATCCTAATCAACAAAATTAGATGTAAATATTAACAAAGGTGCTTCTAAAACCATTTCGTTTCGCAAAAAAAAAATCCAGAATTTCTTGTATTCTTCACTTACTGCTCGCTTTTTTTTTCCAGTGTAATTGTAATAGGCTCCATCAGGCATCCGTGCTATGCAAAAGTTCTCTACACCGTGATACTTCATCACTACATCTCTCACTCCATCAAAGTATATCAAGCTGGAAGCTTAAGCTTTTCATTGTTTTTCCAGCTGCAAACCAGAAACATAAAAAAGGTTTCGCAGTTTCAGCACCGCCCACAATACGCCACCAAATGTAAAAAAGACGTCAAAAAGTACCTAATAAAATAATAGTAGAAGAAGTCTGCATAAAGGGCTGTCTGAACAAGACCTGATATCCACGCTGAAGCATAGAAAATAAAATCAGAATCCATCTACAATAGTGAGGTAGTTTCTAAAACCAATCACAGTAAATTAGCATACTTATCCATCGGAAGTGATGATTCTCAGCAAAAAAGCGATAAATCCAGTTGAGAATGTAGAATGATCGATATGCTCTGTAAAATAAAGGTCATGATTATCACATTTTAAAAACAGATATTCCATGAAGTGAGGATAGAAAAAAACCATACTAATATATTGAAAGTACCGAGTATATCTTTCCTTCATAATATTAGTTGAGCAGAGCACTTCCCTTGTGATCTAGGGACGTGATTAAAAGCAAAACATCCACACTAGATGTTTCACTTTCACTATTCATTTCAGGTCACTTTCAGGCTGAAACACGTCCTGAGGTGTTTCAGCTGAAAGTGAAAAAAACCTGAAATGAATAGTGAAAGTAAAACATCCAGTGTGGATGTTTTGCTTTTAATCATGCCCCAAACGGCCCCCTAATCATAATATATGCTTGCATTGAGTTTGATGCAAAGGTAGTACAACAATCTATTGGTCCATGACAAAATTTAAAGCATATTCTTCCATATTTTAATCAGTATACCACGAGCTGATACATCCATCGTGAATTTATGGCAGGAAGACACAAAAAAAACTAGAATTAAAATGAAATCATGAGATATCTATTACTGGTAGGTGATTGAACTAAGCAGGGTACCAAAGTGCTATTTTCATAAACCACCAAAAGAATTGCTCAAATAAGCGCTGACATGGTATAATTGAATGGACACATGACGCTTGTGCACTATTTCCTTGGAAAAGCACAACGTGAAGGTGGTGGAACATTTCAGCTGTTCTGATCTTTTATTAACCAAACCATTGGCGGTTAAAATCCAAAGGTATTTATACAAAAGACCTGACTAACCTAAGTAACTGTAATCTCCTCAAGGAAAATCTTTTGACTCTGTGTTGATTGAAATGAAAAAAGCATCTGACTCGTACAAAGAGATGAGGAATTCTTCAAATCAGCATGAAAATTTGATAGTAAAAGAAAGCGGAAATTTATGCACTCAGTGGAACTGTATACTACGCAAGAACCCACCATTGTTTTTTCACCATGTCATAAGAGAAAATCGCTGAAATTAGTCTTAAATGGGCATGCATATGACTCGAAACTCATTGTCTCATTGCCTCAAGGAGGGCTATGAAATTGGATATCTCAATCACCATTATCAAGTCCCAGTTACAACCATCGATATTGCTCTCACATTGATCCTACATAAGCTTTTCCATCAAGCTTTAAAGAGATCATACTTTTGGCCTACTTGCCATCACACATATAACAAGAGTAGAAGCAAGTGCATATCCACGGTGACTTACTGCACCCATTCATATGACAATAATCTGAGAGGCTATGCATGCACAAGAGGTGCGTTAAAAAGGATATGAAATACTGCGAATAACTTGAATACCAAAACACTTTTAAGTTCAATGTTACCAAACATGAACATCATATACTCGATCATAATTAAAGTTGGCAAATCAATTTACATAATATGTCCTTCCCTGAGTTGTCCACTACCATTTGGGTTAGCATAATATGTCCTAAATCTTCATAAAAACCTAATACCCATTTTACCTTCGTTGTAATATTCTTTTTTTTATACAGCAAAAAGAAAACAGAATATGGACCCAACACATCATCAATTTAACAATGTGCAACTTCATTTAGAAAATTAAGATAAAGACCCATGTAGACGGATTGATTGCTAATACCTATTTAGTCTTTCATCACCTTCACAGACCTATTGTGAGTAATAGTTACACCTATTTCAAGACCTTCCAAACTAATAAATGTAAATATCTCTAAGCCAATGTAAAGTGATTTACGAGTCAAATTAACAATTACGAAAAATTATCTTAAAACAAGGCCACAAAGGAACCATACCCAAGGAAGAAAACATATTGTCCAGTTAGGTTATCCACATTCCCACTCCTCTGCAGCAAAACCAGCTGCGGCAGAATGGCCACCGCCTCCAAATAGATCGAAAATGCCCATAACACCTGCAAACACAGCCCATATAGTCACTCAAAAAGCCTAAATCACAATAACCCCAAAGACATTACAAAAAAAGACCTCTTGGAATGTGAAGCGCTCATGCGCTAGAAGAGCAATGACGAGCGCTCCAAGGACGAGCAATATATGGCGGAACGTGTCGGTGTCCTTGTCGTAGGTCCGGCCGATAACCGGATCGGCGCGCATGCACCATACGATGGAAACGGAGCTGGCGATGAAGACGAGCTTCATGAGGGCGTTGTAGACGGAGATGAATTCAGTGAATAGGTCGAGGTATCGCGCCAAGAAGACCACCGCGTACAGCTCCTGCGTCTTCAACGAAATCCCTAAAAACCCACAAAAAATCATTTAAAAAAAACAGAAAAACCTGCATCAAGAACACAAGGTGAACGGAATGGATGGAAGGGGTACCGGAGCAGGACTTGGTGGCGTAGATCTTGAGGAGGAGGACGAGGACGCTGAGGAGGTGGGTCATGTCCCCGGCAAGGCGGAAGATGTTCATGGCTGCTGCTGCTGCCGCCGGCGGCCGGGGAGGGGAGAAGGTGTGGGATTGGAGAGGGGGGAAACCCTAGATTGGAGGTGGATTCATTTTAGGGTTTCGGTTTCAGCAGGGAAAATGGCGGGAGAAGTAGAAGGGGGAAGCGGGAATAATGTGGAGAGAGAGAGTGACGTGGCAGGCTGGCAGCACCGATGCATCCACTGTGGACAATAATTGTGGTACTCCTTTTTTTATTTTTTGGATAACGGAAGGAACAATATTTGATTGGAGAACACATGGAGAATAAGGGTTTTGAAGTCTGCAAGGCTGGTTTGGTAAGTGGTAACACGGATTTGGATTCGGGAGCCAAAATCCAAATCCACTATTTGGTTCTTCTTTTCTTTAAAATTTAAATTTATGCCCAAATACGCCAGGATTCACAAATTTCCATTTAAACGTGAAAGTGTAAATTTATAAATAAGAGGCGTCATTTAGAAATTCTGAGTACACGGCTCAGGCTCGGGAGAGTCGGGAGATACTTGTTAGAAAAATTATACATTTTCCCTCTTTTGAGCTAACTAAGAAATACAATTAAATACACACTTCTCCACACCCACAATTATGTAAGTGAGTATTTTATACCTCCTTGATGTAGGATGCACGAATTATCACACGCACAAAGTAAGATTAATAAAGGAATATTTCATCGAACACTTAGAAGACACAAATTTAACATGTTCACCGTTAAGGCAACGGCCACGAGGTCTAGAGACCAAATCCACTACTATCAACTTTGAATATATTCTACTTAAAAGACCCTTTTACAAACTAGGGAGAAATCTCACATTTAGGCTATTCTCAGTTCAAAACTGTTTCCACCTTCGTTGGATCCACAAATACTCCATCTTTTGAAATAACATATCCAAGAAAATTCACTCTATCTAACAAGAATTCACACTTATTAAACTTTGCATATAGCTGGTTGTCCTGTAGAATCTGCAACACTTGAGCTAAATGTTTTCTGTGTTCTTCCCAACTTGTTGAATATACTAGAATATCATCAACAAACACTATCACAAACCGATCCAACAGATCCACAAAAATTATGTTCATCATGTCTATAAATGTTGTTGGTGCATTTGTTAATCCAAACGGCATCACCAGAAACTCATAATGTCCATATCTGATTCTGAATGCGGTCTTGGATATATATCCTCTTGTCGATATCCCTTTTCATTTCATTCTACTAGAAACTTCTATAGAGATCCTGATACAACTTCTACCTCCCAGATGAATAGTATACTGAGAGTGATGTGCCTTTCGAAGAGTCTCTTGTCTTAAATCGGCATCTTTAGACACTACCAACCTTCCCCTGAAACAAATACTTTCATCCGCACCTTCACCAAAATCTGTCTTGTCCAACAACTTCTGCAACGGAGGATTTACCTTTTGCGCTTCAAGCACCTTCTCATATATAGCGGATTTTATCGAAATATTTCCAAGAAATGATGTCCTTTGCGATGTCGGGCATTCCAGATGACACCCTCCCATCTTCTGTATTAACTTCCATTCTTGCACCATCATATGTGCAACTATCTCTGTCTTCCTGCTCAGTGCATCTGCTACCACATTTGCTTTTCCTGGGTGATAGTGAATTGAAAAGTCATAATCCTTCAAATACTCCAACTATCGTCTCTGTCTCATATTCAAATCCTTTTGACAAAATATGTACTTTAAACTTTTGTGGTCGGTATACACTACGAAAGTTTCTCCATATAAATAGTCTCCAGATTTCCAATGCAAACACCACCGTTATTAATTTCAAATCATGTGTTAGGTAATTCTGCTCATGAATCTTTAGCTGTCTTGATGCGTACGCCACCACGTGCCCATGTTGCATTAGCACGCATCCTAATCCACTGATGTGTTCCAGTAGTGTTAGTTGTTCCTTTATGTTATTTAGTCTATTTATATTGCTGGCCTTAGGCTCAGTCTAAGGGAGTAGCCCAATCTATTAAGTATTATGTAATAAGGCCCTCAGGCCCAGTTTAAGGGAATAGCTCAGGCCCACAATGTGGGAGAATATGTAAAGGGCTTATGCCCTCTTTGAATCATTACGCAAGTGTTTACCCTAATCTCATCCCTTCTCCTGCTTCACCCCCGTCGTCCTTCCCTGTTAGAGCTGCCGCCTGGCCTGCAGAGAACTCCCTTCCTCCATTCGTCTTCTCTATTCTCCTCCATATTCTCTTCTTTCCCTTGAATTAACCCTTCCTACAAGGCCGAGATACAACATTGGTATCATAGCAACAATCCTAGGCAGTGTGAGTCCACTTTTGCGATGGCCAAGAGCAATCAACGTTCCGACGTAGATCAGCACTCATCGGCTGAACCAGCCACTCCAGGCGATTTGCACAATTAGGCGGTGCCATCATCACCCATGGGAGATGACCTTCGTGAGTTTATGGCCACATCCATGACTCGCTAGGACCAACTGATTCAAGTCATTCTACAGGGGCAGCAACAATATCACAAGGACATGATGTTGTTCCGCGAGTCACTCGACCGGCTCTCTCTGGCCACGGCAGCACCCCCTCATACCAATCAACCAGACAAGGGGGTTCTTCCGCCTCCATCGAGTAGTCCCTTCTCATGACCATCATTGTCGGGCCGACAGCAAGACCCGACCACCATATTCTTTGTCTCGCAGATGGCAATCGCAGGGTAGTCCTCCATGGGTGCCGATGTAACAGGCATGCAAGGTGTTCGACACAATGCCTCTTCAATTCCCTTCATCCAGACGCAGGCCGGCCCGGGCCCAGAAGACGAGGAACGCGAATTGGACTAGGCGGCCAACCAGGCTAATTCCAGTTGGACCAACAATGGGCACTCGCGAGAAGAGCACCATGGCCACAAGCCTGTAGCAGAAACACGTCTGGCGCAATTTTAGTTCCCCAAATACTCCGGAGAAGATAACCCTGTGGATTGGCTTTACCAGGCCGAAAAGTTTTTCTGGTACCAAGACACAAGGACTGATGAGGACAAACTTACAGTAACTTCCTTCTACCTTACTGGTGATGCATTAATTTGGTGCCAATACTTTGAGGCGGAGTATCCCCGTTATTAACGGCAACATTTCACTCGTGAATTATGCAATCAATTCGGGCCTACGGAGTATGCCAATTTTAATGAACTCATCAGCTCACTGCGTCAAACATCCACCGTGCGTGCATACCAAATGGACTTCATGTGTATCGTCAATTGTCTTCCTTATTGGACGCAAGAAGCTCTGGTGGGTAAGTTTATGCATGGCCTGAAGTTGGAGATCTAAGATGCCATCCGTCATTACTCGTGCACGTCCATGGCTGAAGTAATTAAACATGCCAGAATGCCGAGGAACGCCTTAATCATCAATGACGGACATGGCGTCCCCCTTCAAGACCATCCTTGCCGTCATCTTCCCAGGTAGCCCCGGCTGACTCACATGTTCCTCTAGCTTCTCAGCCGCCCATCCACTGCCTGACGCAAGCACAAATGGAGGAGCGGCGTTCCAAGGGCCTCTGCTTCAATTGTGAGGAACACTATGTTCTGGGTCATTGCTGCAAAACCCGCGCCCTCCTTGCCTTGGAAGGCGTATGGGATGAATGCCCTGAGGAAGATGATGGGACCGGCTCTTCACCACCTCCTCCACCAGAGAGCCTGCCCGAGATTTCTTTCCACAAATTTTCAGGAGCGTATATGCCTCATACCATTCGCGTTCAGAGCACCATCAAGAGGCAACAGGTGTCCATCCTGATTGACTCCGGCAGTACCCACAATATTATCAACGACAAGGTTGCTACTAGGTTGGGATGTCTGTTTCACGCCACGTCCCCTTTCGATGTTTGCATTGGCGATGGGTCGAGCCTTCGTAACGCTGGCATGTGTCCGCAGGTGGAGCTGACCATTCAAGGGCACTCCTTCCTCTTGGACCTTTATTTATTACCTACACAGGGGGCAGATGTGGTCCTAGGGGTGCAGTGGCTCCGGGATCTTGGCGATGTCATTTGGAACTTTGAGGCCATGATGATGCAGTTCTCTATTGGCGGCCATGCCATTCAGCTTTCTGGCGCAACTCTAGGTTCCCTTCATTCCATGCTATCTGTTGATTCCCTAGTGCACAGTGTTCATCAAGGGTTTTTCTTGCAAATAATTTCCACGGATGTTAAACCACCATCAGTTGATCCACCTGACTTGGTCGTGCTACTATCGGACTTTGAAGAGTTGTTTACTAAACCAACCAGTCTCCCACCACCTTGGTCCCATGACCATCATATTCCCATCATTCCTGGGGCTGCACCTGCAAATGTCTGGCCGTATAGGTACCCTCATATTCAAAAAGCTGAGATCGAAAAATTGGTTAAAGAGATGCTTGCTACAAGGATCATTAGGCCGAGCTCCAGCTCCTACTCTTCACCCGTCCTTGTAGTCCGGAAGAAGGACGCCTCATGGCATTTTTGTGTGGATTATAGGGCTCTCAATGCCATTACACTAAGGACAAATACCCAATTCCAATGATCGAAGAGTTGTTGGATGAACTCGCTCATGCGCGGGTCTTCTTTAAACTGGACTTGCACACTAGGTACCATCAGATTCGTATGCATCTAGATAGTGTCCACAAAACGGCTTTCCACACTCATAATGGGCATTTTGAATTTCTGGTCATGCCTTTCGGCCTCACCAATGCTCCGGCCACATTCCAAGGTCTTATGAATGATATCTTTCAGGTTTTCCTGCTTCGGTTTGTACTTGTATTCTTCGATGATATTCTGGTCTATAGCTCTTCTTGGGAGCAACATCTAGAGCATCTTCGCTCCGTATTTGAGGTACTCCAAGCACACTCCTTTTTTATCAAACGATCCAAATGCTCTTTTGGTTGTTCTCAGGTTGACTATTTGGGACATATGATCACTAATGGAAAAGTGTCCACTGATCCTTCTAAAGTGGCCGCTATGCTTAATTGGCCAGTACCAACATTTCTGAAAACACTCCAGGGGTTCTTGGGCTTAACGGGATACTACTACCGGTTTGTCACCAACTATGGCTCACTTGCCACCCCCTGACCAACCTACTCAAGCATGGTGCATTTGCTTGGACGGATACCGCCCAACAGGCTTTTGAGACTCTCAAGACTGCTATGTGTTCGGCCCCTGTCTTGGCTCTACCAGACTTCTCTTGACCATGGAATGTTGTATTAGATATCGGTAAAATATCGGTCGGCCAAAGAGACGAAATATCGGAGATATATCGGAGATATTGTGTAAAAAAATATCGGTAGTCAAAAACTATTTTTTACCGTATATTTTCACAATCTAACTTCTAAAATGAGTTATACTAATTTAAACAAAGAATAAATTTCAAAATATGCCTATTAGGATAGAAAACAAACATGAAAGGTTTTTTTTCAAAAAAAAAATTTTGAAACATGAAAGGTTTTTTTTTAAAAAAAATAATTTTTTAATTAAAAAAATACCGATATATCGGTCCGAAACCGATATATCGGCGATATTTGGAATTTTTGGAAAAATCGATATTAATTGGTATCGATGTATCGGTTTAGGCCCGATACCAATATATCGGCGAGACGATTTTCCATGCTCTTGACCCTTCATGGTTGAAACTGATGCATCTGGCCACAGACTCGGTGCCGTTCTGTTGCAAGACGGCCATCCAATAGCATTTAGGAGCAAGGCATTATCTAGACGGTCTTTGTCACTATTGGCGTATGAGAAGGAGATGTTGGTCATTGTCCATGCGGTGACCAAGTGGAGGCTGTACTTGTTGGGATGCCATTTTACTATATGCACGGATCACCAACCGCTGAAATATTTCCTGGACCAGAGGATTGCCACCCCAACACAACAGCATTGGGTGACTAAATTACTCGGGTATGATTATGAGCTAGTTTATAAATGCACTTCAGAGAATATCATCGCCGATGCTTTACCTCATCAGTTCGCAGAGGCCATTAATTTCGGTTTGTCCGCTCCACTATTTCCTTTCCTTGCTGATTTACATAAAGCTTATCAGGAGGACCTTGCGACGATTACCTTGATGGGTCATCTTCAGGGTCAGTCTGCAGATGATCCATCTTTTGTCCTGAAAGACAACATTATTTATTGGAAGAACTGGTTGTGGGTTCCTCATTGTGATAGCATTCGTCGTACTATTTTGGAGAATTTTCATTCCACTCCCTCCGCAGGTCTTGAAGGGTCTTTCCGGACTTACAAGTGGGTATCTCAATGTTTTTTATGGCGTGGTATTAAACAAGAAGTTCAACGTTTTCTGGCCGAATGTGATGTTTGCCAATGGGCCAAAGCTTCAACTATACCCCCTTCGGGTCTTTTGCAGCTATTGCTTATTCCGGAACAGGTTTGGGAGGACGTTTCCATGGATTTCATTGACGCTCTACCGGTCATTCAGGGAAAGTCGGTGGTGATGGTTGTGGTCGACCGTCTTTCCAAATATGCTCACTTCTCAGCCTTGGGCCATCCCTATACGGCCAAAGTCGTAGCTGAGGTTTATGTACGAGACGTTGCCAAACTTCACGGGATGCCTCGCACCATTGTTTCCGATCGTGACCGAGTATTTATCTCACAGTTCTGGCTGGAGTTTTTCACTTTATAGGGCTCTCGCCTTCTCATGAGTTCAGCCTATCACCCACAAACAGATGGCCAAACGGAAGTGGTTAATCGCTGCCTTGAGCAATACTTACGTTGTTTTGCAGGTGAAAATCCTTGGCGTTGGTTGCAATTCCTCCCGTGGGCTGAATGGTCTTACAACACCGCCTTCCATACTTCTACGGGGTTTTCTCCTTTTCAAATTGTATATGGCCGGCCTCCTCCAACACTTCTTCATTATGTGCCATAGCGTGCCTCTGACAGTGAGGTTGATTGTACCTTGCAAAACCGTGATGAAATATTGCGTCAATTGAAGCACAATTTGGCATTGGCGCAGAATCGCATAAAACAGATTTACGACAAGCGCACTCAGACCGTGAATTCCAAGTCGGCGATTGGGTATATGTGAGTTTTGTTCCTGCTCGTCAATCCTCCCTGTACCAACCGGCCAGCGTCAAATTAGCCCATCGGTTTCATGGCCTATATCAGGTTACTTCATGCATTGGGCCCGTTGCCTACCGCCTGCAACTTCTGGCTGACTCTACAGTTCACCCAGTTTTTCATGTCTCCCGACTCCGCCACGTTGTTGGTGATCCTTCACATCTGGTTACTACTCCACCACCTCCATATTCTCCTCTTTCCCTTGAATTAACCCTTCCTACAAGGCCGAGATACATCATCCACTCTTCGAAGCATCACTGTAGATGGCGAATCCTCCTAATCCTGATGGCAATGTTAGAATTGGTGCCGATGTCAACCTTCTCTTCAATTCATTGAAACTCTTGTCACAAGCATCATCCCAAATAAACTTTACTCCCTTCCGAGTTAGTTTAGTCATTGGCAACGCCAAGCTAGAAAATCCTTCAATGAACCCTCGGTAGTAACCTGCTAATCCCAAGAAACTCCGAATCTCCGTCACATTCTTCAGTTGTTCCCAGTTCAAAACTGTTTCCACCTTCGTTGGATCCATATATACTCCATCTTTCGAAATAACATGTCCAAGAAAATTCACTCTATATAACTAGAATTCACACTTGCTAAACTTTGCATATAACTAGTTGTCCTTTAGAATATGCAACACTTGAGCCAAATGTTTTCTGTGTTCTTCCCAACTTGTTGATTATACCAAAATATCATCAACAAACACTATCGCAAACCGATCCAATAGCTCCACAAAAATTATGTTCATCATATCCATAAATGTTGCTGGTGCATTTGTTAATCCAAACGGCATCACCAGAAACTCATAATGTCCATATCTGATTCTGAATGCGGTCTTGGATATATCGTCCTCCTTAATCCTTAATTGATGGTATCTAGATCTCAGATCAATTCTTGAGAAAACTTTTGTGGTGCAAATGATCAAATAGATCATCAACCCTGGGTAACGGATACTTGTTCTTTATTGTAACTTGATTCAGCATATGATAGTCAATACATAATCTCATAGACCCATCTTTCTTTTTCACAAATAATACCGGCACTCCCCATGGGGAAACACTAGGCCGAATAAACTTTTTATCCAATAATTCCTGCAAGTGTTCTTTTAGCTCTTTTAATTCTACAGGCGCCATCCGGCATCAAATCAATAGTGAAATCAATGTCCCTCTTTGGCGGCAAAAGAGGCAACTCATCCAGAAAGACTTCTGGGAAATCTCGCACTACCTCAATTTCCTCAATTCTTAAGGTAGGCATCTCTAAGGGCATCACACTTGCTAGGTAGGCTCTACAACCTCTAGCCATCAATTTATGTGCTTTTACAGCAGATATTATACAATTCTCCTTCTTAGTTTGAATTCCCTGAAATACTAGTTCTTTCTCTCTTGGAATTTTAAGGTAAACTTTCTTCTTACTACAGTCTACATTAGTACTGTATTTAGCTAACCAATCCATTCTCAAAATTACATTAAAATCAATCATATCAAGCAACACAAGGTTAGCATACAAAACTCTATCCCCCACTACTACAGGAGAATTCTCAAGGTACTCAGTTGCTACAACCAAGTCTCCAATAGGAGTAGAAATCAACATATCACAATTTAGTCTAGACAATGTCTTCTCTAGACTCAAGGAAAACACAGGCAAAATAAACGATTGTGATGCTCCTGGATCAATCAAAACTCTAACAAGTCTATTGAGGACAAGAAGAGTACCTTCAATGACTTCATCTGAAGCTCGAGCGTCCTGCAACGTTAAAGCAAAGATCCGTGCCTACGCTTTCTTGCGTGGCTCCGCTCCTGCCTTCTTCTCACGATTAGGGCAATACATTGAGATGTGCCCAATCTCATTAGAGATATAGCACCTCCGATTGTCTTGTGGGCAAGGCTTCCCAGCATGTGCCGGTTGTCCACAAAACTTGCATCGATTCCCAAATCCTTGACCATTGTTCCGTTGTGGTAGGCGATTCTGGCCATTCGGTCAATTCAGGTGCTGCTGCTTCTGCTGCTTAACTGGTCAATTGTTGTTGCGACCGCCGATCCCAAATCGCTTGTTAGTCGGACGTTTAAACTTGTTGTCCTAACTCTTCTCCAGGCTATTATTCCTTTCTTGCGTTCTCTTGAAATCATCCTCCAAGATTGATGTCAACTCAACTGCCTTGGCCACAGTCGTAGGCTGCGAGACCAACACCTTTGCCCTCAACCCATCTCTTAATCCATCGACAAACCAAATCATTAGGGCAGCCATCGCAAGCCGTTGCAACTCTCAAATTTTGTCTTGTACTGTAATACAGACATTGATCCTTGCGCTAGTTCCAAGAATTCTTTCTCCTTACGATGTTGAATGTGGGGTGGAAAATACTTCTTGTTAAAAACTTGCTTGAATTCATCCCAGGTGATATCTTGACCTTCCACGAAGTTATTGCGTTCTGCTGATTCCCACCAGAACACTGCTTCGCCCATGAATAGGAAAGTCGCAAATGTAACCCGATCCACTGCATGTACTTTCATTCCCTTGAACAATTTTTCCACCTCTACAATCCATCGTTCGGCCTTTTTCGAATTATCTTACCCAGAGAACTCATGTCCAGCTCTTTTGAAACTCTCCAATGTTGGTGCTTTTTCATTACTACTACTTCCACCACCATTTCTAATCTCTGCTGCAAGTTGTCTTACCATATCCAACACGTTTTAGCTTGCGCCCTCCTTCTGCGAGGGGTTAACTGCAACATTGGGATGCCTTCCACACACTCCTGAATTCACCATCTTCGCTATCTACAATCAAAGAAAGAAGATGAATTAGAATTTCACTTAAAGTTCAATTTTAATTTATCCCTCATTTCTTTGGCTCCTATACGATAGTCTTATACGTACAAACAACACTAACAAGAAATCACATGATCAAACATTCAATCAAAGATGTTTTATTCATTTTCAAAATAATTCCTACACTGATTCCCTGGCGTATATATCAGGGTTATATTACAAAGCAACTTTTGAATCTAAAGTTTTTCTAACACTTCTTCCTAGGTTCCCATTTTCAGAGGTAATCATCTAATATTTCCAGTTTTGTCGGGATTGGAGCTGGCATGAACTCTGGATCCAGCACGTACTCCCAGACAGTCATATGTGGCCACCTATAACTCATAGATATGAACCATACATGTAAAATACTTCATAACTCTGCATCTATCTTAGCCCAAATATAAGCTTATGATACGGGGCTCTGGATCAAAATAAATGGGTGAAGACCCGTCCTCGAAGTCTACCCGTATCTTGAGCGACGATGGTCCCACTCCATCCATCCACTCCACCGGGAAGTCCACATCCACGGCAGAGTCATAGTCAAGGTAGGGATCATACTCCAGGTCACTCCTAGGTAAAGGTTGCACATCTTCTGCTGGAGCCTGAGTGTCTTCACTGTCTATCCTAAATGGATTAGCCTCTGTCCCCAAACCTATGTTTCCTTGCTTCCACTCTTCTAACCACTGCTTAGCCGCTTCTTGTTTTTCACTCTCATAAATCCTTCTGCTTCTTGTTCTAGCAATTAGACTTATACCAAAAACATCATTAGTGTAATTATAAGGTAGGGTTCACGGTTTTTAGTCTTCAACTGCTTCTTCTAAGTTTTTTCCTAGGTCTTCTTCTAATCATTTCATATACTAGCAGTGTTCTTTTTAAGACTGTAAATGAACTGAAGAGTGGCTTCAATACCAAGCTGTCACGCCCCAAAATTCCTGACCTCGATTAGAGTGCAAAAGCATCTATAATGCCGAAGTCCAAGAGGCCAAAAACCCGAGCGCGTGACTGAATACTCGATCACTACCATCAGTTACGCCATCACAATAGTATGTGCAACCGACATCATCATTCCAGTCATTCAATCTCAAAATAAAACATTGCCAATATAAATTAAATGAAAACCAAAAATCCTACTTAGACTTATTACAGCTGATAAAATAACTAGTCAACAATTGGAAATATCAAAGTCTTGGCACACATTGGCCAACAATTCACAATAGTTTGATCATAAACAAAATACAAATAACTTTCAAACTTTAACTTTGTGTAGTCAACCACATCTCCTGTAACCGTGACCCACTCTGCTTCATTCTCTTTTTATGCCAGCATTAGAGGATGCATGAGTATTTGATATACACATAAATACATACATTTATATGCCCCTAATACTTAATTTGTTAGTGCTATCTCATGCTAATTAGGAATAGTAATGAGTTTTTGGAGTTAATTCAATAATTAGGATGTTACTTTATTTTAATAAGAAATTGTGTGTCTAAGTTTAATTTGATTGCTTGTGTAGGTTTAAAAGAGCTCGAGTTGAAGATCTGAGCCGCTGATTCACATCAAGGAGAAGATAGGTTTTATTTTAACAAAAGAACTGTCAAGATGATATTAGACACGTGATAGCAATACGACGGGTTTTTGGCAAGAGAAGAAAGGAAGAACTGAACCGATCGGTTTCGGTTCAGTAAAAAATAAAATAAAAAAGAAACTTGACCCGAGCCGAAGCTCGGACCTATTAAACGAAATAGGCACTGGTTGAGTGCCGGTCGACGCAATGATGATCGGTGGCCAACCAAAGGGACGACAGCGGAATGAATGCTATGGAGTTTGGCGGCGAAGTACGGCGGCGGAGAGCTTGACGGCGTACTCAATTGGAAAAATGACAGCTTGTGCTCAATCAAGAAAACAGAGAGAGAGTCGTGCTGAAATTGGAAACTTGAGTTTGGATTCGATTTGGAAAAATACTAATTTTGGGCTCGGCGTGGTCGTCTATAAAAACAGAAGGGTTTTGATCAGGAAAGGGGAGAACTTTCGAGGAAAAAAGAGGAGAACTACTGGCCGAAAAAGCCAGGACCGTTCGATGTTGTTTCCATCAGAAGAAGAGGGGAGTTGGCCGGAGGGGAGAAGGAGGAGAAAGCGGGGATTTTGAGCTGGTTTGCATATCACTACAGTAACCACGGCGATTTGGGAGAGATGATGAATAGTAACCCATTGTGAACAGACATTACATGTGAATAGTGATTTTGTGAACAGTGTTTTGATGAATAGTGCAACATGAAAACAGCAGCGTTCTCTGATATAAACTCAAATTATGTATTTTATTATCTCTTAAACTTATGTTTATGTTAATATTTGATTAGAATTAGTGGTACTTTAATAAGTTTTTGATCTTTTGTAGGAAGAGAAGACATACACTCTTTTTGGCTTAAAAGGAGAAAATAGAAAATTTTTGGAATTGAATAGTAGCCGATCGATTGCAAGACAGACGCGATCGATTGCCAAAGCCAGAAAAAAGAGCATAAATGAAGAATGCGATCGATTGGTGCACTTAGCGATAGATCATATCTACTGGAATTTTGAGTCTACAGCAACCGATCGATCGGACCACTTAGCGATCGATCGTATCTACTGGAGTTTGCGATTTTATGACAAACGATCAATCGGCACACCAAGTGATCGATCGGAAGAAGAATTGATGTGAACGATCAGCACGATGCAGCGGAAATAACGAAGGAAATGGCGATCGATTGGCCATTAAAGTGATCGATCACCATATTCGACAAACTGAAATCAGACCTATTTTGACTCGGAATTAGAAGGGGATTTCGTGTCCACCCTATATATATATATATGCCTTAAGGGGGAACGTATTGAAAAAGAGAATAGATTTTGGAGGCTAGAGAGGAGCAAAAATGAGTGTTTTGGAGCCAGAAAAGAAGAATGATTCATGCCAATGGATCTACAAATTCAAGTTTTTCTTTTCTCTCTTTCTATGTGTAGCTAAATTCTTTGTCAAGGCTAGATGAAGCCCTAGATGTGTATTGCTACTCTTGGTAGTTTAATTTAATAAAGTTGATATGATTCATGCTTACTACAATTTCATAAGTTTTCTTTTGACCGCTTAGCCATAGATTTAATTGATTATGAATGGAATTTGATCTTGTTAATCCCTGTGTCTAACGAAGAACAAGTTTGTGTTTGATTTTATGCCCGATGAAGGATCGAATTAATTACATGATAGTGGATGAACTTTCGTGTCCGACCAAGAAGGTGAGTGAATTCATTGGTAATTTGTGTGTCTAATCGAGAACACGAGTTACAATATAATGTCAATTTGCACGTAATAATAATTGAGAGTAGTAATTGCATGTTTGGTGGTGGATTCATTGCCTTGATATTTTTCTCTACGTTGGTTCAAATCAGTTAGAAGTAGTTAAAGTTCATTGTTTTCTTAGATTAAATAAAAAACTGCAACTTTCTCTTGAGTTTGGTAAAGTATTTAACTGTCCCTGAGGTTCGACAACCCTTTAAAACTCGTTTTAGGTACAATTGCCTTGTGCACTTGCAAGGGTTCTTATATTGAAATGATCATTCTCCTAGTCCAAGGCGTAGTTGAAGCCCTAGATTTGTTTTATTACTCCTAATTATTTAATTTAATAGAGTTGATATAATTTATGCTTAATGCGATTTCATAAGTTTTCTTTTGAGTGTTTGACCATAGACTTGATTGATTATAAATGAGATTTGATATTATTAATACATGTGTCTAACCAAGAACAGGATTGTGTTGATTCTATGCCTAAACAAGGATAGAGTTAGTTACATTATAGTGGATGAACTTTCGTGTCCGACCAAGAACGTGAGTGCATTCACTGGTGATTCGTGTGTCCGACCAAGAACACGAGTTACCTGTCATATCAATTTATGCGAGATAATAATTGAGAGTAATAATTGCATGTTTAGTGGTGTATTCGTTGCCTTGGTACTTCTTCATATAAGTTCAACTCAGTTTAATTAGCTAATATTTATTACTTTCTTAGAATTAAATCACAACAAACTTTTCTTTTTCTTGCATTTGGTAGATTATCATCCATCCCTAAGGTTTGACAACTCTAAATACTCACTGTAGTACAATTGCCTTGTGCACTTGCAAGGGTTTAATATTTAAATGATCAAGTTTTTAGCGCCGTTGCGGGGATGGAAGCCAATAGTTTACCAAATTCTTAGCGTAGTTTGTTTTAATTTAGATTCTATATTAGTAGCTTAATTGCTTTTTTCTTCTTGTGCACGATTAAGAGAAGACATGGAATTCTTGCCAACGTTGGAAGGGCCAACCCTTCCCATAGTTTGCATTCTTTTATCCTTTCCCTTTTAGATTAATTTGGGTGCTTGGTGTTTTCTTTTCTTTTCTGCGACTGCCTGCTCGTGCTAGTTGTGGATATTAGGTTGCTAGTTATAGATATCTAGGATCGCTGCTTGCTTGTTGTGGATATCTAGAATTGCTACAAGTTTTGTTTGATTGTGATTGTGCATGCATGGTCGTCGTTCCCTAAACCCTGACTTGGCCTTTGATCCTGATCCTGAGTGCGTCTAGAATCCGTAGAACCCATAGAAACCCGATCCTTAAATCCCATCTATGGCGGACAACATGAACCTTGGGGGTGGGAATAGCCTTAACTAGAATCCGGTAGTGCCCCATGCCCGCACTTTATAGGACTACTACCGTCCCACAACCTACATCTCCCCTTCCTGCATCCTATTGCCTGACAATGTGGCTAATTTCGAAATTAAGCCCAACATCATCCAAATGCTGCCTACTTATCATGGCCATCTAAACGAGAACCCCTATAGGAACCTGCAAAACTTTCTGGAAGTCAACACTACCTTCAAGCTTACATTGTCTGATGACTAGGTTCACCTTAGGTTGTTCCTTTTTAGCTTGAAAGATAGGGCCAAGGAATGACTGTACTCCCTGCAACATAACTCCATTACTACTTGGGAGGAACTGCAAGCATTGTGGTTTGTATTTTAAAGGATAATAGGATTGTTTTATTTTTTAGTGTTTATTTTGCTTTCTTTTGCACTTAAATTCATAAGGTTAATTTCATAAGTACATGTTTGTGGGTAGCATGGCTGCAAACCCTCACGAGACAACACTCGTCCTTCTAGGGACACCTAGGGGTTTAACGGCTTGTTGCATATGCTCAATGCAATCGTGTTCCCTACAAATGTGGCATTTACTTTTCTAGTTTAGTTTACTTTAGTTTGTTTTTTGTGATTTTGTTTTGTTTTGTTTTGCTCAATGACTAGTAAAATGTAAGTTTGAAGGTATTTGATATACACATAAATACATACATTTATATGCCCCTAATACTTAATTCGTTAGTGCTATCTCATGCTAATTAGAAATAGTGATGCGTTTTTGGAGTTAATAGGATGTTACTTTCTTTTAATAGGAAATTGTATGTCTAAGTTTAATTTGACTGCTTGTGTAGGTTTAAAAGAGCTCGAGTTGAAGATCTGAGCTGCTGATTCACATCATGGAGAAGACGGGTTTTATTTTAACAAAAGAACCGTTAAGATGAGATTGGACGTGTGATAGCAATACGACTGGTTTTTGGCAAGAGAAGAAAGAAAGAACTGAACCGATCGGTTTAGTTCCGGTTGGTTCAGTAAAAAGAAAAAAAACTTGACCCGAGCAGAAGCTCGAGCATGTCAAACGAAACAGAGCGCTCGGTGGAGTGCCAGTCGATGGCGATGATGATCGGTGGCCACCCGAAGGGACGACGGCGGAATGACTGCTATGGAGCTTGGTGGCGAAGCATGACGGCGGAGAGCTTGACATTGTGCTCAATCGTAAAAACGACATCTTGTGCTCAATCGGGAAAACAGAGACAGAGTCGTGCTGAAATTGGAAACTTGAGTTTGGATTCGATTTGGAAAAATACTAATTTTGGGCTTGGCGTGGTCGCCTTTAAAAACAGAAGGTTCTAGCCGGGAAAGGGGAGAACTTTTGAGGGAAAAAGAGGAAAACTTCCGGCCAGAAAAGCCAGGGCCGTTCGGTGTTGTTTCCGCTCGAAGAAGAGAGGAGTTGGCCGGAGGGGAGAAGGAGGAGAAAGCAGGGATTTTAGGCTGGTTTGTAGATCGCTATAGTGTTACTACAGTAACCGCGGTGATATGGGAGAGATAATGCATAGTAACCCGTGGTGAATAGTGATTTTGCTACCGTACCCGTGAACAGTGATTTTGTGAACAACGTTTCGGTGAATAGTGCAACATGGCTCCGACAAATCAGCAGTGTTCTCTTAGTCCGATGGTCGGCTAAATTTGCGTCAAAGGCGTAGATGAAGCCCTATATTTATTTTATTACTCTTAATTGTTTAATTTAATAGAGTTGATATAATTTATACTTAATGCGATTTCATAAGTTTTCTTTTGAGTGCTTGACCATAGACTTGATTGATTATGAATGAGATTTGATATTATTAATACCTGTGTCTAACCAAGAACAGGATTGTGTTGATTCTATGCCCGACCAAGGATAAAGTTAGTTACATTACAGTGGATGAATTTTCGTGTCCGACCTAGAACGTGAGTTCATTCATTGGTGATTCGTGTGTCCGACCAAGAACACAAGTTACCGTGTGATATTAATTTGTGCGAGATAATAATTGAGAGTTGTAATTGCATATTTAGTGGTGGATTCGTTGCCTTGGTACTTCATCATATAAGTTCAACTCAGTTTAATTAGCTAAAGTTTATTGCTTTCTTAGAATTAAATTACAACAAACTTTTCTTTCTCTTGAATTTGGTATATTATCATGCGTCCATGAGATTCGACAACCCTAAATACTCACTGTAGTGTAATTGTCTTTGCACTTGTAAGGGTTTAATATTTAAACAATCAGTATTCCGTAGAAATACTCAGTAGGATACAAAAACCCACAGAGGATATAATGGATAACAGTGAAGCAAAGATCATATTATATAATTGAATACTAAAAAATCTGAGGATTGGAACACAAAGTTTACTTTACCTGAATAATAACCATAATCAAGATAACTTCAACTCATAAATATGGAAGATAGGAATAATAACCCAAGACTCCAAACATCCAAAGTGTAGGGATGATATATCAATAAATTCTGACTCCAGACATCCATAGTGTAAGAAGATTTCAATTTCTGCTCTCAGATCATTCCACTCTCATGTGGATACTTACCAGAACATCCTAGAGGTTCTCTTTTTGGAACCCGGCTATGTGTCCAGGGATGCTGGCGGACACAGTGGGCAGATGCTACAAGACCTTCCATAATATCTTGTAATCTGAAAACGTATGTATATGCCTTCATCGGCTGAACTACAGAGGTTCAATATAAATCGGAGATCACTCTGGATCTAGAAATGGCTCTCTGAGCATACTATAATTCCACATCGGAGAGATCTTTACAAGAACTCTTAGTGGAAGAACACTTTACATGGAACTGAATAGTAATTCTCAACAACAGAGATTGCATCATTCAATAACTCAATTGATCATCTTTCAATGTTTGACTCACGGAGGAGTACTAATGAGATTTCAATTTCTCAATCAGTATTTGACTCACCAGAGTTATCAAGAAGAATTCTCTATTTCAATCACCAAATGACTCACAAGAGAAGTGCCAATAGTCTTTCGATACGTTGGATACTTTCACTGTGCGTAGCCCTAGATAGGAATACCCCTAAGATAAACTGACTACAAGATTCACAAGTCATAATGGAAACAAGATAATAGGGTTCAAGAGTTCAAACCCTATCTGGAAACTCCACTGACTCAAAGCTGTACACAAAGGCTATAGATATGTGGAACACAACGCCATGTAGGATGACTCGACCATATCAACCCTTATAGTTGAATTTCTTTTTCTGTAATAATTACTAACATATCTTTAAAATATAATTAGGTTGATATAACCGTATCTTATCATATCCTTTAGTCATAGTAGATAGTAGTGTCTTAAACCCTAATTACCGTGTACTATTTTACACACATCAGTCCAATTCCATCAACCACCATGGTCTGTATAATTAGAATTAGGTTCTGAAATCTTTATTGTAAGTAGCCCTAAGAGACTAGTTTTTAACTCCATTGACAGATTATTTTTCTGACTTTTCTATAATTAGTTATGAATTGTTTATTACAACTCATCGGCGCAGAAATAGTTATGGCCGAGAGCATTAGTCTTAATCCGATTTGATTAATCAATGTAATTACTCTCTACTTTGATTAAGGACACCTTTCTTACTTTAATTACCAACTCCCTAAGTCAATTACAGAACCTTAATGGTTCTGGAATTAGGTAATTTTTCCATCTTAAGATGTATTTTTCCATACAATATTGGTTGTACAAGTGTTATCTTATTAACATACATCCTATCCAAATAGGACAATTAATCCCAGACACTTGCATGTACAGATAATCAAAAAGCTACTTTGACGAATCAGATAGTGGTGACACCAAGATTTACATGATTCAAAATAGTAATCCACATTCTAATTACTATTTAAGGTCACTTACCCAATATAGGACATACTTGACTTAGGACTTGAAGTAAATAGATCATACAACATGAAAATTTTACATGGACAAAACGTGACAAGCATGAAACTGAGTATTTAGATGGCCAAACAAAGTGGGGATGCCTTCTAGGTACTAGCATGTGAAGTACGAGCAAATATTGATCACCTTGGTTTTAATATACATATGTATAACACATTCATGTAATTTTCCTCCATGAAACAACCTCGAATCGATATGAACATAAATACAAGGCCATGAGATCAATCATATAATAACTTAAATATAATGTTCATACTCCATTAGAATTCATAGAAGAAAAAGTATGGAAAAATCATCCTACCAATTCTGATACGTGTGATTCGTATGTCCTCGCGTAGCTCTTCTTCTCCTCTTTGCAACGTCACCTCCGGCCAATGCAACAGAATGGGTTTGAATCAAGGAAGAGACTTGGATGCTTGCTGGATTGATGTAGGGAGAAGGGAAAGAAAAAGCAATAGGTCGTCACTAGGGTTTGGGCATGCAAGGCATGGGCCGGTACCCTCTTGTGACTTAAATACATAATGGGATGCTCCTCTCTGATTGGCTGATGAGGATTGCCCTGATATTCTCTTCAAATTAAAGATTTGCACTATTATTTAATCTCAACTAAATCGGTAACTTCCTAATTTTACCCTAGACTTTCCTTATTTATTGTGAGTAGATTAAATCACATCTCTTCACCAAGATTCACTCTAACCAATTAATAACCTCTTAATGCCACATCATCCATGTGAGTATGGTGCCCTAGGCCCTATCTCCACGTGGCTCTGGCGTCCAGGTGCTCCTGCGTCTGGTGCATCTCTCGCGGTTGAGTGACTCCGATGTCCCGCATGCATGTCATGCTACTCTGACTCGTGTAGACTATGAACCGAACGTTTTAATCAACTTGTATCACATACTCGTGACCCCACATGAGCCATGTATCCCTCTCTGGCACCTAGGTGCACCTGATGTCCAGGTGGCCCTCGCGCCTAGTGCGTCATGTGCCCGGTTCCTTCGTCTACTGGTCAACATGTAAATAACTTGCAAATCGTAACGCCTCACATTCCATATTTCATCTTACTAACTTGTGTTACCCGAACTAGTCTAGATTCTCTGGACGCACACCCTGGCACCTGGTCCCACCCCCCGGCGTCAGGTATACACAGTCCCTGGCGCTAGGCCAGCCTCAGCGCCAGGTTGAGCCAGCGCCAGGGCTAACCCTCGCACCCTGGTTTCCTTCCTAATTGGTCTATGAATCAAACAATTCATCATGCATTAAATCAGTCAATCAACATACCAAACTACATCGCATAACCAAAAATTCCAAATAGGCAACTAAGCTTTTCTATTTTAGACTAGTTTCCTAAAATAGCAGTTTTAGTAAACATATCGATTTTTCAGGTGTTACAAAAAGTCTCTTCTTTTCCTTATCCTTCTTCCTCTAAGAAAAACCTTTTCTTGATCCCCGAAGCTCCTTCAAGGTTGTAGTCTTTCTCTTTTCTCATTACTCTCTCTCAAAATAACCATCTTTTAAGAAGAATTAGCTTTTTACAAATAAGCCCTTCTTTACTTTAGCAACTTACACTTAACCCCAATGTGGGTGAAGTTGTGGGCCTCTCCACATGAGAGGCAGGCCCAACATCTTGGGCCTCACATGAGGAGGGAAAAGCTCAACAATAGTCACCAGTGTTATCCCCAAATTGATCCTCCTTCGATGCTCCCTCTGCCCTGGTTGCCTTTTGGACCGTCCCCATGACAACGGAGGTGGAGCTACAATAACTGCGATGACGGATCACGGGTGATAGCCGAACGACTGAGATGGCGGAGTCACGGGTGATGGTCGACAACCGATCCATGGCGGAGCGAAGGTGATGGTCGGCGTTTGAGCGTCTGTACGTTTTTTCTTCATATATGAGTTTTTTAGCCCCTCTCCTACTGGTTGCAAGAAAAATTGCACATATGAAGATGAAATCCATAGTTGAAAACTTTTTAGTTGCCAACCAACAAATTTTAAAATATAAATCATTCTTTTCTGCAAATTTAAAAATCTATATATTTTGGAACTTCTCTCCAAATCTAAATTTGTGTTACCAAACACAACCCAATAGTAGTTAAATTGGCCTTTTCTGGTGTTTAGACGCTGAAGGGGCTATTGCATTTGTGTGCTTTATGACTGGCATGTGGATGTTGTATTTTCAACTTACAGTAGTTTGCAAGAGAGCATTTGGGTCAAGAATAAATGTTTTTATTTTTTACTTATCTTATTGGGGGGTTTTATGATTCTCTTGTGTAAGTTTGAGGTTTCTATGTCCCAATTTTTTCATTGTTTTTTCTCATTTTGTGACGATCACTAATTTTGAAATAAAATAAATAAATAAAAAGAAAATATAATTTTATTTGGATGACCTAAATTAAGAAAGTTTCAAAATTTGAGTACTTAAGAGTGAATTGATGGTATGATCATGCAAAGATTTTTTTATGGCAATATAATCAAGATTTTTTCAGAGGATCGGGGCAGAAGGATGGTTCACTGGCGCTGGGGTTGAGTTGAGCGCCAGGGTTGGAGGAGTGCCTGGGACCAGGTTGAACCTGGGCACCAGAGCATATGTTCACGTGGGTGCAATATAGGTGCAACATGAGTATGTTGTCTAAACGGTAAATTCAACGAACGATAATTCCTAAGGTTAAGATTATTTTAGAAAGTTTCCTTATTGAAATCAAATTAAAACATGAATGATTTTGGTGCTTTATGATTGGAGGAACAAAAATTTTGTGATGACTAGGTTCAGGTAGGTTACCCGGGCACGGGGACTAGCCCTAGTGCTGGGGCTAGACCTAGCACTGAGGCTAGGCTGGCGCCAGGGTGTGAGGACACCTGACGCCAGGTGGTGGGGCCAGGCATCAGGAAAAATTCTACTCAAAATACCAAAAACTGTTCAGCACACACGTTGTGGGACATGGGTATGTGAGATAAATTAGTTAGTTATGACTCGTAATAACATGGTTAGTTACGGGGTCAATTCATGTGCACCTGTACTTGACATCACACGCACTTGGCTCCAGACGGGCTCCAGGGCATCTAGACGCCAGGGCCTGTGTGGGTAGGTTCCAATTATGGTTGGTTATTTTTAGTAATTGGAGAAGATTACGATAAAAGAGAATGATTTGATTTACAGGTAGTAACTGGGGAAAGTAACTAGTGAATCAGGAAAGAGTAACTAAATTGGAAACTGCTATTTATGAGAGCCAATCATGGAACAGAAGAAAATATATCCAAGATCTCTATCAGCCAATTAGGAAAGGGCGTTCAAATGGGAAGGGACGTCCAAGGGAAATTGAAACTGAATAGGTAGTTTCTAGATTTGGAAGATAGGATCACTTTTCAAGGAAGATTTGATTGGAAAAGATTTGGAATCCTAACTTACTAGTGGCGTCAAATTGGAAGGACGTCAAGTCCAAATTGGAGAGGGTTTTGGGTGGATGGCTGAGATTAAAAAGGAAGGGAATCAAGGGTGGAAAGTAAATCATATGTGGAATAGGAAACCCTAACTATATAAGCACCAAATTGGAGTGGCCAACCCACTCAATTGATCGATCACCCCTTTGTTCTTTTGGTTCGAGTTGTTCTTCTTCTCTTCTCCCTCAAATCAGTACCTTCTCATCCTCTTCCCACGTCCAAAAATCTATTACTCGAAGTGTTAGAGGGCGGCAACGTATTGGGGAGACGACAATCTTTGTGGTGAATCAAAGAAATACATCAATCGTACAGGTAGGATGTTTTTTCCCTCTACTTTGCTTTGAAATTCCTACTTCATATGGATGATCTAAATTGTGGTATTTCAATGACATGATGTAACACCCGAAAAATTAGTAAGTCTTTAAAACCTAAATTTGACCCTCAATGTTTGATTTGGTCGTGTTTTGCCTTATAAAAATTAAAGTTGGTGAGAAGAGCTTTCCAACGCCACCTATTATGCACGATTTGGAGTTCGGAGTAAAAATATATGAGAAATTGAATTTTGATTTAACGTGACAGCGATCGATCGGCAAGCTGAACCGATCGACGCCGTATCAAAACGATCGATCGTAGTTACTGTGATTTGTGAATGTTTTGCTTCGCGTAAAGCGATCGATCGGCAATAATGGCGATCGATCGGCTGTAACGTGGTAGTGTAAAACAACGCATACGACGATCGATCGCCGTATAGCCGATCGATCGCCGATTACGGTTTTGCGATTTCTAGCATGTTTTGGGGGTGGATTTGTTTGGGAAAGATACCAAATCCCAATTGGACTTGTTTTGCACGTCTCTAGAAGGATTGTGAAGCCTTCCCATTGGTTGAAAGTGTCCATGATTTGGAAGATTAATTTAAGATTAGATTCTCCCCTAACTCTATATAAACACTAGAGAATTGGCTTGTGCTAACCCTAGAAAGTCCAGAGACTTTTCCCTTCTCCTTCCCACGTTCACCCATCTCCTTGGAGGCTTGTTCTTGTAGGAGTTTGTGAGAGCTTGGAGCGGGAGCTTTGGAAGAAGCGGAAGAGACGAGTAACGCGTAGAAAGGCGAAATCTTTGGAGGATTAAGTAGGATGGTTTTTCCCCTCTTCTCTCTTCTGATTTTATGCTTTTGGCAAGTGCTTTGATTCAGCACCTTAGTTATTGTTTGGATTCTTGTGAGATGAATGTATTATGTCCCTATTTCTATCTGTAGTGCATCATAAATCATATGTGCATTCATGTTCCACTTCTAGATGGGAATTTGCATCTAAAGTCTAATGCTTTATTAATTTTCCAGAGACTAGAAGTTCTTATATTATTTGGTTGATGATGATCCACGTTGAATTTGTGACTTTAAGGTGTGTCTTACATTAATTGCCTTATTTGGGGTGTATTAATGATTACAAACTATGTTATATATAGAAGAACACAAGAAAGGAGTGAACTTTAGTAACTCCAGATAATCCTAGGTTCTATAATTGGTCTACGAGGGGAGTATATAGTCTGTTAAAGATGTATTATCATTTATAATGTGTTATTAAGTAAGATAATCAAGTTTAATTAAGAGTCTTAATCTCGGCGAGAACTGTTTCTGTGCTGACAGTCGGTGGTAAATAATTCATAACTAATTCAAATAAAATCGGAAAAATATAAAATCAGTGGAGTTAGAAACTAGAATCACGAGGGTATTATCAGTAAAAATTTCAGAGTTAAGTCTTACTGTACATAGTACAGTAGCCATCGGAAGAGGACTATTGTGCAGGAGGCTGTGAGCTGAATCTGAGAGAAAATACTAAGTATACAAATAACATCATGAAATATGATAAGATAATGTCTAACATGTCTATACCATTAATTGGACTATATACCTATAGAATATCACAGTAAGAATTGGGTTAGAAGTAATCTAATTAAGAGGGATAATCCTTTGAGCAAGTGATTCATAACTATCTATTTTAAAAGCGTTGATGTCGGTTTGATATTCTACTTGGAATTCAAATCATCTAAGATTCTTTGATTTCTTATCTCTGATATTTGTATTATAAAACTCTGATGCGTATAAGGAATTCCTATCTAGGGCTGAACATGAAAGGTATGTATTGATTGTATGGTACTCCTTGGGTGAGTTGTTATTATTCGAAGTGTTTGGGTTGTCTTGTTATTCTATGCTACTCCAATGAGTGAGTTATATGTTGACCAAAGACTTTGATACTTCTATCCATACTCCATGAGAGAGTCTATATTGGTGAGAGATACCTTATGATCTTAGAGTGTTGTGACCTCTTTCCTTTAAGATATTACTCACATTGATTATATGATTATTTTCTTCCACTGGAGATCTCGCGAGACCCTCCTTATGGTGGATTCATAGTATGCTCAATTAAGCCATTGCTAGATCTTGCGAGGTCACTTATAATTATGAAATTATGATTCCATACTGCCCGAAGGGAGGCACTATACATATGTTAGATTGTGGACATTACGGAAGGTCCTCAGTCTCTGCCCATCGTGTCCGTAAGCACTGGTGGGGCTAGCATCCTAGACGCATGGCAGGGTTCCAAAGAGAGGACCCCTAGGGTGGTTCTGGTATATTATTTTAGTCACTTGCGAGCGACCAGGTTAGCGAGCAGAAATTGTAACTCCTTTCACTTTAGATGTCTGGAGCCTTTGTTATGATTGTTATTCTCTCCTTACACATATGTTTGTTCGGAGCCCTTTTGATGTTTTCCTATACTTGCGAGTTGGAATTGTTGTTGACTAACCTTGCAAGTACATAGACCTCGGTTCAGTTTAGATGTTGTGAGATGTTCACCATCTTTTGTTATTCTTATTCTCTTCATACTGCTTGTTTTAATTCAGTGGGTTTTTACATCCTATTGAGTGTTTCTATAAAATACTCATGCATCCTCTGATGCAGGCGCAATTGAAAAGTGAGATCAGGAAGTGCAGTAGTGGAATGGCAGATTGAAGACGCTGAGAAGAGTTTAAAGATTATTTAGTTATTTATTTTTACTTTTATTGATGCCTATGACATTATTGGCAATTGTGTGCCATAGACTTATAGGTTTATTTTATTTGACTTTCGAAAATGGATTATTATTAAGTAAATTCATTTCATAGTATTCACTGATGTCTATTATTGTATTACACTGATTGCAGGCATAATCGGTTACACGTCCTTTTGAGATGATTGTAATCGGTTGGAAAATTGACTGTTCGGTTCGCGTGCCCGGGATCTCTACCTCGAATTGTATCTCTTTTATTGGCTTCCGCACTCCGATTGAGGTATGGGATTTCGGGGCGTGACACATGAATATTGTCTCTTCATTGGAATTAAGTTGTTAAAATTCTATAGCCTTGAATTAATTATCTTTATGATATAATGTTGATGATTCGTTGAAATTGTGAAACGCATGGAAGTTTTGTGCTCTTATTATCTTTTGTTGCACGTGCTAGCCATTAGATGAGAACCCTAATCCCTTGTGCTATTTCCTTGCCATCATCTTTGTTTGGTTAGTTGTTGTCCAGATCAAGTCGTCATGTTTCATTGATGTTTCATGTTACATGTATAGCTACAATCCTCTAATTAATGATTATTGATATTATTCTCGGTCAAAGTAAATAATTATTAATGCACGTCTCTCATCATGTGTCATAACCCTACTGACCAGTCGATGGAATACATATGTCTGATGTCAGCCCACTGACCACGAGTCTCGATTTGTGTCATATTAATTGTCTAATTCGTCAGATAGAGCTGTTATAAGAGATATGATTGTATGTTCACATATAGATAGGGAAGCAAACCCTGTTCACTTCAAAATTACTAAAACTTAGAACTAATAAGGTTCTATAATAAGTATAAATATCATGTAATTAAGCATGTGAATGCATTAGGTGTCATAAGATATGCATTTAAGAGGTTAATTACGTTCACTAATCAAATAGAATTAAGAATAGTGTTCTCGGCCATGACTATTCATGCGCCAATGACCTGCACTGAAAAGGGTGTAATCAATTATAGTTAAATCAGAAAAATATGTCGTTTGTTGGGTTGGAAGCTAAACTCATAGGAGTAATTATAGTAAAAATTTCAAAGGTTAATTTGAATTGTGCTGGCTATGGGAACCATTGGAATTCAACTGACATGTAAAAATAGTACACTATAATTTGACTAAAAGTCACTAATACTTAACCAATACAAGATATTATATTTTAAAATAAGTGTATGATGAATCTTAGGTATATTATAAGATATACCAGTAAAGATTACAGTAGAATTGAATTAGTTATAAGAACTACCATCATGGGGTAATCAAGAGTGTCTCAGTATTCAAGGAGTCTTTTGTACTTTGCTTGTGGTGGCCATCCGATTCGAGCTTCCACTTAGAATCCGAATCCTCAGTTCTTGTTATCCCAAATTCTGATCATTGGAGTTCGGACAAGTGTCTCTTGAACATGGTTAGGTCTTATGTTGTTCTTATCTAAGGCTATGCATGTGTAACACAATTGATGTTGAATATCCCAGTTTATACTCCTTTCGTGAGTCAGTTATAAGAAAAGATGCAAGCCCAGAGTGTGTTATACTTCTGTAATGAGAAGTACTGCTCATCTATTGATTTTTTCTCCACAAGAGACCATGCTAGGATCTCTTGGACTCATTGTCTGCTCAGAGAGCCATTGCTAGATCCTTAGGGGTCTCCGATATTTTTGGAACCTCGCTAGTTCCCGCACAAAGAGAGACATATATGTACGTTTTAGGTTGTTGAGACATTACAGAAGGTCTAGCAGTCTCCACCCATTGTGTCCGTAAACACTGATGGGGCCAGTATTCTAGACACATGACCGGGTTCCTCAAAACCTCTAGGGTAATCTGGCAAGTAATCACTTGCAGATGGTGACGTCTGAGAGCAAAAATTGTATCCCCATACACTTTCGATGTTTGGAGTCTTGATGAATGATAATCTCTCCATACACTTTCATTGTTTTGGAGTCCTAGTGATCGATGATATTTTCCTGGTAATGAAATTCTTTATACTCGGCTCAAATATTGTTGATTGCCCAATGGAGTATTCGTATATTGTCATATATTGGAGTATACGATGATATTTTCCTTGTCGTATATTGTCTTTTCTACTCTTGTGTGGGTTTTTGCATCCTACTGGTATTTCTTCGGAATACTCATGCATCCTATGATGCAGTCATGGATAAGGACTAGACCTAAGAAAGGTGCAGATTAAAGGAAAGCTTGGAGACGACAAGTGAAGAGACATAGATCTTATCTTTTAATTTAATTGACAGTTGTAGTATTAATGGCGTGTGTGCCAAAAACTTTTAATGATTTTTATTGTTGGATATTCTTAGAATTATGGAATTTTTATTTAATGATATTAATGATGTTTATTCTCAAGACTGGACAGTGTCAATTATACATCCTTTTGAGATGGTATAATTGAATGTGTGATCGAGTATTCGGTCGCTTTCTGAGGTTTCTGGCTTCAAGTATTATCGTAAAGGGGACGTCATCTGCACTCTGGCGAAGCCGAGAATTTCGGGGCGTGACACTTTCATAGTGAAAGAGAAGAAATTCTACTTTAAGTGTAGGGGATTCTTGTTTCTCTTTCCCTTGCAATTCCTTATCTCTTTCTCTTTTCCCTGTTTTTCATGGGACCAAACAAACCGTGAAGGCCGGTGTCCTGAGCATGGCCTTTAGATTGCAAGCAGAACCATAAGCAAAATGTTGTTGAACAATCCGTCAAGCATCCTGTTATAATAAGGCCAGAAAATTGCTGAACAAGTAGAACCATAGTTTTATCATAGCCAAAACAGCCAGCTCATTCATCGACATGTTGACCATCAGCATGGATATGGTAGGATCACACAGAACTTCACAGAACACAAGGAAGATTGCATTTTGTATAAAAAAACCATTGAACATGAAAACCATCTTGTAGCTTCTGTAGAACAAAACATTACTTCCAAATTTCAGGATCATGGTGTGAGATCCTAGAGATTTTTTTGAAAGTGCTCTTAAGTCCTATGGGGGCGGGGGAGGGGGTGAGTGAATAGACCAACAACAAAAATTCCAATGTAGTTAGTCCTAGATGCACAGAGTATGAAAGATAACTTAGTGAATGTGTGTGTGTAAAGCTTGCCAAAGAGATCACAAGTAGATACACAAGCTATAGTATGTCCATTCTCGAAGCACCTAATCCAAGGAGCTCCTAACTTTCTACTAAGTGAGAATTTATAGTTGTCCCACATCATATTACAAAAGTTTTTTTAGATTTCTTGGCTCAATCCTAATTAAAGGTTTTCTAGACTAACCCCAAACCCCTTGTGAGTGAATCTACACTCACCTACGGTTTTCTATCAAGGCTCACTGGTAACTTCACTCAAATGAGTGAATCCACACTCATTGCGAGTAAATTTACACTCACTTATGGGTTGAACCCTTTTCTCACGTGTTTTGATCTTATGATCTACTACACTCACAAATTAAGAGATAAAATATTAGAGTGCTTCCTCTAGTATAGGAGAAGTTAGAGTGTTTACTCTCATTGGTAGGATGTGAAAAATCTTACCCATATGCCTGGACGTAATGTCAAGCTTTTAGCCTTTGAATGTCCACCCTCGGATCTCGAATGAGGCTTTTTGCGTACAAAGGGGTTTCTTCTAAGGATAACCTAGAATGATTTAAGAAACCTAGGCTGGAAGGAACGTATTCTCTTTCCCATGAACAAATGGATCATCCACTGTACCATTTAGGAAAGATGAATAATGCCACAAGTGCAATATTTTGTTTAAGGTGGTTCATTGATAAATCAAGTGACCCTACCAGTTCCTTGGCAAGTCAAGAGACACCAACAAAGAAGATGATATGATGCTTTATTAAGTTATCTATCAAGGTAAACCAAGAGCAATAATAACTTAAGAATAAAGTGATGTTCCTATTGATGATTCCACAAATCTAATCTTTGCCTAATGGCCACTTGATAAATCAATGTAAGCCAAGATTATGCTCTCTTGAAATGTGTCTCTAGGCAAGCTTAAGTCAAGAAAAGTGGAGAACCATCAAGGGATCCACAAGCAAAGTTGCTTTAAGATGGAGAATTATGCTATCTTGAGCTTAGCTATAGAAGAGGAAAAACAATATGAGCTTCAAAGACTCTGGGTGGAATCCATGCCCCAAAGAAGTAGAGGAGATGTCTATTTATAGGCAGGTGGGGACTTGGATTTTTTTTCTCATGGATTTTCTACAAGTATTTAATCAGGGTTCTGAACAATCTAGAGTCTCGATTGATCTAGAGTCCTGATTAATCGAGATTCCTAACTAATCTAGGGTGCCCATTATTGTAGGGAGTCCTGATTAATTCTTAGGGTGTCCTAATTAATTCTTAGGAAGCCTTAAATGTTTTGAGGGAGTCGAGGTTGAGTTTTTAGGAAAACTTAATTATTTTGAGGGAGTTCTAATCGATAGGGCCAATTTGGGGAAATGAGCCTATTCCTAATGGATTTTCCACTAGGCCATTGGTGGGCTGCCTAGAGGATGTGAGCTAGGGTATTTGTGCTTTTGCTTATGTGAGCCTAATGCTTTATGACCCTTTAGCTTTGAAGCCTTATGGAGATGGGCCTCTGATCTACACTTAAAAAATGTATTTTATTATCTCCTAAAATTATATTTATGTTAGTGTTTGATTAGATTTAGTGATACTTTAATGTAGTTTTTGGTTTTTGTAGAAAATAAGAGTAAGACACATAAATGAGGTGAAAAGAACTTTAATGGTTAAATTATCATAACTTTGTGTGCATATCTCTGATTGGACTGGTTCAAAGTTCATGTTAAAGATTCAAGAAGTCAGTTTTCCAACGCCACTAACTGTGCACAATTCGTAGTTCGGAGCAGAAAGTTATAACCATTTGAAAATTATGAACAGTGCTTACGATCGATCGGCATTTCATACACGATTGATCGCCACAGCTGGAAAAACAGTGTTATCAAAGAAAAAGATCGATCGGCCCTCAAAACGATTGATCGTATCTACTGGAGTTTTTGGATCCGCACATTACAGTAAACACGATCGATCGGGAATACGAATGATCGATCGGAAGTCGAGTCAAAACAACGATCGGCGTGACAACGTTGAATTTAACGAAGGAAAGCGATCGATCGGTTTATGCGGAAAAACATAAATCAAGCCTATTTTGACTTGGATTTGGAAGGGGACTTCGGGGTTTCTCTTCAAACATATAAATAAGCCTCAAAGGAGAACGTTTTGGAGGGTTTTGAACTATTTTGGAGGCTAGAGCAAAGGAGCGAAGAAGAAAAAGATGATGAAGAACACAATGGTGATTTCTCTCCCAATGCAAGGTTAAACTCCTTTCCAAGGCGTAGATGAAGCTCAATAGACTAGTTGTATAGTTTTTTTCTCTCATATTATGTTTTACTCTAGTTGGTGTATGAACCTTTGTTATGAAATTAAAGTTAATTCATTGAAGTTTGTTCTTTGTACTCGAGAGAGACAAGAGTGAATTAATTGAATTTCAATCTGAAAGAGCACTTGCGTATCCGAGAGGAATGTGAGTAACCTGAAGTGTTATATACTAATAAAGTTTCATTGGTTTATACTCGAGAGAGATAGATCACAATTCCATATTTTAATTGTTTTATGTGTTACATCCGGGAGGAGAGCACTATATTTTGAGTTGACAAGTGTATGTCTGAGAGAAATATGCTAGCCAACTAGAAATCTTTATTCAAAAGAGAGAGAGAAATGATACATTAGTTTATTGTGGTGGATTCGAAGCCTTGGTCTTCTCCATATTGATTAAATCTCAGTTAGATTAGCTAAAGTTCATCGCTTTCTTTAGATTAATTAAAAATTGCAACTTTCTCTTGAATTTGGTAAATTGTTTAACCGTCCCTGAGGTTCGACAACCCTTTAATACTCATTGTATTACACAATTGCCTTGTGCACTTGCAAGGGTTTAATTTTAAACGATCAGCCTCCTAGAGGAATTGGCTTGTCTTCTAGTACAGTGTCTTGTGGGTCTAGAAGAAGTTGTGAGAGTCCTTCTTGAAGTGGGCCTTGAAGTCTCGAAATGGGCCTTCTTTGAAGTATTTTCTCTGTCTTTTGGGCTTCATCTTTAGATAGGCTTTTTCACTTTGAGTGGATCTCCACCTTTCCTTCTTTGAGGCGGGCTTTCATGAGTTGGTGTCACATCCCAAAATTCCTGACCTCGATCGGAGTGAGCGGAAGCCTTTAAGTAAACTAATCAAAAGCCAAGATAGGAACTTTGGGATGCGACCAAATACTCGATCACTCGGGTCAATTACATCATCACGAAAGAACGTGTAATCGACATCACCAGGAACTCATAACAAAAATTAGAAATTAAAAACTAAGAAATTCTTCATCAAATTTCAAATAACATTGTCAATGTAGCAAATGATTCCTACTTAAATTATTACAGCAAGACAATTAAAACAGTCACACAAGCATCAAATTCAAGCACACACTGGCCAACACTAATAAAATTCTAGCAAAAGAAATACGATAAATAAAAGCAATTCTTCAAAAACGTCTTCCACGCATCCACTGCGCCTTTTCAAACTGTAAGGTCCTGGCTTACTGATCTTTAAAGCCTGCATCATAGGATGCATGAGTATTTCATAGAAATACCCAATAGGATGTAAAAACCCACCAGGAAGACAAAATAGGATATGAAGAATAGATCACTCAGATAATCAAGAATATACTCTCTAAAGACCAATCAAAGTTTTATTTTACCTGAACAGAAAGGTCAAATAATAACAGTCACAAAGCACAAATGTAGGGAAATAATAATCTCAATAAGACTCCAAACAAATATCGGTGTAAGGAGATAATGGTCAAACCACCAAAAGCTCTAGGCATCCATAGTGCAAGGAGTTACAATTTTTGCTCGCTGAATATGCCACCCGAGTGGCTATTGACTAGTCTCATCGTAGAGGTTCTCCCTTCGGAACCCAGCCACATGTCAAGGATGCTAGCCCCATCAGTGTTTACGGACACTATGGTTGGAGACTGAAGACCTTCCATAATGTCAACCAGTCTAAACGTACGTATGTGCCTCCCTTCGGGCAGTAAGGAGCCCAAGTTCCATAAATATCGGAGATTACTATGGATCTAGCAATGACTTGTGAGCATACTATGAATCCACTAGGAGATCTTTAAAAAGAACTCTTGTGGAGAAATAGGTCAATGTCAAACTGGACAATGATTCAACAAAAGCAAAGGTCTCAACTTTTTGTGAGAGTATGTAACTCTTACTACAATGACTCACTCATGGAGTATGAAATAGAATATCAAGTCTCTTGGCAATGAATGACTCACTCTCTGGATTGCAATATATAATCACTCTTAGTAGCATAAAGATCATCATAAGAACACAACTTAGATTTCAAAGTCTGACCCAAGGTTGACTCATTGTAGGAGTATAAATGAATTTCACTCGTTGATTACATATCATGCATCACATCTTTACCTTTGATAAGAACATCACTTAGGTCTGGAGTTGTATTATCTTTAATATCAAGATGGTTTTTAGGAAAGTTTGATCTCCAATTGGATACTCAAACCGACTCCACACTGCACAAAGGAAATAATAATCGTCTTGACTCCAAGGTACACTGACTCCTCCCAAAGACTTAACTTCTTGGACTCCCTTACTTACTACAGTAGTACTTAAGAGGTCTTACCATAATGTATTAGTATTATTTAGATCAGATTACATCATATCATAAGTATTCGTACTTATTAGTGCTTTAAAACTCTAATTTCAGTAAACTATTTTATATTGTACAGAACACTTACGACTAACCCCACGTCAACACATAAGGACTGACTCTGAACCTTTTACAGCTGATAGTTCTATGAGTCTAGGTTATAACCTCACTGACGGTGTATTTTTTTTATTTTTGTACATTTAATTACGATTTTTATACTGAGCACTGTCGGCACAGGAACAGTCCTGGCCAAGAAGACATTACTTGTTTATATTAAGTAATCTCATATTAATACTTGTTAATGATGATAATATAACCTTAATACCCTTAATTAATCCCCTCCTAGAGTAATTCTAGACTCTGGCACGTTCTGGATTTAATGACTTCATGACTTTAGCTGCTGTTAAAATCTTAAGCTAGACCCAAGTCATAACCCTTGCTCTAATGAAGCTTTTAATATCATTAATACATCCTTTAACCATATTGGACGATTAAAACAGAATATTACAGAATAAGTAAGAGAACTTTATGACCTCCCACATTCAAGAGACATGACCATATAGATATTTCTATCAAAGGCAAGCATGTATGCACTAGCACGAAGCATTAAACAAGGCATATCAACATGTATACTCTTATTAGATAAACAACAAGGAATCTCTCATGAATCAACATTAATACAACCTCTACCACTGAGATAATATCAATAGGATCAGCAAATAATCATGATAAGAAAGAAGCAAAAGAGTTTAAATCAGATTGGTTAGGAAAGACCATCCTACCAACACGACGTATGCACAATGCACTCCAACGTGTAGCTCCTTCGCTCTTCTCCACGATGCCCTTTACTCCTTTGTTCCAACGTGAGATATGGGTGAAAGAAGAGATGAAAGATTTCTGGATTTTATGGGAAAGAAGAAGGAAAAGCTAGGGTTTGCACAAGTCGTCCAAGTGCTTGGAGTGCAATGGCATGGGTCGGCCTCCTCCTTGGCTTTTATAGCCAATGCCTCCTTCAACTAGGATATCTCCTAATTAGTTCCTTCCTAATCCCAAATCCCAACTTACCAATAAAAAGCCTTCTACAAATAGGTCAAGACATCCAGCAATAGAGATCTCCCAATTTGTTAGGATTTCAATCTTTTTTTGTTAAGATATTACCTTATCAAGACCACTCCTACTACAACTAGGAAACTACCAAATCTAAGCCACCCAATTGGACGCCCCCTTGCACATGACGTCCCCTTCCTATTGGCTGATAAAGATGCTCTAATCACTTTCTTTTAATTAATATTTATCTTCACAATTATCTCAGTTGAAAAGATAACCTTCTGATTTACCGTAGTACTTACCTTATCCACCACGATTAGGTCAAACCGTAGATTTGCATCAAGATTCACTCTAATCAACTTGAGATCACTCCAACCATATGAAGATCACCTTATGACAAGTCACCAACATTCATAAGTCACCCCTGGGCCAGTGCTACATGGCTCAATGCCCAGGTCCTGCGTCTTGGCTTGAGTCCTACGCGCACATGCCTCTGATGTCCCGTGGTTGCACAACTCGATACACTAACTTGCGTACGCCATGAACCACACATCAAAACCAAATACAATTTACCAACTAAGAGTAATCCAATGAACACATGCCCTGACGCCTGGCCCCATTCCTGGCGTCAGGTGTTCTCAGACCCTGGCGCCAGGCTGGCCTCAGCGCCAGGACCAACCCTCGCGTCCTGGTTTTCTACTACTATTAGCCATGCAATTATCAAGTCATTTCACATCATAAAAGTCAAGTAACACATTAAAGTACATTGCACAACCAGAAATCACATCAGGCAACATAACTTTCCTATTTTATAACAGTTTCCTAAAATAGAAACTTTTAGCTAACGTACCAATTTTCTGGGTGTTACAATTGGGCTCCTTAGATGGGCTCTTGACTTTTCCTCCTTTGTGAGTTCTTCCTTGAAGTTTTCATAACTCTCGCTTACACTGTGACACCCTAATCCAATTCTTAGATCTTTAATCCACTCCTAAGCCTCCCTTATCCAAATTGACAAATTCAATTAGGGATGTCGCCCTAACAATCTCCCCCTTTTGTCAATTTGGATAACGAAAATTTTTATGAGTACATACACAAGTTCTATGACAAAATAAAGTACGTTGAATGACTTCCAATTTGCACAACTTGCTCTGTATGTGCTTCTTTGAAACCCCCCCCCCCCCCCCCCCTTTGTTTGTGCTCCCCCTAAGAAATTTTTTTATTAAAAAATATTCCTAAGAGATAGAACACTCAAACACATGGTGAAATTTTTGTCATCTACTGTCAGACAAATTGTCAAACATTTAAGCAAATCAAAATAAAGCATAAAAGTCAACTATATAACTAATAGTAGTGCAACTAGCATTACATATAGCATTATAGCACTTACTTCCACATAACCATTGATTTGTCTCTCCATATATGCAATAAAGCAAACACAAACTATGTCTCATGCATGATAACAACTGAAATGCGACTAATGTGTGAAACAAACTTCTTAATTAGACATAGAAACAAATCCTAAGCTCAGGATCTTAAAGTAGATGCAAAGTGGTTACCACATCACGGAGAACCAAGATGGAGGTGGCGGAGTCACACTCGTCCATGACTTGTCGGAGCTGGCCGAGCCACGACCAAAGAGGTGTTGAAATGAGATAATGTTGTTAGCCATAGTTTCTAGGTCTTGAATGGAGTGAGATATAACTTATGAACTCTATGAAGCTCGGTCATGGCATCATGGAGGAGGAGGCTCATGTTGGTAGTTTTGGTCGTGGGTGTCGTGTAGTATGGTGACAAAGTCACTGGTCATTTCCTCGAGCATAGCAAGGCGGCCAGAGAGATTGTGTTGTTCATTTTGAATTGCTTAAAGCAAGGACAATGTAGGGAGATGGAGGAGGTACAATAGGACCAGCTGGCAGCAGGGATTGAAGAGAAGAAACAAGTTCCTCATCTATATTAAAGGGAAGAAGAAATTCTTTGACTATGGCGACTGGAGGCAACATAACAGCTTGTATTGGCGCCAGAGGAGGATGATGGATTCATTCGGTAGCCAGAAAAGGCATTTCCATCATTACTCCTTCAATATCTAGCAAATGATCGTCTTCAAGCTCATATAGTTCCAATGGGAAGGCAGTGTGTTGATCGTTTAAATATAAAACCCTTGCAAGTGCACAAGGCAATTGTTCTACGGCGAGTATAGAAAGGGTTGTCGAACCTCAGGGACAGATTAATATTTTACCAAATTCAAAAGAAAGCAGCAGTGTTAATTCTAGACTAAGAAAGCAATGAACTTTTAATTAAATTACTGGGATTCAATCAATATGGAGAATATCAAGGCAGAGAATCCACCACTAGACATGCAATTACTACTCTCAATTATTATTAAGCATAAGTTAACATGATATGGTAATTCGTGTTCTTGATCGGACACATGAATTACTAATGAATTCACTAACGTTCTTGATCGGACACGAAAGTTCATCCACTATTGTGTAATCAATCCTATCCTTGAGCGGGCATAGAATCAATCACAACTCTATTATAATGCAATTAATCTTATGCTTGATCAGGCATAAAATCAATCACAATATCTAATTCCATTCATAATCAATCAAGTCTATGATCAAGCACTCAAAAGAATACTCATGAAATCGCATTAAGCATGAATCATAATCAACTTTATAAAATTAAACTATCAAGAGTAGCAATACACATCTAGGGCTTCATCTAGCCTTGAATAAAAATTTAGTTACACATAGAAAGAAAGAAAAGAGAAGACTATTTATGTAGATCCACTGTCATGAATCCTTCTTCTTCTTTGCACCAAAAGACTCCTTCTCTTGCTCCTCTCTAGCCTCCAATAAAGCTCTAGATTCTCCAAGGGTTAGCCCAAAACGTTCTCCCATAAGGCCTATTTATAAGTTTAAAGAGAAACCACGAAGTCCCCTTCCAAATCCGAGTCGAAATAGGTCTTATTTCGGTTTTTCGCACACGGCGATCGATCGCTCCATATTGCCGATCGTTCGCCTACCGATCGATCGCAATTCCTTTATTATTTTCCTCCGATCGATCGCTTTGGCGATCGACGCCATATAATACCGATCGATCATAGTTACTGTCTTACACAGATAAAAAATTCCAGTAGATACGATCGATCGTTTTGGTGCCGATCGATCGTTTCCTTCAATAATACTGTTCTTGCGGCTGAGGCGATCGATCGCATTGATAGCCGATCGATCGTAGTTACTGTTCATAATCTTCAAATGGCTATAACTTTCTGTCCCGAACTCTGAATTGTGCATAGTTGGTAGCGTTGGAAAGCTGACTTCTTGAACTTGAAGCTCGAATCAGTCCAATCAGACATTTGTATACGAAGTTATGATGCTTTAACCATTTGAGTTACTTTTTTATCTCATTTCTGTGTATTACTCTTGTTTCCTACAAAAACCAAAAGTTATATTCAAGTAGCATTTATTCTAATCAAACACTAGCATAATCATAAGTTTAGGAGATAATATAATGCATATTTCATGTGTAGATCATGTGTGCAAACCGGTCGTGGATGGTCATCTGGTTAATACTTCTCTATCTTGTTGCTATCTCTATAACCTATGGTTAATATTCTCATTACTTCTTCTACTTGATGTCGAATTTTATCGACAAGACATTCATTGACAGGTGACTTGTCATTGAATGCTAATCATTGCATTACAAATTGTTTCATGAATTCAACTATACATACTTCTAATTCCTCCTCAATTGCAAATCAACTTTCATAGTATACATACTTCCTCATATATTCTAGAGAAATGTATTATTCAGTTCACCGACAAGCCATCAATGACGAAGTGATTGTTGTTGGCCACTTGTTGTTAACTCGAACAGATATCAGAACCTTCCAAGACAAAGTTCCACTTCTCTATCTGATCTTTCATTCATTCAATTTCCAATGCTAGATAAACATAACCAATACTAAGTATTACTTATCAATTCTACTCGATGAATTATCGATCTCTTCAATACGAAAAGTATGATCATATTCTTCTATAAATACGCATCCAACGATCACAACTATGATCAAGTTCATAACTTTCATTTAAGAGTGACTTACCTTGCTCTGCCATGAAACTTAATCATGGCGTCAATGTTTTATATACAAAAGTGTTCAAAAAATAGTCTAAGGTTGGAGTGCGACCTGCTCCAACCCAGAAAAAGTCTAAGCCGAGAAAAGAGGAGGAAAAGGTCTTGAAAAAATGAGTCATGGAAAGAAAAAGTCCAAGGCTCAAAACACATTGATGTAGCAGAAAGAGCCACCCAAGTTGAAATGTTCTAAGCTACAAAATTTTCAAAGTGGAGGAAGAAGTTAAAAATGGGCTATGTGACACCTCAAAAGCTTTCACTTATAAGTAACCAATCAAAGAAGTTGAACAATTAGCTACCAAAAGAAAAATAGTTAGGTTGTTAAATTGGTTGAGATCCCTTTCGGCACCACATAAAAATAGTAACTCCAGAAAGCCAACTAGCTTCGTAGGCCTCATAGACCTTACATCATAATTGGCCACCGCACAATAAATCAAATTGGTTGAACATGACACATTAGCCTTGCATGAAATCAATCACCCAAAAAAAAAATCTAATTGTCTATGTGGGATATATAAGTCTCACATAAAATTAACCATGGAAAACATAAAATTGCAATGTGAGAAGTGAAAGTTTCACATAAAATCAGCCATACAAAACTCAAAATGGCTTTCGTGAGAAGTCATGCAAAACTCAAAATTGCTACATGAGATGTGCAAGTCTCACATAAACTTAGTGATGAAAAACTCACAATGGCTACGTGATAAACTTAGTGATGAAAAACTCACAATGGCTACGTGAGACGTGTAAGTCTCATATAAATCAGCCATGCAAAACTCGAAATACTTATGGGTGACGTGTAAGCCACACAAGAAATCAATCAAGCAAAAATTAGAAATCCATAATTCTTGTTTCACCACAATGACACGTGGAAAGAAGCTTTTTACAAATAAAAAGATACTATGTATGAATGAATGTGGAGAAGACAAGTGGACACACGGTCACTTCTCTACTCTCCAAACCACATCAAAAGCCCCACTAACTTCAAAACATCCGTAAACCACCTCAAACTCCCCCACTACATCAAATTGTCCCACTACGCTCATACATCCACTCATCCCATCACTTCATCCTCTATCCCCTCACTTCAACATATAAGGGGTTGGAAATTGAACTATGACCAGCCTCCAACATTTAAGAGGTTGGAGCTTTCAGAATTCCTCCATGACACCATTGTTCACCTAAATCACACAAAATCAAAATCCATTCTTCTTCCCCAAAAGCTTTTGTTAAAAGTCAGAGACATCAAGTCCAAGATAGCTGAAGTTATACACAAAGCAAGAGGAAGAAGAAAAATCCAACAACAAGAAAGAAGACATCTCATTTTGTGGGAGAATTTTTTTCTTGTATTTTTTTTATTCTAAAATTTGTAATTACTTCTCCTTACACTTCTTTTACTTGTTAATAAAATTTTTCAGTTTGCCTCCACTTGCTTGCCAATTAATCGAAGGGTCTAGATATTTGTTGCTTCCTACTGCTCCAAAGTTCTAGAGGGTGGTATTTATCAATCAATTGAAGGTCACCCTTCTTAAGAAGAGATAAAGGATTGTTCTCAATCTTGACAAGGAAAGATCATAGACTTGATCCTCTTGATTTGTCCAATTTCTTAAACTTTCGGAAATCTTCCACCAAGATTCGATTCTTCATATGGCATTTATCTTAGTATCAAGATAAAAACCCAAATACTCTTCTAAGCGTGCAATTTTTATTAATTCATGTAATTTCATCTAAATAAGCATGCAACAACCATTCCAGTCTTTCGTTCAAACAACACTTACCTTGTCCTGCCATGTACCTCAACATGGTTTTGCTCCATTGATCCAATAAGCATACATATATATAGACCAATTCATCCCATTATATCATAGACAATCCATATATCATGCTAATCAACATCCTATACATGCATAAAATTATAGACATCCATTTAACAATCATATTTCATCCTAAATAGAAAATTTTCATGCTTAATTACTAGATTTACTTGAGGTTGAGCAAATCCTACATCAATTTCGATAAGTTGAAGCCAACATTCCAATCTTTCTTTGCTGGTTAATCATACCTTAGTTTCCTCCTCTTATTTACTACTCAAAAGCCACCAAAGATGTGTCTCAAACACTAAGGGAACTCCTTTTATAGTCTCATAAGAAGGGTACACGTCAGAGTCCAAAGTAAGAAAATTTTCGATTTCAACGACAAAAGTGTTAGCGACAAAAGTATTGTCATTGGGGATTGTCCATGAAAATGACAACAACTTGTAAATGACATAAATTTCGATCCCAAACTTGCAATTGAGCAAACTTGGTACCGTTACGTCCGGATTTCAAATACCTTTAAAATTATATTTTCGTATATAAAATCCAAGTAGATTGGGAGATATTTCAAAAATAATGTTGCATGTCACTTGGTGCAGTAAGGGCATGCTCAACTCATCTTTACAACTTGATAAATACTTAATTCAAGTTAGGACCTCTTTTAAGTGACCAACCATCATATAATTTACCACTTTAGTGTCCATTAAGTGTGGCATATGTTCAATAATCATCCCAACTATTAGTTAGAAATTTGGGATGTTACATGCGTCCAAAGGGCTCTTATGAAGGCCTCAAGGTCGGTTAAGGACTTATTTTTTAATAGGGAAAGGATTTCTTCTAGAATTAGGACTTTAATTTTTAAAAAATTGTTCTTGCATTCTAACATGTTTGAAGTAGAGACTAGACTCACAAATAGTTGGAATGTGTTTGAATGTTGACACTATTTTTCCTATGACATACAATCCATATACATTCCATTCCGATCATTGACTCCAAAATGATATGTTCATGATGAATCTTTTCTAATTCAAATACATTCACTTATTAATCACAATTGAATATGAAATTAAGTCCTAAGTGAAGTGTGTGCGCTCTCAATATAACACCCCAAATTTTATAAAATATTTTCAATATTTGGAGTAAATCATGCGAAAAAATTTCAACAAGAAATCAATACTTCATACACCAAATCACATCTTTGCATTCAAATCCAAATCACGTCTAACCTTTATATGGGGCATCAAGCCTAGAATTTTGAGCATGTTCAATAATTGAAATCTCATACTACTTTGTTTGATAAGAAATCCACCACTATAAGGATCAAGATCGATGTATTGCACAAATCCATACCAACCAACTCTTACAATAATAATGAGTTTTTCACACACACGTGCCTACAATTTTATTTATAATTAAAATAATTGATAAGAAATAACTCATGTTTGATGCTTGAAGATGTTATTGCCCGCTCTTCAAAACCAACACCTACTCCTCAGAAGAATATGAAAAATAGGCAAGCTGAGTATATACTAACCAAGAGCAAGCAATTGCATGGAACATAAGAGATCAATGCTACATGCATACCTCCTCAAGTTATTCATAAGGTTGAGACATGATTTTCTAATCTCCCAGCCTATACAGAGTCTTAGATCAACCTTACTCCTACAAGGATTGACACTATCACATACCACATAAGTGGATCTCACACCATCTCTTAGGACTCACCCTCTTGGATGTTCTATTTCTTTCGACCTTGCTGGCCACGCCCGATGTACAAGGCCACGAAGGAAATTTCATGGTTCCCACCGTCAGCTCTAACATGCCATGCATAGTTGAAGTTGCAAACCACATGCATAAATATCTTGTGTAAAAATACGTTGCAACTAGTGTCTTGACACCTTAACGTTCAGCCTACCATAAGCACGTGGTACATTAGGAGTTCTCTCCTTAGACCCAATCATCTCGGGTCACGACAGCCATGTGGTTTTGGTCTTGAACTAGGGTGATTAACACTCTCAATCACAACTAGACTTCCGCTCTTTCCAAAGTATTTTACTAACACGAGGTTGCCTTAGCTAGACGCAACAAATCTTTCACACAACCCATACAAGACCATACTACACTTTAGCAAAAAATTTCTATTTCACATAGCATGAAATAACATTCTAAACCAACTTTTGAATCATTATCATGTGATGTACACCAATGATGCCACTACAACCTTCCACAAATTGCGTTGTGTTATTGGTCATGATGCTGTCAATGGAGTAGGTCGCACTGTGAAATTTTGAGTCCTAGCAACAATTATCCACTGACAATGACTTGCGATCGGGGAAGACTGATTGATGAAAAAATATTACTGGAGTATTTGAGACTCACCAACAACCATCCTCAATAGTTAGAGGCAATCGGCAAGAGGCTGTCAATGGATCTCCAACATACGAAACATCCTATCTCTAGGACCATTCAACAAACCAGTCTTTAGCCTTTCATACCATTCATAACAACATTTTTGCATACCAAAAATCATTCTTTTACATCCACTTGAGAACCCTAAATTTCAACAATGAAAGTTAGGGCTATGTAACATGATCATCCTTGCATTCATCCATAAGCAATCAATTTACACATCAATCATCATGGTATCATCCATCCAATATCAATGCATCAATATGGAAGATGGATTGCATGTTGAACTATACAACTACAAGGAACCAATCGGTAGGTTTTATTATTATTGATAACTAATTGTTAGGTTAATTTGTTTTTTTATCACAACAACTGCGGAAGAATAAATAAAAGCCTAAACACTTGTAGGAGGTGATAAGCCATAATGCAACAGAAACAATGCTACCACCCAGAGTGCAAACTTTCAATGAAGTTTATATAGACTAAATAAACAATGCTACCACATAGGATTTCACAATTGCAAATCCTACATAAATAAATAAAAATCAGGTTGGATTTCTGACCGAATTAGCAAATCTTTTTAGTACTATAACTGTGAACACTCTAACAACACATAGTTTTCATAGCATTTAAGGCCTTGGTTGAGTCTCCCCGCCCTAACAAGGATGACTCACAACCTCTATTTGCATCGCCATGGGTAAAATGGCAATGGATATGAGCTCACAGCAACACCTATTTTAGAACTATGTAGTTTTATACACGGTAAAAAATAGAGGTAAATTGCATTTGAGCGCAGTGTATTACACTGAAGTTGTACGTAACCCTCATGACTCATTAAAATATGCACTTAACCACATGACTCCTCATCATTAATGATTAACCCACCTTCTTCCTCTCTCCACCATGCCCCTCTTTTCACTGTGGCAAAGGTGTTGGAGACAAGCCGCCAACATATTCATCAACAACAGCAATGCGTCAACCTCGCGTTTCCCCATTTTTAGAAAAGTTAGTTGTTTGTCATGCTTCCATAGCTATTATTAGGCCTTAAAATTAGAGTAAATTTGGGATGAGATATTGGGAGTAAAATTGTCATAAAATGTAAAAGATATGGGTTATGTGCCTAATTTCATAATTGATACGGGTTAATCACAATTTCACCATGCTTCATAGGGTTTATGGACAATATACCCTAAAAATAGGCGTATCATAAAAAAGAGTCCCGCTATATGAGCCTAAGCTCACGCGCATCTGGGTGAGAGGGCCACCTTCAAGCCATCGGATTTTGATCTGATGGTTCACATTAAATGAGGAGGCAAGAACATTTGAATCACTCGCCGGCCCCGATTTAACACTCCCCAAAGGGTCGTGGTGCCTCAACTCACACGATCCACGGATGCGCGTGAGCTCTACTCATTAGAGTAATTATACTCCCGTCGTCTATAAAAATTGGCTGCATTTAAAAAACATACAAGATCCTGCAGGCCAATAAATTCATGAACGTGCACGACGGATGTGCAGGCTTGAAATGTTGTAGATCCAATTTGGATAAGGATACTTACACCCAAGCGGCAGCGTCGGCGATTTAGCCGACTCAGCGCCGAGCCATCACTAAACGACAAAAAGACCACCACTCCATTTTGACCTCCTCCTCCGAGCTCCGGTCTCGGAAGCCATTCCCTTACCTACCGGAGGACCCCCTCTCTCCTCCGGATTCCCACGCCGCTGGCCTCTGATCTCCCGAAATCCGTCCCCGCTTCGGATTCCGGCTCCTTTTCTTGGAATCTTGCCCAGCGTTTCGAGGAAACCGGCAGCGGAAGGGCGGCGAGATGGGCTGTGTTGGATCAACTCAGAAAAAGGGCGAAGGTCCGTGTTATTAGCTCTGTCTCTCACGTCCTTTGAATCTTTGCTTTCGCCTTGTTTGGTTCATTCTCAAGTTCTTGAGAATTTTTTGCACATGAAAAGCAAGAAGTGGTTTGGAAATCTTGTTGTTCTGTTTGTTCTGCATGTGTTTAGCAAGAGACTAGGGTTTGGTCGTGGTTCTATCTTGTGATTTTTGTGCTTGTTTGATTCAACATTGTTGCGATTGTTTCAATTGTTGGGAAAGAGGTTTCAGTTTGATTGGCTGTAAGTTTGAACTGATGGGTGTGAGTGTTCAGTGTACAATCAGCGAGAAACTAGGGTTTTGAGTTACGTACTTAGATGTTGCTGCAATTTCTTGATCGTCGTTCAATCTTTTGATTGTTTTGCTTGTTTGACTCTTCATTGTTGCAATTATTGGAAAGATGTTCGAGCTTGATTGGCCATAAAGTGAATTCTTGATATTTTGATTTGAACCCTTAGGTGTGGATGCTAGTGTGAATTCAGCGAGAAACTAGGGTTTGGAGCTACTGATTAGTGTATCCGATTTTCTTTAAATTTTGAGGAATTTGCTTACACATTGCGCAATTTGTGGCTCACATAAGGTAAAGGGGTTGCGCGTTCTAGTGCTTTGTGTTTCAGTAATATTCTTATCTAGCAGTTATTGTAGGACAATTAATGTCTTTAATAAGAACATGCGATATCTTGGCATGGTTCAGTCTTTTGATTATTCTTCCAATTGGTGGAAAGAGGTTCCAGCGTGATGGGCCATAAAATTGAACTTATGGGTGTGAGTGTTAGTGTGAAATCGGCGAGAAACTAGGGTTTGGATTTAGATGTTGATGCAATTTGCTTGATTTTGTGGGGGACATGCATTGCATAGTGATTAGTGTATCCGATTTTCTTTAATCTTCAAATGTTGAGGAATTTGCTCACACAATGTGCAAATTGTAGCTGACATATGGTAAAGGGGTTGCATGTTCTCGTGCTTCGCATTTCAGTAGTATTCTTATTTAGCAATTAGTGTTAAGACAATTAATGTTCTTTATAAGAACATGCTATATTTTGATCGTGGTTGAATGTTTTGATTACTGTGCTTGTTTTACTCAACATTGATGTGATTAATTGAAGATGTTCCAGCTTGATTAGCCCGAAAAATTGAACTTATGAGTATGACTGTTAGTGTAAATTCAGTGAGAATCTAGGGTTTCGAGTTATATAGATGTTGCTGCAATTTGCTTGTTTCTGTGGGACAGCTTGATTGACTTCGTGAATGCAATTCTGTTAAAACGTCGAAGAATTTGGTCATGCATTGTGCAAATTGTGGCTTAAATATAAAAATGGGGTTGTTTGTTCTTGGACTATGCAATTCACTATTATTCATATCTAGCTATTAATGTTGGAACTTTCATCCTTGAAAAATTCGTGAAGAAATGATTTGGAGTGGATGGTGATAAATGACGATGCCAACTCTGTGTATATGAAGTAGGATTGATTGTTTCAAAATGCAGAACAATGTTTAGGTCCTTCAGGAAGAAACTGGAATTTGAGAGAAAATTTTTGTCACTTGTATTTTGATGTGGCGCAAATGGGGAGTTCTTGATGAGTGGGGAAGAAAATTTCATTGACTCAGGAGTCACAACATGGACATCACTGTTTGTTGCTTTAATATATCACAAATCTATTTTTATGCTTAAAAGTTTGGAAGATGTGATTGTTAATCCTAACTTTCATGCCTATGTTTCCGTTAGAAATTATAGTACTGTATATTTTTTTATGGGTAAATCAAGAAGCTTTATTAGCACAAGAGAAGGGTACAAAAGGATGAAACAAAGAGTACAAAAAACACCCCCCCTCCCCCCGTGAGACGATGGCATACTGTAAATTATTAGGCAAAAACAAAAACATATAGCACCATGGATTTAGTTAATCGTCCTTGATTAGTAGAATATTTCATTTAGTTACCATCTTGTAAATATGTTAATATTGACACTTATGTTGACTGTTTATTTCGTTTTCAGATGCTGTTAAAAAACTTAGGAAGCCAAAGCCTTGGAAGCATCCTCAGCCCATAACAAGAGCACAGCTCAAACAGATGCAAGATGAGTTTTGGGATACTGCTCCTCATTATGGTGGCCAGAAAGGTGAATGTGTCCTGTTTTCTTGTAATTATTGACATATTTATTTGAAATAAACATGAAGTTTTATTTTAGTTCTTGACATTTGTTGGTTGATTTTTTTTACATAGATTATAAAAATTTTGTATTATACTGACGAAGTGGCAGCTCCTATCACCTACATGAGTTTTGATATAGAGTGCTGAGCGCTGTTAGCACTGAGAGCCCATTTTATGTTTATACATGAGATGGATTTTTCGTGTTTAATTTGATCATACTGAGTTAATAAGTGTAATAAGATGATGATTATGTTGATATAGAGTAAAAATGGATCTGCAGGCGCCCAGCTAAATTAGCTAGTGGTGCCTACCGCCTGCAGTTAGATGACCCATTCTAGTATTTTTTTCCTTTCATTTTGCTCCTTGAATGTTCAGAATCACATATATGTCGCCAATTCATGGCATTATATAATTGTGACTTACCTCCTATTTCTCCATTCTCTTTTCTTTCCTCCTAGTTTCTTCCCTATAGAGCCCAATATAGTAGCTACCAAAGCTGGGTTAATGGGAGTTTTTTAACGTTATAGGGTAAGTAAGAATTTACAAGTATAATGTGTTTTCCCAGACATCAAAATGGGTCAAGCTTTTTTGTGTCCCAAGTCCTTCGGATTATTCCTAAATTCATTCGAGTCTCACCGCGGTTTCACTGTGACAAAAATGATATCTGTGTGAATCAAAGAGTATAAGCATTTAATTATGGTCAACTGTAATTATGTTAAAGGCTTGTGGTAATCAACTTGATATCGTGCAAGCAGTTTGATATGATTTCAGGCTCCAGATAGAGAAGCCTATCTACCAACTTAGGTTACTGTAAACATTTTCATTCTCTCTTACTCTTGCTATCTTGGGACTTTGACATATCCTTTATGAAAGTAGCCAGCTCCATCTGCTTGAAATTATAGTACATTATCTATTTGGATAGATTCATAGTTTCTTCTTATCTGACAAATTTTAATGGAAGAAGGATATATCACGTAATTACAGTATAATCATCAAGCAAAACTGTTACCTTCAGACGTATAATTAGAATAACTAGTTATCTTTTCTCTCCATGCATAAGCATACAAGATAAGGATTTAATGCAAAAAGGGAAATGAAATTGTTGCCTGTTGTAATCAGTCTAGGAAGATGAAGAGTCAGTCTAGGAATATGAAAAGTCACATCTTGTAATCAGTCTTGGAAGATGCGCCTCTCCTTCCTTATAAGGAGGACGTCTTCCTCCTTCTGGGTATGCAATATTAAGAACTATTCCTTCCCTCTCAAATCTCTTCTTCTCCTCTTTTGCGGATTCCAGTACTTGTGATCCTTACGGGTCACAACATTGGTATCAGAGCGTTGATCCACGGGAATTCATGCCTCCTCGCAAGCCACCCACAATGACTCAAGAAGCTCCACCGGAGCCGGAGATCGCCAAGGATCCTGCGAGCCCAAAAGCTAATCCCGATCCTACCCAGGCTGCCTTGCTGTCCGTCCTAACGGAGATTCAAAAGGAGCTCCGGGAGATTAAGTTTGCTCAGGCTCCTTCTCAGCCGCTGTGACTCCACCACCACGAGAGATGGGCAGCTCCAGCCGCCAAGATGGATTCCCTGGCATGGGAGCCTCTCTGCTCGGCAAGGCCAGCGGACAGTCCCTACCTTATGGGATTCAGTTGGGCTCACTCAACTCCAACGCCGACGGAGGGCGCCAGAGCGCCACCACAAGGGATACGTAAGGTGTTCGACGAAATGCTACAATGAACAACTGTGACCGGGCCTTGCATGACGAGTTGGACGATGCTTGGGACGAACCCCAGATGCCTCGCGGAGGCCAACGGAACAGCGCCGAGCCCCGATTGGCTCGCTTGCAGTTTCCTCGGTACAATGGAGAAGACGACCCTGTTGAATGGCTCTATAAAGCTGACAAATTTTTCTCCTACCAAGGCACCTACTCGGATGAGGAACGCTTACGAGTGGCAGCGTTCCACCTGGATGGTGATGCCTCCATATGGTATCAAGCGTTCGAAAAGGAGATCCGCTTTCCCACATGGGTGTCTTTCTCTGACGAACTGTGTATTCAATTCGGACCGAACGAGTTCCAAGACTTCAATGAGATGTTGTCCACCTTGAAACAAACAACTTCGGTAAGAGCATATTACTCGGAATTCATGAAAATTGCTAACAGGTTACCGGACTGGCCGGTGGCGGCATTAGTCGGTACATTCAAGCGCGGATTGAAGCCTGAGATAGCGGATGAAATGCGCCATTTTCCTTGCCACACAATGCGGGATGTGGTGCGGCATGCCCGAATTGAGGAAGAGAAATTGGGTCGTCAGAAGCGCGGAGGGCGAGGGGCCTGGAGCCCACGGCCACTTAGTCAACCCTCATCGTCAGCGGCTCTTGTTGTCAGCGCCAGTCCCAACCGGACCCCCCTTGTCAGGCTCCATTCCCACTCCTATTCGCCGCTTAACCCAAGCTCAAATGGCAGATCGGAGGGCCAAGGGCCTATGTTTCAACTGCGATGAAAAGTATGTCCAGGGCCATCAATGTGCGGCTCGGGGCAGCTTACTTATTGAGGAGGTTGAGGAAGAGGAACCTGCTCCGGCTGAGGACTTCACCCCTGTATGTGACCCATTCCAGCCAGAGATCTCGGTGCACGCGTATTCCGGCACTTTTACTCCACGCACCATGCGTGTGCAAGGCATGTTAAAACGACAGCCAGTGGCAATTCTGATTGACAGTGGTTCGACACATAATTTCATTAATGACAGGGTGGCTCATCGACTGGGTTGCTATGTTTCTGACGCCACCCCATTTGATGCCCTTATTGGCAATGGCAAACATCTCCGAAGCTCGGGTGTGTGTGCTCAAGCCTCCCTCACCATTCAAGAGCATACCTTTACCACCGACCTGTTTCTCCTTCCAACCAAAGGAGCGGATGTGGTGTTAGGCGTGCAATGGCTCCAAGAATTGGGCGACGTAATGTGGAACTTCCGCGTGCTAACCATGGACTTTGACGTCAAAGGGAAAAGGGTCCGTATACGGGGGAACCCAGCCCGGCACCCTTCACTCAGCCCAGGCCGTAGACTCCTTCAGATGGTTCACACCTCAAGGTATGTTTCTACAACAGCGATCAATGGGGGATGTGGAGCAAGGGGAACTTCCTCCGGACATGCGTATACTCCTGGAGGAACATGCGGATATCTTCTCTGAGCCCACCGGCCTTCCTCCCCAGCGGGCCCATGACCATCACATTCCTCTGGTTCCAGGGGCTCAGCCGACGAACATCCGGCCATACCGCTACCCCCACATTCAGAAGGCTGAGATCGAGCGGCTGGTGGGAGATATGCTGACCACAGGTATTATTCGTCCCAGCAACAGTTCCTTTTCTTCACCAGTTTTGCTTGTGCGTAAGAAAGACGGCACCTGGCGCTTCTGCGTAGATTATCGCGCCCTGAATGCTATTACCGTCAAAGACAAATACCCCATTCCGGTGATTGAAGAATTGCTTGACGAATTAGCAAGCGCACAGGTCTTTAGCAAGCTTGATTTGCGTTCTGGGTATCACCAAATCAGGATGCAGGTTTCGGATTGTCACAAAACTGCGTTCCGGACCCATGATGGCCACTTTGAATTTTTGGTAATGCCATTTGGGCTGACCAATGCCCCCGCCACTTTCCAGAGTTTGATGAATGGCATTTTCTGGCCATTTCTCCGACAGTTTGTATTGGTATTCTTCGACGACATTCTTATCTACAGCAGAACTTGGGAGGAGCATTTGGGTCACCTCAGGTCGGTCTTCTCGCTCCTAAGAGCTAATTCTTTATTTCTAAAACGTTCGAAGTGTTTGTTTGGCAGTTCTCAGGTGGAATACCTTGGTCATATCATCTCATGTGACGGTGTCGCCACAGACCCTTCCAAAGTAGCCACCATGTTATCCTGGCCGGCTCCCAAGTGCGTCAAGGCATTGCGCGGCTTCTTAGGGCTGACGGGCTATTATCGCCGTTTTATTAGTCACTATGGAACTATTGCAGCACCACTCACGGCTTTGTTAAAGAAGGGTGCCTTCAACTGGACCAATGAGGCACAAATGGCCTTCGACCGACTCAAACAGGCTATGGCCCATGCGCCAGTATTGGGACTTCCTAACTTCAATCTTCCGTTTGTGGTGGAGACTGATGCTTCTGGTACTGGTCTTGGGGCCGTCCTCTTGCAACAGGACCGTCCAATTGCCTTTCTGAGCAAAGCTTTGTCGGGCCGCATTCTTTCCTTATCGGCCTATGAACGGGAGATGTTAGCCATTATTCATGCTGTGACCAAATGGCGCCCATATCTGTTGGGCCGGCGGTTTACCATACGGACCGACCATCAACCTCTGAAATATTTCTTAGAGCAAAGGGTGTCTACTCCGGCCCAGCAACGATGGGTCTGCAAGCTGTTGGGTTATGATTATGAGATTATTTATAAGAAAGGAGCCGAGAACACTGTTGCAGATGCACTCTCTCGACGGCCCATGCCATACTCTTGTATGGTCTTATCCGGCCCCACTTGTCCGTTCATTCCGGACCTTCAACAAGCATACGCGGAGGACCCGCCCACCAAGGAGTTGGTCCGTCGTATCTAAGCTCAACCAGCCGCTGAACCCCCCTATGTGTGGCGGCATAACCTGTTGTTTTGGAAGGATCGTTTGTGGGTGCCCAATTATGCTGACTTGCGTCGACGCATCATTTCACATTTCCATGACACACCCAGTGCAGGCCATGAGGGATCATTTCGCACATATAAGAGGGTGAGCCAGAGTTTTCTGTGGAAAGGGCTACGTCGTGCCGTGCAGGATTATGTATCCACTTGTGATATTTGCCAACGTTCCAAGTCCATGACCACGTCTCCTGCCGGCCTTCTTCAGCCATTACCTATTCCGGCTAATATTTGGGAGGATGTTTCTATGGATATCATTGAAGCTTTACCACTCGTTCAGGGCAAATCTGTCATCTTGGTAGTTGTTGACCGGCTATCGAAATATGCTCACTTTTGTGCCTTGAGCCATGCTTTTACGGCTCGTACGGTTGCGGAGGTCTATGTGCGCGAGGTCGCTAAGCTCCATGGTATGCCCAAGACCATTGTGTCCGACCGCGACCGTGTCTTCTTGTCTAATTTCTGGCGTGAATTCTTTGCTCTCCAAGGTACGCAATTACATATGAGTACAGCCTACCATCCACAGACAGATGGGCAAACGGAGGTGGTGAATCGCTGTTTAGAGCAGTATTTGAGGTGTTTCGTGGGCGATCAACCCCGCCGTTGGCTTCAGCTCCTACCGTGGGCTGAGTGGTCCTACAACACCGCCTACCATACTCGTGCGGGCTTTACTCAATTCGAGGTTGTGTACGGTCGTCCTCCGTCGACGGTCCTTTCTTATGTTCCCCATCGTTCAGCTATTGCTGAAGTGGATTATATGCTTCAAACTCGTGATGAGGTGTTGCGGCAACTTCGGCGCAACTTACAATCGGCTCAGAATCGTATGAAACAGGTTTATGATCGCCACCATACTGATCGCGTATTTCAGGTGGGCTCACTGGTCTATGTGTCCCTTATGCCCTTGCGCCAAACTTCCTTAGCTTCTATTGACAACAGCAAACTGGCCCATCGTTATCATGGACCTTATGAAGTGATTGAGCGCATTGGGCCGGTGGCGTATCGTCTTGCTTTGCCACCGGGCTCCTTGGTACATCCGGTGTTCCATGTGTCTCGTCTCCGTCAGTTTATGGGTGATCTCCTTTCTGTGGCTAACGTTGCACCTGTTCCACTCATTGAACCAGCGGCTTCGGAAGTTCCATCCCCTGCATTTATTATCGATCGCCGCCGTGTTCGTCGTTCGGGCCGCATTGTGACGGAGGTGTTAGTCGCTTGGCAGGGTCAGCCATTAGAAGATGCAACCTGGCTCCTCGAGGATGACTTTCTGGCACGATTTCCATCATGGACGCCTTGAGAACAAGGCTGCAGCGGAGCGTGGTGGAATGTTGTAATCAGTCTAGGAAGATGAAGAGTCAGTCTAGGAAGATGAAGAGTCAGTCTAGGAATATGAAAAGTCACATCTTGTAATCAGTCTTGGAAGATGCGCCTCTCCTTCCTTATAAGGAGGACGTCTTCTTCCTTCTGGGTATGCAATATTAAGAACTATTCCTTCCCTCTCAAATCTCTTCTTCTCCTCTTTTGCGGATTCCAGTACTTGTGATCCTTACGGGTCACAACATTGCAATTTCGAGATCAATATAATCAGGACGGAGGTTGACCTGATAAAGAAGCAGCAGCTTCATTAGAATTGAGCGTTGACATGCTTTCATCTGATGGTTTATTGGCTAAGAGTTTGGCTTTGATTAGGAAATCTCCTTTGTTTCATTTGGTTATTTTAGTCCGTTTGATTTGTTGTCTTGCTTGTTAAAATGCTTTTCCTTTTCCACTGAGAAAGAAATATAATTCTTTGTTATGAAGGTTCTTCATGACGCAGAATCCTTATCATGAACAAAAATTTCTGTGTATGTCATTTTTAGTTTACAGTGTAGGATTTGAATAATCTTTGGGAGGAAGAATAGATTAGTGTAGGGGGGGCGGTGTTGGCTACCATTTTTTTAAGGCAGCTAGCTATTTGAGTAGATCAGTTTGGGTAGGGCAATCTGGTTTTTCATATGATAAGTATTCACTTGCATAGAAGCCAGCTGCTGGGTCTCAATTAAATTCTCGTTACGAGCATAAATCTAAATTAAGCTTTGGCCAATGAAAGTTGGACATTGCTGAAAAATGACTCGAAAACTCTCGATGATCCTATGGTAAGACTAACCACTTTTTTTTAGTGAAAAGAAAAAAGACGAGGCACTTGCTATTGCTAAGTCTTTGACCAAAGTTACATTGTAAAGAATGTTTGGTGTCCGTGCCTTGATGTGGTTAAACTTAACCTGCATCTGCGTAGCAGAGATTTGGGATGCACTCAGAGCAGCAGCTGAAGCCGACTTAACCCATGCACAAACAATTGTGGACAGTGCGGGCGTCATCGTCACTAGTGCAGACATGACGACTTGTTATGATGAACGGGGTATACATTTGGATGAGTATTGTTCAACTTTTTTACTTTCTTGCTTTCCTCAATATCTTTTCAAATTGCTTATTTGATAACTTCCTGCAGGTGCAAAGTATGAGCTACCTAAATACGTTTTGAGTGACCCAACCAATTTAATAAGAGAGAGCTGAAAATGACAACAACATTAGAGAAACATCCACATCGTGTTTCACTAAAAAATTTGAATGTACATGATGTAAAGTACTCTATTTTATCAATGTATCTTTGTCAAGTCTAAAGGTCCTTTTTATTGTTGGTTCCTTCCATGTGTAAATAAAGTAAAAAAGAGATTTAACTCAGCAGACCAAAGCAAAATCCGTTTGCTTGCAACAGCATTTAGTCAAAATGCTTATTCTAATGACACTGTTTTGAGTAGTAGTGGAAATGTCATTCTTAATGCAGCTTATAGTTTATCAAATTCTTTTTCTAATCATTCCTTTTTCCTTGACACATAATTTTACCCTTATTTTATTCTTACCTTACTACTGTTTGATGAAGCCACCATAGAAAGATGATCTGGATTTTGAAATGTATGGACTTGGGCCGTTTAAGTGAATAAAGGTCTGCTTTTCCATGAAGAGAGGAACAAAGATTAGGAAGGCTAGCTTTCTGCTGCCAATGAGTGGATTGGGAATGAAAATTCCTTGGGATATCTGGTTTAAATGCGAAGGAAAAACATGGTCCTCATGCTTACCAAAGTTTTAAACACTAGGCCGGTCATCGACCGGAATTCTTGTGGAGTAGGTCCAATTGGGGTCAAATTGAGTTGACTTTATTGCTGATGTCATCAATACAAAAGAGTCAAATGATATTTTTGTCTACAATTCATTCTTCAACTAAGTCAAATGGCTTGAGAGATGGCCCGTGTTGCAAGGGTTGAAACAGGGGAGTTGGGGCAAGGGAGATGGGGATTAGGAATAAGGAGAGGAATAAGGATTAGGGGGAGAGGAGTCCGCCAGTCGGGGAGATGAGGAAAGGGAAAAAAAACAGCCATGCCTAGTCAGCTAGGTCAATGGTTCAACTGGACGGGTCAATCTACCCAACTGATTTGGACAATCCCACTCGAAAAACTTCTGGGCGTTGGTCGAACCGGCCGAGCAGGTCCGGTTTTTTAAATCATGATGCTTATACAAATTTCTTGGGATATCTGGGTGAGAAACAAGGTATGGTGAATGCTGCACTACATGAGTAACTTAAAAATCATGACAATTTTTCGGTTTGTGGGGGGGGAGTGAGGCAAAACTGGGGTCTAAACAGAACTCGCAAAAGGAAAGGACTCGCTAATATCTATTTTTTTCTTGATGCATTCTCAATGAATTTTTTATATATACATAATCCTCAATGAGTCCTTACCAAAGAGCAAGTTTTATTAAGTAATATTCAATAATATTCATACCTTTCTTTTATAACGAGGGGTGTGCGAGTTTGCCAAGGTCTTCCTTAGACGAGGGTCTGCAGGAGGCACTAGAGGAGAACTAAACAAGATTGAGCAACTGCTAATTACTCGATTTTAAGATCTATTTCCAGGATTTTTGATATGTACCTTTATTGGGTAAGTCTTGATAGGTACCTGAAAATACAAGATATAATTCTAGTAGTTTAAATACTGGAACAAGCTTGATGCGCATGAATTATTTTTAGGATCTGTGGGACAATTATCTTTATAAAGTTGTTCCAATCGTATCCAGGTCAACTCAACAAAATCCCTATAAAACTAGACTATTTATTCGTTTGGATGAAATATATGTCCTCCTTGAGTCTTGCCTTTCGTGATCATGTCAAAAGTACAGTATGATATAGGAGTATTATAGCTATATACGCTGAGGTGTTTTAAAATACAGTAACAATTTGGTTAATTGCAAAAATAAGTGACCAAAAACTTAATTTGGAGGTCGTTTAAGGTGAAAAGCTAAACAATACAAGAAACATGTGAAAAGAGTGAAAATATTGGAGCAAAGAGAGCGTGATCCAAATTCATCCTGTTTTTATTGTAAAATGTAAACAAAGTTTCTTACAATATGCCTTCCTTACCTCCCTCACACCCTTGCTCTGCCATACTGGTCTGTTGAGATGTTATCGGCTGGTGAACTTTCACCACGCAATCGTTGTTCACCAGCCGTTGATCACCTTCGATCTATAGCCACCCATTAGTGTGCATGCTTGACGCAAAAAACAATCCATATATAATCCCTCCGTTCCCAAAAACTGTGTACATTTAGAAAAAATCTCATTTTTATTAGACCGTGGACCCACAAAGAAGTCACGCGACTTCTCTCCCTGATTTCCCGTCCCATTTCCTCTCCCCCAAAATGTAAACAGCATTTTCCTCTTATAACATGAGCTGAAGAGACCAGTAGTCCACAGCAAAGAATTTCGTATCGGATATCGGTAAAATATCAGTCAACCTAAGAGACAAAATATCGGAGATATTTGTAAAAAAACTATCGGTGGTCGAAAACTAGTTTTTATTATATATTTTCACAATATGACTCTTCAAAGGAGTGACATTAATCTTTTACAAACAAAATAAACATTCTTATATGAATATATTTCTATAAAAATTTCGACAATATCTCCCTTGTATTTTCAATCATTTGTGTAAAATGCATTCTCTGTAAAAGTTCAATTACCTGTCATAATCAACAATGACATAATCAACAATAATAATAATCATCACAATCCAAGTTTTGTCACTATTTAAAATAAGAAAAAGACATTATAAGTATTACAACATAAGGCATAAATTAAAGCACTTTAGATATTGGAGTGCCTTGCATTGATCAAATCACAAAGGAAAGCACTTTAGATATGTCTACCTTAAAAATCAAACCAATCTATGATTGTGTGTATACATTTGCATGAATATTTATTTATTTGTTTGTTATTTTTTTAACTATTTATGCCATGGACTTTGAGGAAGAAGCACCCCAAACCCTCAACAGTATATGCATCTAGTTTCTTTATTACATTTGTTTTTTCCTGTACCTCTTGCAATGCTGAAATTGCATAAATCATTGTAACTATTACACAATAAAATCATTTTTGGTCTATATGGATACTAAGAAGATTGAAGACCATGAAGATTTGCTCGCTCAATGCATCGAATAGCAACAAATTAACAAAACTATTTTAAGAACATCAATTAAATACACCAAATACTGGACAAAAAAATATTGTTTTGAAATCCCTACCTCCTTCTCAGCTGGTATCGGCACCACCAGTCGCTCCTCTTGCAGAATTGCCTCCCTCACCGCGCCACCCTCAACTCATCGCTGTTGGATCCAGGAATCGCCGCACCTCCCTCAACTCGTCGCTGCCGGATCCAAGAATCGCTGCCCTCAACTCAATCGCCGCCGCCTTTCCCCCTTCTGCCCTTTTTACCCCCTTCCCCCGATGGCCCGAGGCCCCTAGCCGCCCAACCCCTAAAAAAAACCAAACCAATATATCGCTGAAATAGAACCGATATATCGGCTCTGTTTCGGCGATGTTTTAAAAATCGTTATAACCCCATATTAACCTATCTCGTTTTATCGGTTCAGGAGCGATAACGATATATCGTCCAGAGAGAATTCCTTGTCCACAGTTCCTTTCATTCCTTTGTGGCAATATTCTGTCTTCACATTTTCCCCATTTCATTTGCATCTGTTCTAGTTTTGTTCATTACAGCCATATATGTTGTCTATGCCAATCAAAGCTCTCTCTCTCTCTCTCTAAGGGGTCTTTGTTCATAGTTTCTTCGAGTAGTTAGATAGATAATCGAGATCATGGCATCCGTGTTGTCGAATCTGGACTCTACTTCTCTAAAATCCCCAGAACGGAGGAGGAAAAGGAAGGCCGAGTACCGCTGGAAAATCGAAACCCAGCAGCGAATCTACTCTTCCAAGCTTCTTGACGCCCTCTGCTCCTCCCGCCATCTCACTAATCCCTCCTCCTCCTCCTCCACATCACCATCGCCTTCCTCGTCTTCCCCTGCTCCTGCGCCGAGTTGAATCGTACATGAAGCGGCGGACTTAGCCTTAGCCGCCGCCGCCAAGGGTGGCTCCAGGTGGAGCCGGGCAATCCTGTTGCGCCCGACAAAGATTGAGGATATACAAAGTGGCAAGGAACGTGGCTGCAACCGGAGAAATTAGGGAGCGTCATGGGATGAGGGAAGTAGGAAGTCACGTGATTAGCCAAAATGTAAATAGTATTTTAGAAGAGTAAAAATTTCCAAATATACACGGTATTTTGGAACGGACGGAGTATTATATTCCGACGAGCATCTGAGGAGGCGGGAGCCTGCCTTGCCGAATGCCCTATTGCCGTTGCCGCCGCCACCACCACCGGGATCCTGCCTTGCCGGATGCCCCCATTGCAGCAACAGTAGCAAATCATGTCTTTGTTCGCAGTCTCTACCATTGCCGAGCGGCTGCCTGACATACGATGAATCTCCTCACCTGCAATCTCCAAGGCCCTCCTCAATGCCAACCTTTTTTGTGGAATTCGATCATAAGGGCGCATACCCAGAATAGTTCTCCGAGAAGCCCTCGACTTGACACAAAAATGCGGCAGCAAAAGCTCCGGCCAAACAAGTTCACTTTCTCTTCGGTCATCAATGTCTGCGCTATTTTGCTTGATAATGGGATGGTCACGAATGTTCATAATCAAGTTTTAGAGTTGGGTTTTGGGTCCAAATGTACGCTAGACTAGATTAGTTGGGTCAAGCACCCCATGTGTTCGACACAATTTCTGTGAAAGACCTGGTTTCGTGAAATTCCATGATATCTGGGTGCGGCCCAATGGTGAAGTGGAAAAGATTTTAGAGCTCTATTTCCTTGGACCGAGGAAGACAAGTACATGAATACATGGTGAATAACAGGTATGAATTAGATACTACTGTTGACAATATTCTAATAACTATGTATGCCAAATGTGGGGACTTGTAGGCATCAAGGGAAGTTTTTTGACCAAATAATTTACGGCAGGGCAGCTCTAAGAGCTTTCTCGGATATGGTAGGAACTGGAGTTTATTCTATTTTATACACAGAGAAAACAGATTATTAGCTTTCATTCATTATAGTTTGAATATGATGTGTCTTTGATAATATTTATAAAAAGCAATGACTTATAATCTGCGATTTCCTAATAAATGGTTCATTTTTATCTGTAATTAGTTTGTCAATACAGACTAGTTATGTCTCACATTGGTCAGTTTTTGGGAGACAAATTAGTTTGCCATTTATCAGGTCCAAAACTTATGTTCACATAGCCAGTTATTTGTGATTTATTAGGTCCAAAACTGATAATCGGCAACACTAAGGCTGCCTATAGTGTGCCTGCCAACATTCTTCACGATTGTTGTGATTTTGCAGCCATATTTTTGTAAGATCTTACTGACAATGCTGAGGTAACAGTGTATTTATTCATAACCATTTAACAAAATGTCTTTGAGCCATATTTTGTACACAGAAAAATGTCATATTTTTGGTAATTGAGAAATGCCATTTGATTATGTGCAAAGTTTGCATATTATGATGTTTCAGGTTTAGTTTTCAACTCTAAGTTCGAGAAAGACTATTGTGGAGGTTTGTGACATATTGTGAATCAAGAGGGATATTGGAAAAAGAGCAGTTGTTGTCATGGTTGGAGACAGCAGTCATGTTGCTACTTTGCTATTAGCTCTCAAAGAACTGTATTTGTCAATGATCTTTAGCTCAACTTGGTAGACCACTTGAGAAACAGAGGTTACTCTATTTCTTGAGAGGTGGTAGTTCGAATCCGCCAAGGTCCTAGTAAGAGATACTAAAATCATAAAGTTCTGGGGGGATTATAAAGTTGTGAATGTATATAATTTTCAATTTCTTTTATCTGTACCTTTCGACAACATCAATGGAGTATATTTTGACAACATGCTAGTCACACTAGAGTTCACGTTTCACCCTACAAGAAGCAAAACAATTGGGTGCAGTTCCGACCAAAATATAGTCGCAAACAACACAAAAGTTTGTCATTGAGACACAAATTTCAATTTAAGAGCATTTGCAATCAAACACGAGAGAATTTCTCATCAATCTTATCTCTCAAAAAAATCCCCACAACACATTTCTACAAGTAGCCATTTAAGCTATTACATCAGTTGTTTCAAATCTTCCATTATATCCTCATTTGATTTGGATTCTTCTTCTTCAGTTTTTAAATTTGCTATGTCCATGGTCCATGTTCTTAAGAACAATTCATTAGATAAACTATTGTCTGTAAAGAACACACCATAGTAAAAAAATGGAGATAAAAAATGTACATGAGCATTTGGCAATTTTTTGAGCAGTACATGATACTGGTAAAAAAATGGATTAATGATTTACATTTGGCTTTGGTTTGAACAAAAACTTGAGGAACATGTGTGCTTGGAAATTTTAATCGGATCTTGTTGGATTCAAACCACCATTTCTCAAGATCACTAACACATAAACTTGAGTGCTTTTTCCATTTAAGCTAAAGATCCACTAACAGGCCTAGTAGACAAGAAGCCTAAATTTTAGCACCTCACTACATGATTACTTGTAGATTGAGCACAAAATTATCAACTTTAATTCTAGCAAAGCACCACATAGTTTTTCACTAAAACAACACAGTTCACCACTGAATCATGTCATAATCAACAGAGCAAACCAAATATTTTAAATGTATCAAATCTGACTGCCACTCTGCTTGAATTAATAGGTATCAAGTTTGCTGTTAACTACATATACCAAATATTGTTGTTCATTTTTTATTCAAAAAAAGCAGCCCACTATTAATGTGGCAAGGAGGCAGTCCAAAGTCATCAGTAAATCAAATTCGTGCACAGTCTGGATTTCCAGCAACATGTTCATAGGAGACAGTCCTCCGCAACGACCATTTTCTTCCTCTTCCCATTAACTAATTTGAGCTAAATTAAAGACTTACCTCCACTCCAACATAGAAAGGTAATTCGGCTTGCTTCTCTGCATGTTCTGCTGAATTCTCTTTGTTTTTAAGGAACACAGAGTAGCCAACACAAATGTATCTAAAATCTGAGAGGTGGCAACCCTCTTTATTAGCTTCTACCTCATATTCTCCAATAAGGTGGCTAGGAACAACTCAGAAAGATGTCAAAGTCAATGTAAGAATTCACACAATATAAATATTATGAATTAGGGCTTTCTGTGTTTCTTCTAAAAAGGGTAGTGATATCCCTACATCACTTCCTTACAGCAAGATGTGTATGTCAGTGATGTACAGAAAATGATGTAAAAATATCATTTTCCTTCTAAAAAATAGCAAAGCACGATTTTTGTATCAATAAAACACACTACTATTGCAAACTCAACGTGGAAAAGCAGGTGAAGAGACAACAAAACATCTTGCAAATCAAATGTGAAGCCAAGATTAGTTCAATGAAGATTAAACAGTCAAATGTAATACAATTCCAAGTTTTCTTAACAACATCATATAAACAATCAGCATGAAGTCACCCATTGTTACGGCAAGCAGATGGACAATCAGGAATGTCAAATACCATAAAATCTTGAGAAAACTTCTTCCAACAAAAGTTGTTCTTTGTAACAAGAACAAAATAAGCAAAACTAAATAGAATTTCCCAGTTTCTCGCACTCGTACACTCTACTACACGTTTTATAAAATCGACATTCATCTATAGCTAATGATCACGCACAAAATCTTGACAGGGAATAAAAAGTCATAACCTTTCCAAGTTCCCAAAAGAACATCCAACATACACAACCTCAATTGAATCATCACATGCCAAGAACATCCAAACTTTTCCGCATCAAGAGAGACGGCACATCTAATTTATTTCGTCAAAATCCAAGATTTTAAATTTTAAATTTCATCCAAAACAATCAATCAAAATCTTCAAAGAAATAATACCAAAACCATCAAGAAGGGAGAAGAGGGCTGAACAATATGGTAAACCTTGCTTGAGGGTTCGGGAAACGCCGACGCAAAGGGGTTATTGGAGTCAAACTTGAGGACGGAGTAGTAAAGGTAGCCCTTGCAGGCAGGGAAATGAGGAGGGAGGCTCCTTGACGATAGGAGGTGGCATGGAAAGAGGGAGGACGGGGGCAGATGGACCGGAAGCCCTCGAGCGGCCTGATTTGGGGATGAATAGGTAAGGAGTCAACTAGGATTAAAGAGGAGGGTTAAGAAGGAACCGTCAGATAAACATCACATGGTCAATTACAAAACCGACTGGTCTCTTCAGTTTGTTGCATACTCAAGAATGTCGTATCGTACATGTATATCAGTAAAATATCGGTGACCAAAGAGATAAAATATCGAAGATATTGTGTAAAAAAATATCAGTGGTCTAAAATTAGTTTTTACCATGTATTTTCATAATATAATTTTTAAAATAAGTTATACTAATTTAGACAAGTATAAATTTTAAAATCTATATATATATAATTCAAAATATGTGTTTATATTTTAAACCTGTATCCTTCCACTTGGCATTATGGAATGCTGTCTCGACGATATATTGGCGATATATCGTTATCAGTCATGCTATGAGAAAACGAGACAGTCCAATCTCATTATTTGAATTTTTTAAAAATATCGTCGATATATTGGTTTCAGTATGATATATTGAAATTTTTTTAAATAAATAATATTTAAAAAAAGTTTTAAAAAAAGAAAAAAAATTCAACTTTTTCCATTTGTTTCTCATCTTATGCCAAGTGGAAGGATATGGGTTTAAAACACAAAGACATATTTTGAATTATATACATATTTTTATGCATATTTTAAAATTTATGTTTATCAAAATTAGTATCACTCATTTTAAAAGTTATATTGTGAAAATATATAGCAAAAACTAATTTTAAACCATCGATAGTTTTTTACACAATATCTCCGATATTTTATCTTTTTGATCGATTGATATTTTATCGATATGACATTCCTGATGGGAAACAAACGGAAAAGTTGATTTTTTTTAATTTTTTTTTTAAAATAAATTATTTTAAAAAAATGATATGTATCACTAGTATTTTAAAAAATAGTTAAAACCAATACTATTGGGTGGGGCCCAATATCGATATATCAGCTAAACAATATTCCATATTACATACTTCCGAGAATATATATATATATATATATATATATATATATATGAGAGGGGTTTACATGAGATCGTTCTCATATAAGGAGTATGAGGCCAATTCATATATATATATACACAATATTTCTAAACGGGAGGAGTACTATGATGATGTCCTAATTACCTTTTCCGGCCATTTTGGCATATTTCAGCATAAAAGAAATTTTTTTATGGACTTAAATTAAGGTTACTCTTTATTTTTTTATTACAACCGCCGCATGGGCAGTGACCCACACTTCGAAGTTGGCAAGATGGGCGATGAAGCAGATGTATATGTGATGAAAACACATGTCCACTCCAACATGATGTGGGGACCCGCATCCAAGATTCGGCTTTTTTATTTTAGCTTTTGGCTTCATTAGTCCATTTTGCCTGTAACGGCTAGAGGGGGGCTCATGTGATCATGTTCCCACGCAAGGGAGCAGCTGCAGAGCGATTTTGCAGGTTTGAATAATTGCGTTTTCAGTGAGACTCCTTCATTCATTCCTGTCTTGGATTCCAATTTCCAACCTACATTTGCAAAGCCAAACGGAGTAATTTATTTCGCTGTATGTTGAATGGAATGCTAGACATAAGGTTTCTAATCTACCATATAAATCTACTATCGATTTCTCTTGCACAATTTTCGTTAGCAAAACTATTCCCTCTGTCCAATATGATTATCTTATTTCAAAAAATATTGTCCTACATAAGTTATCCTATATCCAATATTATTAGAGTAGGGGTAGCCTGCACTGTACTGCACTGCCAGAGTGAGCACCCCAAATGATCTGTCTGGCTACAACGCACTAGCATTGCTACTCAGGCTAATTTTTTCCATATTATTATGATTTTTCCTAGTAGTAACAAGGGCATGAGAATTGTGGTCTAAGGTGCTTCTCACCATTCAGATTGCATGAAAGCTATTATTTTGCAAATAAGACAATTGATAGGAGACAGAGGGCTAATAGAGTGATTATACACTAGAAATGTATGCTACTTTAGAAATTAATAGCTAAAACATGGGGTGGTGAACTGTTGAACCAAATAAACTCATTGTTGATTTTAAATAGTTATCAAGATGTTTATAGGTTCATCTTTTAAGATTGGACAGCACATTTAGTCTGTCCGAGCCTACTGCAAGCATTGAACATTCTGTAAACGTTTACTCCATCCTACATCATCATTTTATGCGATGAACTACATGAAGGATACCGATATCCATTTCTTTTGTTGATTAATTACTCTCCAACACCTCAGCTGCAGTATTGAACGTTTTGTAGGTGTTTACTCCGCCCTATATCATCATTGTAGGCTTTGAGCTCATGAAGGATTGTTCAGCTGAGCAATAACCTCCTTAACTCCTACCATTTTGGTAGGTACCAACAATTTGATTAATGCCTACCAATCTTATTAAATGGCCTTTTGTCAGTTAATTGTCATTTGTTTTGGTACATCCTGAATCCATGATCCCCCATCCAAATAAAAACACTCCAAACATAATCCCCATCAATCTTACTTTAAAAATGCTAATGCACTTGATCTTAGACAGAAAGCCATTAATGAAGTTGATGGCATGGGATCTTCAATTGTAATTCCGGCAACTGTTCTATTGCTGACTCCTCTGCATAATTGCCAATTTATTGGCTACATTAAAGCCATTGCCATATTCAGTTAACTCCAGCGGAGCTTCTGTGGCGCTTTATTGCATTCCAGAAGTGTAGACACCGGACCCTAATCAGTGCACATAATGACTACTTGCAAATCATGAGCACCTTTCCCTTCAGGATCATTGCCGGGTAGCTGTAACCTCAAAGTTATCACTTGATTGAAGCATCTATAAATCATGAGCATTTAATTACAACTTCATTTTATAGGTAAAGTTAGCAAATCAGGATACGTTTGGATCTGTTTGTGATTTACATTATCTTTTTTTGCTGGGAAAACAAAACACTTAAATTAATCTAGAATGACGAGAATTACCAAAGTTTTCCCTCGAAAGATTTACAATAACAACTGGCAGGGATTTAAACCAACAACAAGACACCTTCTCAAACACAGAGTTAGCTAGAGCATCATCAACACAATTACCTTCCCTAGAAACATGGCAAATATCAACATACCAAAACCAAATCAAAGTAGTAAAAATTCCATCCATAATAGGCTTAATAGACCAGGGGGTAACACAGTCATTATTCATCAAATTAATGACCAAAAGAGAGTCTCCCTCAATGATAATATCCAAGCAGTTCAGCTATTTAGCCAGCAATAGACACTGAAAAGTAGCATTCGCTTCAGCCATAACAGAGAAGCCAAACCCAACATCAGAAGTCACTGCAACAACAAACTGGCCATCATTGTCCCTAATAATCGTTGCAACAGACGACGCACCAGAATTCCCTCTGCAAGTACCATCAAAGTTGATTTTGATTTTACCATGAGGGGGCACCAACCAGGAAATCCAAACCTCCAACTTTTTTTTAGTTGCCAATATGTTGGGCGAGACAGTATCCGTTTATGATTGAATGTACGGTAGCCACAAAGCATCAAACTTAACATTAGGCTTCACTCCTCTAAAAGCAGAGCAATTCCTGCAGTTCCAAACAACCCAAAAGAATTTTGCAATAGCAGCAGGAAAATGGAAAAACTTAAGGGGAGATGAGAATAAAGACCAATGAGATAAAGCATTAGAGAATCAGTCAGAACAGTTATTATTTGATGATTCAAGATATCCCCCCAAAGTAGCAAACCAGAGAGCTCTGCTGTAGTTACATTCAGTAAACATGTGTTTATACCAGTCCTTATAAGATCTACAAAGAAATTAGCATTCATTTGGATAATTAATTCTAGCATGAAACAACTTCTTCGTAAGGAGACCATATGATAGAATTTTCCACATAAGTAATTTTACTTTAGAGTAAACAGGTAACTTCCATAATTATAACCAGATAGATTGATCCACCGGAGATGCAACATTATAATCAGAATGAATCAAACGATAAGCAGAGGCCGTAGAAAACTTACCATTAAAATAAGGCCCCCAAAAGGAATATCCTTATCAACGTCCATAATCTTAATATTCATAATTTTTCCAATAATACTAACTGGCCAGCAATTAAGGAGGACAGATAAATTCCAATCATTAGAGTAAGAACAAATAAGATCTTTAACAAGGCAATTATCATCCATCCCCACACCTTCATCAAATTCCATTTTAGCGAGCTTCCCATTGTACCAATTATTCTTTAAAACAGACGATTCAGAGTTACTACAACAATGCCAACCAACACCCTTAAAGATTATATTTTTAACTCGACATAACATTTTCCTACTGCTAGAAGCAAACATCTAGCTGTAAAAGTCACAGTCCTTGCAATATTTAGATTTCATGATTTTGCACCACAAATAATCTTGGTTAACAATAAGTTGTCAAGCTTTTTTGCAAATCAGAATAGTGTTAAATTCTCTTACTTTTTTTATAATTTAGCCCACCATTTTTTTTATTACGACATATTTTGTCTCATGCAATAGTAGGGAAAGATGTAGATTCTTTACTTTTCTAGACAGAGGCTTTTTGTGACTTACACTATCTGAAATGTATATATGCATACATTTTTTCTCTTTAGTGAGCTAGTGTTTTAGGAGGGAAAGAAACAATGTTATTTATGTTAAGATAAGAACGATGTTATAGGATAATTATCATAATCATAATCAAATAGCGTCTTTTCCCAACATAAGATAATTATATGCTTGAAAAATTGTCATGTAACTTTTTGCCTTGGGCCTCTAATTGTGTTGAACAGCCCGGGTGGAGGGTGGATTTGGCAGTGGAGGAGAATAGCCAACCCCCGAGAAAGAACCATTCAGAATGGGAACCAAGAACATCATTGAGTTGTAATAACCAGTGTGGACAGATAAATAAAGACAATTAAACAGAAGCTTATATTTATGATTAATGGATTTGGCCATTTGTGCGTGTGTGTTGTTGTGAATGTAAATAAATACATTGCCATGCCCAAGCCAATTCCCGTACACAACAAGATCCAATAGCACGTGACGATGGGACAATGGGACTGCTGCCCTTACCTTTTTCCCCAAAACCCCACCCCGTCCTCTTCCCACATTTTATCCAAAAAAAAAAAACCAATTCCACTTTCAAAATAACAGATGGGCCCCGCCCCCTATGTCCGTTTCTGACCGATACGTATCTACCGTATCCCCCAACCCCGTATCCACCCGCATCTCTCGCTGTCACAGCTCAGTTACAGATTTCTTCTTCTTCCTCTGCAAAAACCAGTGGAAGCTCGTGAAGCTCACAACAAGCTGGCCCTTTTGCCAGTAAAGCCATAAATGGTATCTTTTTCATTGATTTGCTTCACCTAAAAGCGCTTCTTCCCGCAGATTTCCCGCCCGTTTTGGTGCTGGAAAATTGGGAGCTTTGTTCCTGAATCACTTTCTTGGCTGCTGGTTGTGGTAACCATAATGAAGAAGTGGTTACGCTGGTCTGTTGATTTCTTGAGAGTTTGGTGGCATTGGAGTAGTTTGGTGTTGGTTGTATGATGCTTTGGAAGTGGAGGAAAGAGGGTATCTTTCTGCTGAAAGTGTGGAGCTTTTTTTCCAGGTTATTTGTGGTTTTCTAGTCTCCTACATGTTTCTGTTTATTGATTGAATGGCGATAGTTTGCAATGGTTTCATTTTTTACTTGGTTGTTACAAGTTGGTGGTACTGTAATTGAGCCTGTTTTTGTGCAATATTTGAACATTTCGAGGAGCTACTTTTGGTAATTGAGTGAAGGGGATGGTGTTGGGATTGGCTGCATTATTTGTAAAAACTCATGATGTTGGGGTTCTTGTTTATTCTCTTTGAGATAATTTGCAAAAGATTCAATTTGACTTAGTTGTTTCAAGTTGGTGGTGTGATAATTGAGATTCTTGTTGTGCAATTTTGTGACATATTGAGGAGCTACTCTTGTTATTTGAGTGAAGGGGATGGTGCTGGGATTGGCTGCATTATTTAGAGAAATTCATGGTGGGAAGCAGATATGGGAGTTCAAGGGGGTTGTGGAGTCAATGTCCCTGTTTTTTGTTGTGTTTCTTAATTGGTTTTGTTTGTTTTGGGTGAATTTGAATTTTGATCATGACCAGAGCTGTTCGGATTAGGTATCTTAAGGATGAGAATGTTGCCATTAGTGATCATTTGCGTAACCACATTCATTTGACTAATTGCATTCACTTGAAGAATCACATGCACCGACACAGCCCAATCTTGGCTGAGCGGTCACTTATGAGGGATCTCTTGGTTTTTCAGAGGTCTAGGTCACTGAGGGACCCTTCTATGAGTCCTCCCTCGTGGCATTCACCTTCTGTTATTGACACCCTGTCTAAAAAGATTGAGGAAGATGGTGTGCTTCAGAATGGAAGACGGTCAATGGAAGGGGAAAGGCGAAGAGACATGCGAAGGCTGTCAGGGAGTTCACCACGGTATGGAAGTGCAGCTACTTCTAAAGTTGCAGCTGTCGAAGTCATGGGGGAGATTGATGGAAGAGCTAATTTTAGTGATCGAAGTAGTGTGAGCAGAGATAAAAATACCAAAAAGTTGAAGGGGGAAGGGTCCAGTAGAAGAAACAGCAAAAGTGATGTCTCTGCAGAAAAGCCTGTACATGATAATCAGGCAATGTTTGGGGAGAGTGAGATGCCTTCTAATAAGGAAGAATCACATAAAAGAAAGACTACACAGAAAGGACGACATGATCAGAGCATCTATGTAAAGACTCTATCCGAACAGTTAAAAGAAATCCCTGGAGATAGTGAAGATGTGGAGGCTTCTAAGGTTTACAAGGATGAAAGACATATAGCAGAAGACAGATTCAGGGATGAGCCAGAAGGTTGTATACGTAGCTATAGTCGTGGATTGAATAGGGTGAAAAAGCGCAAGATCAAAAGGAGGGCGCGAGTCTCTATTAGTTCACGGGATGTGGGGCCTCTTAATGAACTTTCTGTGGCCTCAAATTCACTAGTCCAAGGTTCAAACCACCCACAGCGTTACAAACTAGAAAGAGAGAGCAATCATGTTGAACCTGATAACCGGCATGTTACTCAGGCTCCTAGACATGGGTGTGGTATTCCTTGGAACTGGTCAAGGATTCACCTGAGAGGTAAGACATTTCTTGATATAGCTGGAAGGAGCTTATCTTGTGGTCTGTCAGATTCAAGATTGAGAAAAGCTGAGGGGCATATGCCTCAAATTGGTGAAGATGCCTTAGATTTGCATGTTGGTTCAAGTTGTTCCAGCTCATCCAAAAAATCTGATTCAGATGTGGTACCTCTATTGATTGAGCCACTGGGGTCTCATAATAGCTCTAAACCAGCTGTTTGGGGCCCGCATGACTATTCAGGGGAACTGGGGATCTTTGCTAATAATCATAACCTGAAAAATGACCAAGATTCTGATCTTGCTTCTGAAGCTAGATCAGGTTGTCAACATGATGTTCGAGGCTTTTGTGGTGGAAGCCACCGCAGTCTGAGTCAAAAATACATGCCCAAAACTTTCAAGGATTTGGTAGGACAAAACTTGGTCGTGCAAGCTCTTTCAAATGCAGTTGCAAGAAGGAAAGTGGGCTTGCTTTATGTCTTTTATGGCCCCCATGGTACAGGGAAGACCTCTTGTGCTCGAATATTTGCCCGAGTTCTGAGCTGCCTATCTCTTGATCATCCAAAACCTTGTGGATCCTGCAGTTCATGCATTTCACATGATCTAGGTAAGAGCCTGAATGTTCAAGAAGTGTGTGGAATTGGTAACATTGATGTTGAGACAATTATTGATCTTTTGGAAAATATGATTTCATCCCACCTGCCATCCCAATACAGAGTGCTAATAGTTGATGATTGCGATAGTTTGCCCCCTGATTCATGGAGTTCAATTTTGAAGGTCATCGAGCTAGCTCCTCGACGTGTAGTTTTTATAATGGTGGCTAGCAGTCTTGACAGTTTTCCTCATATCGTCATAGCCAGAAGCCAAAAATTCTTTTTTCCAAAGTTGAAGGATGCAGATGTCATCTACACTTTGCAGTGGATTGCAACAAAGGAGGGTTTGGAAATAGATAGAGATGCCTTGAACCTTATAGTATCACGGTCAGATGGATCATTGAGGGATGCTGAGATGACTCTGGATCAACTGAGTTTGCTTGGTCAAAGAATCTCTATCACTTTGGTTCAGGAGCTTGTAAGTAATATAATTCTTTCTCTGCTAAATTAAAATAATTTGTACTGGGCCAAATTACTTTTTTCATATCATGCCAATATTCTTTTGTCGAATAAAAATCTAAGCTAGCTTCTCAGGTTTGGGAGTCTGACGTTTTTTTACTAAGACTCACAATGTTCTGGTTTCCTAAAAGTGGATAGTATACATTTATTCACAATGATTTATTATTGTCTAGGAATCTATTTCACGTGGAGATTTTCTATCATTCAAAGCACTCAATTTTCTAACTCTAACCTCCTTTCTACCTCAAACAAATTGAGGAAGTTTTTATCTCACTAACATGCACTGCCTGCCATCAAACATTTTAAGTCAATTATTTTGATATTACTTGTGCAACCATCACCTCATTATTCCAAATCAATCTAAGTGGGCGTGAATAAATTTGTTCTGGTTCTTTTTTTTTTTTTCAGGTAGGGCTGATTTCTGACGAGAAATTGGTTGATCTACTTGATTTGGCATTATCTGGAGACACTGTGAATACGGTGAAAACTTTAAGGAAGATCATGGAGACCGGGGTAGAGCCATTGGCTTTGATGTCACAGCTAGCAACCGTAATAACTGACATTCTTGCTGGTAGCTACATTTTCAGTAGTGAAAGACTTCGGAAAAGATTTTTTCGCCAGCCAAAGTGTGAGTCCACAAAATTGCCCTCTTGATTCATTTGCAAATTCTATTCAAATTCTTATGTTTCATCCGTTCTTTGTGCCTGTAAATTATGTTTTATGGTCAATTATTCAAATCTGTCTTTCTCTCAAATCTTCTGAGTCAATCCATCGCATACTAGCCTTTTAATATTGATATATGGCATATATGGTGAGTCAAATATCTGATCAGAGATTTGGTTTTGTTGCATGATAATGTGTGAATGTGAATATAACATCTACCTACTGCATGTCTTAATGCTCTCAGTTCTTGTTTAAGAGTACGTGTGCTCAAGAGCTAGTAGTGTAAACTTATCTTGTGTTCTTGAAACTTTTTCAAATTTAACAATGTAACACTTTTCTACTTTCTTTCAGTAACCAAAGAAGATATGGAAAAATTGCGTCAAGCTCTTAAAACCCTCTCAGAAGCTGAAAAGCAGTTGAGAATATCAAATGATAGATTAACATGGCTGACTGCTGCCTTGCTTCAACTGGCTCCTGATCATCAGTACATGCGACCTAGTTCATCTGCAGATACTAGTTTGGATCGTACCCCAATGGTAACCAGAGCTGATGTTGGGATACTGACCAATGAACAGTCTGAGATGACTAACAAAGGGAAAGGCGTCTCAAGAAGTATCAGAGAGGAGAAGTATAATTCTGCAGGTCCTAATGTTACTTCTAGAAGCAACTATGCAGTAGGTAGAAAATATGTTGGAGTGACTCCTCAACACACTATGGATACAAGTAAAGGGAGCAAGGAGTCCATTTCAGAGAAAGGTCAAAAAGAAATAGAGAAAATCTGGTTCAAGGTGCTTGAGTCTATTCAAATAAGCTCTTTGAAGCAATTTATGCAGCAAGAGGGTCGGTTGGTATCTGTCAGCTTTGGTGCAGGTGTGCTTCTACCTTTGTTTCAAGACAATCGTGTTTTTAGGTTTTTATTCTTGTTTTGGAGAAATTGGGCCTTTTGATAACTCTTTCTGAATGGCGACGTTTTGATGAGTTGTTTAATTCCACTATGTACTAGCATTCCCGGAACTCCTGTTGTGTGTTCCTGTCATCTATGGACTTCAGTTTCCTACTTATATTCTTTTAGTGTGTCCCAAAAATCTCATTAAAAGAAACTTGTGTAAGGTCTAATCTTATTTGAGATTGAAGAAACAATTCAAGTTTTCAAAACTTTGATACAGTACAATCATTATTCATACCTTTCAGTGATGTGTTGTGTGTCGTAAGTGCATATCTTTTCAGAACTATGGATTAAGTTTATATAATGGCCTGAAATGAAATTTGCGCAGAATGTGAATGGAAATTGGCACAGACATGAGTAATTAGCTGTCTGAATAAAACGTGGTGAGACAATAAACAAGATTAGAGAGACAATAAAACAAGGAAGACAGATTTTAGATGAAAACAAAAAGAATACCCATTTTTTGGTTTAATTTGTCCTCGTCATTCTTGGGAAAAGCAATTAAATGCAATAAATACTCATTACTGCTTGTTGAGTCTTGATTTACTCTCTCACATCATGATTTTCAGTTTTGAATGAGCTTGAGAATGTGGTTTGATATTGACGTTAGTTCACATTGAAAAGGTTTCATGTTATCTTGTATCTGTTTCCTTTCCAGCTAGCCAATCACTTATATACATATACTATATCTATAAACTCATTTATCCTTCAATATTATCCCCTCATTCTCTTATGTGCTCTGTACATTATCTTCCAAATCATTTTTTTTTCGCGTGATTGTAATGTTCCCAGTGATGTTTTAGCTGGGAGATCAATAGATGAAAGAGTATGGGCTTTACTATTTTATTACAGCGACGGTACCCACTATTAGGCAGGTGTTAATCTTTAGGGTATCATCACACATTGAGTTGTCCGACTTTTTGTATTTTAATGTTTTATTAGTCATTGAATTGTTGAGTTTGCTAGTATTGAACTTATGAGCAGTCAAAACAGATGACTTGTATTCTAAATTTTCCTGTTTTCCCCTTCCAATTAGGAGCCTTCTGTTTATAAAATCTGCAACTTGAAGTTCTTTTATGAGACATGTAATCTAATACATACTCCTTGACTTTTGCCCTGATCTATAATTTACTTTCTAGTAGGTTTCTCTGTCTGCATCAGTTCTTTATCAATGAGGGCGATCATTATTCTTAGTAGTATTGCATCATCTGTAGAAGCTGTCACTGAAAGCATGTTATTTAAGTTTGCTGTATTTCTACTGCTGCTGTACAACCGTATTGTCTGTTTAAGTAATTCTTTGTGATACACTCTTAAATTGTTGGTAGGGATATTTCTTTTTTTTTTCTCGGCTCTGTATGAGTAACTTCTTTGAATAATGGTATTTCCTTTGCTTATTCATAGTTCAACTTATATTCAGACACATTGAACAATGTTATAACCTCTTTCCTTGCAGCTCCAACCGTGCAGCTGATTTTTAGTTCACATTTGAACAAGTCGAAGGCAGAAAAGTTTAGAGGCTACATTCTTCAAGCATTCAAATCTGTACTTGGTTCCCCAGTAATTATTGAGATCAGATGTGAGGCTGGAAAAGATTTGAGGGTTTTAGGCCATGGATCTTCTCAGGTGATTTCTGGTCAAGATTCTCATTCCAAAGACAAGCTACCAAACGTAAAATCCGAGAATCACATTAAAAGCCTTTTGCAAGATAGAGCTACCAAAGGTGCTGAATCCACTCAAGCTGGACATTTGGCATCTGATACTCCACAAAATTCAAAGACGGAGATTGTTGAAATTGGCCCTGGTCAAGAACTTGGTGTTGTGCCCATTGATCGGAAAGAAAAAGAAAGTGTCTGGGATGAAGAAACATCTTCTCATCGTAAAATTACTCAGGGTACAGATGCAAATAGTAAGAGAATCAGCGAGCAATCTCACAGTCAATGCCTGGTAAGAAGCAAAGTGTCCCTTGCTCATGTTATTCAGCAGGCAGAAGGATGCACAAAACCAAGTGGATGGTCCAAACGCAAAGCTATTTCAATTGCAGAAAAACTTGAACAAGAGAATTTGTAAGTTCTGACTAATTCCTTTCTCGTTTATCTGTTTGTTATTTCGATTTGGACATCTTCTTGAATTCTAGAAGAATCCTTATAAGCGCAACAAGTTTTCAGCATCAGAAGCATTTCTGACCGGTTTAATTATTGGAGGTGAAATGATTAAACAAAAATTTCACATGAAACAATTGATAACATTCATTTTTCTGTTGGGTCTTTTTTGTCATTATGTTCATATCGAGCCTACTACTTCCAAATTGATATTTCTTTTTCCTTGACATCTACTACTGTGCTCAAATTCAGATCCTGGTGCTCACTGGTGATTGTTGTCTTTCCCTTCTGTCTACTAAAAAGTAATGCCATTAATTAAAATAAATCAAGGACAATTGAATTGATATGCTAGTAACTCCCAACTTTTCATCGGCTATTCGAGTTAGACCTGAAGCTAAGAAAAACTGCTATTCAATTTGACAAACTTCAATAACAATGCATTTTTTTGAATGCTTAAGACCACCTAGAATATCAATACAAACTGAAGATTCCCAAAGATTATGAATCAGCGAACAGTGTTGTCAGTTTTTGCTTTTGTATGCATATTTTTAGTCAGCCACTACAAACTGAAGCTAATAGCTTTTCCTTGACTCTAGGAGGTTAGAGTCTCGAAGCTTGCTTTGCTGGAAAGCTTCATCAGTACGAGGAGCAAAGGTATGACCCCTTTTCTTCTTTGAACTCTACTTTGTATAATGAAGGTAAACAATCTGCTGCAGCTATATAGTTTAGGTTTTCTCTTATTGATTGTTATTTCTCTTCCAACAGCTTTCACGATTCAAGAAAAGGAGAACTCGCTCTTTAATAAAGCTTGTGTCATGCTCAAGATGTCTTTGTGTAAAATCTCCGAACTAAAATTTTGTCTTTATTGTAAGTTAGTTGATTTTAATGTGATTAGTCTTCTCTAGTCTAGTTGCATTTCTTGTAATAATGTTTTTTATTCTTATGGAAAGGCAATTTGTAACAATCTGGTAATTTTTAATAATGGATTGGGTGTCGACCAGGTTATAGGGTAATTAAGAAGTTAAAATTCTTTATCCAATTATTTTAGGTTTTTATGTGTTAAAATGTTATGTATAAAAACTGATATAGGCCCCCCTCTATCAATTTTCATTTTATTCTTCTGTAGAAGTTTCCATTTTGTTGTTTTTCTTCTAGGAATGATTTTGTACGACTTCCAGAAAGCGAGCAATAAACCAGTTTTGTCCTTGGCCCACGGAAGTATTCACTTATGTAGCAGTGAGTGGTTTGTGCCTGGCTCTACTGCACAGTTTCTGCTGTTAGAAGTGGAAAATGTATGTGTGTGTACTTATTACTGTGTATTGAAGAGTGTACTTATTCCTCTATATTGAACCTATCAACACCTTCAACGAGAGTTACAGTGCAGCGGGAGGGAAACAGTGGCGCTTTATCCCGGTTCTGATATCCTGCCTGTTTCACCTTCTGCTAACAAAGTAGGCTGGCTGGTTCCACCCAGGCTGTAGAGGGAGGTCGTGCAGATGGACTAGGCCAGTCAATTTGCTGTCGTGGCAGAGATGATGGTGTGGGGGAAGTTCTTTGCTCACCAAAATTGGATCAATTGTGGAGTAGGAACTCACCTGTTCCTGCTTTAGCCAATTTGCTGGCTGTGGAAGTAGAAACTCAACCCCCCCCCCCCTCCCTGTTGTTGCAATATAAAATAGTTAAATAAGATTTTTATTTCCTTAAAAGCTTGAGCTAGTATCTTACCTGGTATTAGAGATCCACATTTTGTGGTATTAGAGCTCTACATTATGTTAGGACCTGAGTTATAGTCTCGCTGGAGCCATTTATATATGAGGGCCGGTAGCCTTAGAGCGCCCGGAGAGAGCTTCTCTCTGGGTGCTTTTATTTGCAACCGACGGTTACAAGGCCCGAGCCACTCCCTCCCTCCCTCGCTCGGCTCCGCCAATGTCCTCCCTCGCCACTCGGCACTGCCGTCGTCCTCCCTCGCCGCTTGGCTCCGCCCCCGTCCTCCCTCCCTCCTCGCCGCTAAGGATTTGGACGACTTTGCGCATGGTGGGGCGCTCGTCGTCCTCCCTTGCCGCTTGGCTCCGCCCCCGTCCTCCCTCCCTCGCCGCTAAGGATTTGGACAACTTCGCATATGGTGGGGTGCTCGACTTCGTGCATGACCTCGTGGAGGGGGACGGAAGGGAGGCGGGGGTCCATGATCTTGAGCACCCCCTCCTTGTTGCTGTCATACAATTTTGTTGAGTAATTAATTACTCTGCAACACAAAATTTCAAAGAGGGATAACAATGAAAAACAAGAAAATAATAGATTAGATCATTAAATTTCAGATTTTTGTTTATTAATGACACTGTTTGAATAACTTTCAAATTTCTTGATGAGGCGGAGCCGAGCGGCAAGGGAGGACGGGGGCGGCAGGGAGGGAAGGGGTAAAAGACCCTTCAACCATCGGATCTCATCGGATGGTTGAGATCAAAGTGCCGGGAGAGGCTACCTTTTTCCTTATATATCTAGTGTTCCATGTCCTGTGTGCTTGGTGGATGCTCGCACGTGAGGTGGGAAGCTTTTGGGGAACTTGTTTACATTAAGACTCTCTACCAGATAGGTGGGGAGCCTGAGGGGGTCAGAAGGACTCGTCGCAGACTCCCAGCCGCCCTAATAAGTGGCCTTCCTACATTCCATGTTCCTATGTGGCAACAATTTCCGGTAAGACAAGCCAATCTATAATATCATATCATCTCTCTGGTGGCAGCTACTCGATCTCCTTTCCCACTTGAATTGACAAGTCAAAAGGCAAAACCGCGGTTTACAGCCTAAAAGACAACATAAGCAGTGAACTCAAATCTAATTTAAGAAAAAACAGCTCTCTCAAGGGGAGTCAAAGAGGATACAAACGATTTCCACGTAGAGTTCCCACTTGTAATTGAATGTCACTGTCTTCTGTAGTTGGGCAGCCCCGTCCAGTGAATAAGCAATTTCTTCTTTTGATTGGAGGTTTATATGTCAAAAAACTTGTTTTGGACTATGAACACGGGATTAGACTGCAGGAAAGTGACTTTTTTGTCATTCGTTTCTAACCTACCGATCTTAATTGTTTGGTATAGTTTGATCTATTTGACAAGTTAGGTCTTGTCCATCAGTTCGTCATTGTAAATGTTCGGTATTGTTTTCTTGCGGTGGAAGTTGGAATGCTGCAATACCACCGACTAAATCGTAATTGTATAAGACATTTTAGTTCTGATATCTGTTTCTGTTCATGCTGACTTTTACTATTCTTTTTTTTTTGGATGAGTAACTTTTACTACTCTTGCCATACTTGAAAGTGTTAGAACCGAAGTTCTACAATGGTCACCGAATTACAAAAGAAAAGAAGAACAGGAAGAAGAAGAAGAAGAAAAAATCTCTTGGCTTTGAGTCGCGAATCAAAACCATCCTTAAGGAAGTATTGGTCCTATCCAATTTGCTAGAGAATTCACTAGCTCAATTCTCCTCCCATCTCCTCCCAGAATAAGCAACGCCATTAGAATGAGCTCCTAGCAATGGGGATGCATTCTATAGTTTACTCCTTGAAGCAATAGTGTTATTGTTGGCTAGATTGTAAAACACCCCAAATAAATAGAAAACTGATGGCAAAAACAATGGCCCACGATCTGCCCTTGAAATTCATTGATCTCAAAATTAAAACAGTCAAAATGATAGTTTTAGCCATTGGAATTTTTTGACAGGAAACAATATCATTGTCATATTGTAGTAGTCCTCAGTTGTGCAATTGAAATACTCCTGCAAAAGATACTTTTATTTAGTGATTTTGAAACAGAAGTATATGCACATGTGAGCAAAATGAACAAAGTATATGCACATGTGAGCAAAATGAACAACAGGTACCCTGTTGGGCATGGAAGAACTAGTTTGTAACAAACTTGTAAAAGGCACATTTTAGTATCCAGAAATCTGTAATAAAATTAGGTGTGATTACATAATATGCTTCAACAATAATAATCTAAAAATAAAAATAAAAATAGCATGCTCATGGCTGGTGCACTTGTATGAACATACGGTGGAGGAATGCCAAAATGTTGTAAAAAAATTGCAAACAAGTTTTATGCATCAAGTACAACAAAAAATATGTAGAACAAAAAATCCAATAGTAAGCATAAACCCACCCACCACCTGATTTTGGCAGTTTTCACATAATTGCATTCAAGAACGAGAGGTCTCATAATTGAAGACTCCACGACACTGCCTAATCAAACTCCTAATCAAAAGAATAAATAAGGTAAATATATAATGGGTTTCCCTGTCGTAATATTACTAAGTTGTTGAGCTTTAGTTTTTCTCACAACCCTTGATCTTTTATTCTCCCTAAATGCATTCTTTCTATCATATGTTTGCCCATTCTTTTGCCCTTTTTTCTAAGTCATAGGGGATAATGCACGAGGTTGCTGGTTGATAAGAAAATAGTAGTATCATCGACTTCTTCATTTCCCTCAACTGATGTTGCATACATCTTTTTGGCTCGCTGAATGTCCATTTTATGATATGCAAACTTAGTTGTGGCATCCAAATTTGCACAAAAATTCAAGAGACTAAATACTTTACGCATCTTGTTCAAGTGGATTGTCTTTGTTGAGTTGTCACTAAGATTCACTAGCATAACATTGTTCCCATCTAACCCAAGTCCATGCTTTACAACTTTCGTCCACCTTCTCAATATATATTGCTTAGGAATTTTTTTGACACCATTTAAATTTAACACTTCAAAGCATGAAAACACAACAATCTCTTTGATTCAAATTGTTTGCAATTGCAACATACAGAGAAAGCAATGGAGTTAAATTGTACAATAGTCATCAATCAACTCAGCCTTGCACATCTTCTCCAAATTTTTTTCATAGCGATGCACAAATTTGGTTAAGAGTCATTGTCATGCAAGCCATATGTTGAAATACATTATTCATAATCTCGCTTCTCGGACTAGATCTAATGTTGGTAAAAAAAGTATCATGACTAAAAGCAGGAGCCCATTTTTCATGAATTTTATGCAATATGCACAACCAAGGTTGATCAAAGCAATTCCATTTCTCATTCATTTCTACCCACTTTCGATCATACTCAACTTCAATTTCACAAACATATAAAAGCTCAGAAAACATATCCTTAAACTCAGGATTAGAATAAAGTCTAGAATTTTTTTACTTAACAATCTGATAAATATGCCACTGACACAAGCGATGTCGTGTATAAAGAAACACCTTATTAATTGGATTTATCATTGTACTATCTTGATCTATAAAAATTATTTTTGGAGCCTTACCATCCATCAATTAAGAAACGCTTCGAACAACCAAGTAAAAGAAGATTTTTGTTCATCACTCAAAAAGTACAACCAAACAAAATATTTTTCTAATGGTAATTGATACCAAAAAATGGAGCACAAATCATGTTATACTTATTTGTGCGATATGTGGCATCAAAAATCATAACATCCCCAAAATATTCATAGTCAAATTTTGACAACCCATCTATCCATAAAAAGCTAGACATTTAGTTTTCCTCATCAATTTTCCCTGCATTGAAAACATTTACTTAGCATCACACTTTTGCGTAAAATAATTCATGAGATTTTGACAATCACTTATTTCAGTCATTTTTGCTTGATAAACTTGGACAAAATTATGACAATCTGTTTAAGTGAATTCAACATTTTGATAACCACATGTTTCATTTAGCAAGTATGCATATGTCTTCCTCGTTCTTATGTCAGCATCAACCATAGATTTGATGACACCCTTAGTAGTATCATGAATTTTACGTGTAGACTTAAATAAATGCCCCTGATTTGGCTCAACTAGCAGGTGATTATGTTTGGCGATTAACCGACTAACTCAGTAAACACTATTTTCTACTTTAAAAACACGAGCCTTATAACCATACGTAGTGTCTTATTTTACCACGTGTCTTATTTACTTCACTAGCATTTATAAATTCTTTCAAGACTTCTTTCCAACACAAACTTATAGTCAATAATTTCACGTATAGCTCTTTTAAAAGTTTTATCACTTTTTCAAATGCTAATGCATATTTATTATACATATCATATGCCTCTTCTTCATTGTCTGCAATCATCCCAATTTTCAACTCCATTTCATCACTTAAACTACTCAAAGAAACTTCAGGTGACAATTCCCATATCCTCATTAAGTTCTACACATTTATTTTTTTCTTTATGTGATGTCATTCTTGAGACTTATGGAAAACTACAATATTGACATTTGTAAATTAGTTATAAAACAGTTATATCTATAATATATTTCTATAATTTACACATACATTATACACTCATTAAAAGATGCATTAACAAAACAAATATATTTGTAAACATATAAGACATTAATTTTTTTTTAACCTCTAAACAAGTAAAAAGGTAAGCCTACCAAGAAATAGTTGAGGAAGTTACTCATGTAAATACAAATGCTATTAATCATACAAAACAAACAATAGTGTATTTTCCCCTTCAAATCATCAATCTAAGCTTAAAATTAGCATGAACAATCACACTACAGCTCGTCAGTTTTTCACTAATAAAAGAGATTCTTAGATTGGACTGAAAATTGTACTACTCACCTTCAAGTCAAAAGCTTTCTTTTTAAGTTTAGCACCAGACTTTAGTCGAGAAAGGTCATTTAGAAATCATTCTAGGCTAATAAGAAAAATAATGGTCGTTCCACAATGGACATTATTCTAGAGAGACAACCAACAAACAAACTTGAGGAAAATTGAATTACACTTGCCAAAGTTTTTTACAGCAATGGAATAATAAAGACAGATAATGAGAAAAATACTATAGAGTAATACAAAAGTACAATTGTTGATTTTTTTATATACATTGTGCAATATGGGAATTTCAAACAATGAAAAGAACAAAAAAGCCATACAAATAACATAAATTTTCTATATAGCAACAAACATGAATGGAGAATGGACTAATATGAATTACAAAAAAAAAGTCATACAAATAACAAATACCTAAAAAAACTGTAAAGATCAAATTGTTGTAATGAAAAGAATGGTCGTCTTGTCATTGAAAAGAACAGAAAAAACCAACAAACTTGTCGTAGAGATCAAATTGCTGCAAAATCACCTTTGCCAACTTGATCGTCTTATCGACGGTCTCGTGCCAACTGATTGCATCTTCACCTACAAATCCCATTAAAAAAATCATCAATCAATTGTCAGACCAAAATAAAAGATGTACTTCATCCCATGAAGATCGTCTCGGTTCGTTAAATAACGGGTCAAAAATTACATGGTTTGACTTTGATCCTTCAAGACTAAAAACATGAATGGGGAATGGACAGAGGGGCTCACTGGAGGAAAGCATAAAAGACAAAGGATGGGACTGTAAGCATTAATCTTATATAACATCATCATAAAATTAAAATGTACCTGAATCCAAAACTGATGAGGAGAGATTTCTCTCTATTTTCCTTTTTTCGTAATGACGATCTCCTTCTTTAGATAGAATATGTATCGTGTGGTCAATCGATGGGCGAAGAAATGACCTACTCTATTTATACTTAAGTAACCACTTTAATCAAGTGGTTATAACTTCTATATTCTTAACCAATTAGAATTAAGATAATTAGTCTTATCATTATATTAATTATAATATAGAACTACTTAAAAGGATAATAATAAAATTACTTACAGGGGCGAGGTGGATGGAGCCAAAGTTGCTGGAATCACTGTTGTAGGCACGTTGGCGCTTTAGGGAAGCGGAGTTGGTGTTGTAAGAGGACTCTGCTTCAGGGAAGACAAGTTTGATGGCAATTAAACTACTAGTTCGAGGCTTCAGGCGTGCTGGAGTCGTGCCCAGGAAGTGGCAACGGCAGGAGGGAAAGGTAGTAGAGGGGAGTGAGGCAAGGCGGCGGGCTTCCCCCTCGCCCTCACCTGTTCCCCTTCCCCATTGATCCCCCCTCCAACAAGAGCAAGTTCTTGCTTCCTCCGCCACCGTTGTGGCTTTGCCTCCCTCTTCCTGCTGGCCCGGCGGCGTCCAACTTCAATCCCCACTTCCGATGCTGTGAGAAAAAGCCCGATGAGTCATCCTCGGACTCCAACATGGCTACTCTTGATGAGAAGCTAAAGCTGAAGGTCATGTTCTTCGGGGACAGTGCGACTTCGTCGCCCTCCGCCTCTTCTTCGGTGTTGAGGTCCTGCAACGTGGGATCTTGTGTGCAATTTGATTACCGATTTTTTAAGAAATATTTTTTATTATGGTAAGGGAGTCGATGCGTGGGAAAACGAAATTACGGTGAACAGCGTGGTCCTCTCTCAACGGAGTTGGGGCCCACATCTGGGTTATGTGTGTCTCTCCCATTGGTGATAGACACCACGCTAGGATGCCAACGCGGTGTTGTATCTACACTGAAAAAATTCTCCATGAGTAGAGGGCATATTGAACGGTCCCAAAAAACTGGTTGTTAACTAGAACTCGGGCCGTTTGGGGCGTGATTATTGCAAAAATATCCAGACTGGATTTTGGATTTTTACTGTAACATCCATGTAGATTTTTACATCCAGCTGAAACACATCCTGAGATGTTTCAGCTGGATATATAAAATATCCAGATGCTACAGTGTAATTAATCACGCCCCAAACGGCCCCTTAATCTAGCATGTAATTAATCTCTTGTCAAGAATCCCGCTCGGCTAATTATGTGGAAGAGAGTACGGTTAAAACACACGTAATAATGAATGACAGTGGAGCATGGTTTTCAAAACCGGACCGGACCGGCCGGTCCGACCGCGGAGAACCGGAACCGGGCTGGAAACCGGTTCGGTTCACCCGGTTTACCCCGGTCTGGTAAACCGGCCGGTTTTTTTCAAACCGGCCGGTTTGTCTTAAACCGGACCGGTCCGGACCGGTCACGGATTTTTTTTTTTTTTTTTTTTGAAAAAAGTTGTTGTTTGAGGGGGGATTCGAACCCCCCCCCTCCTCCCAAACCAACAGCCTTAACCACCTGGGCTACCTGGGCTCTTGTGTTAATATGATACAAATTAACTATTTAATATATATTTACCATTTATACTTCAAAACCGGGTCATTCCGGTTTGACCGTGGTCAAACCGCGGTCCAACCGGACCGGCCATCGATCCGGGTCGATGGCCGGTCCGGTTTTGAAAACCTTGCAGTGGAGAAGCCTAATTACGTGGAATCTACTTAATTTAGGCCACCTCCCATATAGGAAGTTACAAAGTGGGTACAGTTAAAAGTTTCTTGTATGGATTGGCCCATATAGGGAAGATTGGGGTGGTAGAAGACGTTATCAACGTATATATAGGGGGATAGTGTCGTATGAGTTTGTACAAAAAAATGAGGGACGCCGATACTGTTGATGATATCTGGGTTGGAACTTGTGTAACTTGTAGAGAAGGGTTGCTATCTATGGACATTCGTTAACTCATTTGATTACTGGCTGTTTAGAGTAGGCTACAAATGTTTAATGCACGTGGTAGAGAGGGTAGACAACAGAGTAGGTTCGATCTTGATGAAGGCTGATGAGGTTAAGTTTGGGAAAGATTGGCAAGACAAAGACGATATTGATGGTTTTCCCTTATCAAGTCGCCATTAAGCTAATCGATATTAATATGAAATTATCATGGAGAAAAAAGTAACTTTTGTGAATTTAGGAAGTTGTTGAGAGCTTGAGCTCCTTAGAAATTCACTTTGCCATTTTAACAGGTTTGGGTAGGTAAAAAAATTAGGGGTTTAAAACAGACCAAAAGGGCAGGAAAAAATGTAACAATAAAGGGACTCACGAGAGGGGCAGGTGAGTATTATTTTTATGACAAAATTATCTATGCAAGAGCTTGAAAGTCAAAAAGATAATGGCGGCGCGTGCGACCAACATACCCGAAAAGGAGACATTTTTTTCGACAAACATCCCCTTTTCCCCTGCCTAGTCTTCCTCTTCTAACAAAACCTCTCCCCTCCTTCAAAATTCGCCGCATCCGCAACGCAATCCGCTCCGGCCGCCATAGACGCCCCTCTCCACCAACACCAGAGGCCTCTCTTTGCCACCGCCGTTTGTCGGACGTCCTCTCTCCGTCAATGCTACCACCGTTTGCTCGCTCTCCGCCACCGTCAATGCCACCTTCGAAACTCGTCACATCCACAACGCAACCCACTCTCCACTACTGTTGTTTACTTAACGCCCTCCTCCACCAATGCTGAGCACTACTTCTTACATGTATACCGATGCCCTTTTCACTGTCTACACCAATGACTCGACGGAATACACATGACAAAGACAAAGAGAAGATTGCGGGGAAGAAGAAGAACGCCTAAATCGATGCCAGCAAAGAAGTATTTATACAAAAATATTTCATGTTGCGACTCTATTTTGGTATTTTTGATTGAGATAACGTTGGTGTCGAAAATATAAATGTAAATATCTGTTGTTTTTATTTTAATTGTGATAAGAATCTTATATAAAATAGTTATTTAGGTAGTTGTAAAAGTTTACGTAAATTAAATATATAAGTCCCACGTGTACAAAAACATAGGCAAGAATCTCAGCTTCCCTGTAAGAGAGTAAAGACGCGCTTAGCGTGACCGATTTTCAAGACGAGATTGCATGACCCATGCCTACGTGGTTTAATCCGGACTTAATAATCGGTCAGCAAAACATTTCCGCAGAGTAAAACATGCCACGTTAGAATGCTCTATTAAACAACTATATTTTAATAAGTTGATTATTCTCTATTAAAAAACTATATTTTAATAAGTTGATTATTCTCTATTAAAAAAAATCATACAATAATGACGTGTGAGGCCCGGAACCAGTTGACTTCATCATTCACTTGTCTACATTTTCCTCGTTGGCACCGCCAAAGGAGCTGTGATTGGCAGAAAGTAAGTCGTCCTCTTGACTATGCTGCCCTTTTGGTTGAAGGGTGCCCCAACTGAGAATCTGAGATCCGGGTCTTATACGAATCTAATATCTGGACAACCCCAATTTCTGAGCATTAAGGAGCTATTTGCAATTTAGAGTTTGGATACATAATCTAATTGGGTTCCATTTTAAATTCTAGTAAATTTGATTTTTAAATTAAAAAACAAAATATTGTATAGCAATTTTTACTTTGGCAAATTCTTAGTTATAAATCGATCTAGTTCTAAAATGTACAATTCCAAATGACTTCGTGCAAACAAGAGTGGCACTGGGGCAGATCACTTAAGATAGTGCTTTATCTTTCACTACAAATTACTTTGGCATCAGCCATCAGGCATTGGTGATTGCTTGAGGAATCGAGTAATCAACTTCTTATTGCCAAGGCAAGTTGAAAGTCAGTTACAAGTTTGAGTCCGCTTACACAGATTGTGTTAGATTTACATATGCATGTTAACTCTTCTCCCATCAACATAGAAACCCAAAAGAACAAGGAAGAGAGCAGTTGATGGGGAAACAACGTAGTTCAAATTGGAGAACATCTTTTGAGCAAAGAATCCTTCCAAGGCAACCTTTTCTTTCTTTTCTTGTCTAATTCTCGAGTCAACCTAACTTTGCAAAAGAGTTTATATGTGCCTTGCCCCACATTTGTTGGCGTGAGAAAGAATATTGCTAGAGATCTAACAAAGCGTTAATCAGGGGAGCTGGTGGGTGATTCAAAACCACCTGCGCACTTTGTATTAACGTGTGCCACTAAAATCGAAATCAGATGAGTCACAACACCCTGATGAACCCCAACACACGAGTCAGGACTCATACATATGAGACTTGATTGGCGCGCTAGCGCATCGATCATCGGTGAGGGCCGACTGAATTCAAAAGAGGGGTTCGGGGGAGGGGGACCGCCCACCATTATTTGATACACACCATCGGATCTCGATCGGGTACATTCAGCACCCTGGCGCATGTGCCTCAGTTGAACACACGTGAGTCAGGATGCATACATACAAGACTTGAGCCAACCCATGAGCCAAGTTGCGACAATATGGCGCATGCCCACGCCCATGAGCCACTGCGCATATTGATTTTTTCCTAACAACTTTGTCCAATCTAATAAAAACGCAATGCCCAACCACTTTATAAACGGGCCGGAGTCATCTGCGATAGTCCAAGAACACTCCCCAGGTGGGACCCGGCCGGCGCGTCCGGTTTAACACGTATTCGGCTGGACTCGTCCGTTTGCGGATGGCAGATATGATAATTTTATTGAGAATCTCGTCCATTTGCGGACAGAGAGAGAAGCACATTGATTACGACAGACAAGCTTCAATGGCGGTCGCCATCAGCGACGCCCGCGATGAAATTTCCAGAAGTAGAAGACATGGAAGCTTCGCCGCCCCTCCACCACTTCGCCCGCTTCCCCCACGCGTTGTCCATCTCCATCGACATCCTCGCTCCGTTATAAGCCGGCAGCAATAATAGAATCTCCATTTTGCAACATACGGGGTGTTTTTAGTGCTGAATTTGTGACCTTGGTTTTTGTTTCTGATTGGAGTTAGGTTGTTGGTGCTCTTGTAAGGGTGAGAGGATCGTTTGGGATTGATAAGTTGTAATCTTTCTGTGGTTTTTGGGGCTTTAGCTATTTCTGCATCAAACGAGTGTATTTTTGCTGCAGAATTTATGATTTTTTGCTTGGTTTTTGTTTCTGATTGGAATTAGATTGTGAGTTCTTCTTGTAAGGGCTGGGGGATCGATTGGGATTGATAAAGTTGCAATCTTGATGTGTTTTTGGCGATTTCTACAACAAACAGAGTGTTTTTTGGTGCAAAATTTGTGATTTTTTTGTTTGTTTTGTTTCTGAGGATTGCTTTGGGATCGATAAAGTTGCAATCTTTCTGAGTTTTCAGTTTTTTCCTGTTTTTTGGGTTTCTGGTTCCTTGTGCTCACAAGGAAGTTCAAGCAAGAACGCGGTTTTGCTAAATTTGGGTGCGTTCTTGTTGTTGGGATTCTATCCGATCGGAAATCCGGGGTGGGTTTTCGGTCTTCCGGCAATTTAAAACCCTTAGTGCTGGATTTTGTGGGGTTTTGTGGGATCTGCCCATGGTGGTCTCCGCTGCCGTGTACTCCTCCCTCCGCCGCAGGCGTGGGTCCCCGTCTGTGGGCGCATTCTTCGCGCCTATGGACCTCGCGGACCTGGCTCTGATTCAGACACTCCTCTCCGTCTCCGGCGATGTCGTTGCCACCGCTACCTCCGCCTGCCCTTTCGCCTTCCAGCGACGGAACTCACGCTCACTTGTTCGGAAAATCAAGATCCTTATGGCTCTGTTTGAGTTCCTTAAGGAGAATTGCGCGTTTCCCCTGCCTTCCTCTGCCACTTTGTGCTTTAAAGAGCTCTATATATTGTTCTACAGATCGAAAATTCTGCTTGACTATTGCGCACAGTCGAGCCGGATTTGGCTCTTGATTAAGAATTCTATTTTTTCCGGGTGCTTCCATGATTTGGACCAGGATATCGCAACCTTGCTCGATGTGTTCCCGGCAAAGGAGCTCAATTTGTCGCCGGATGTCGGGGAGCTCGTGCAGCTGCTTCGGACTCAATCGAGGAGGGCGAAGCTGTTTGTTGACCCAGGTGATGAGTCTCTTAGATTTAAGTTGTTCTCATTTCTGGATCTATTCGAGCATGGGAAGCTTCCTGATCCGATTGAATTGAGGTCAGTTTTTATTGATGGATTGGGAATTTGTGATGCAAAGGCATGCCGCGCTGAGATTGAGTTTCTTGAAGAGCAAATATATAACCAAGAAGAAGATCTTGAACCTTCGAGTTCTTTGCTCAATAGCTTTGTGGCACTGGCTAGGTATGTCCGCTTTTTGTTATTTGGGTTTGAGGATGATGAAGAAGAATTTGGAAAGTTAGAAGAAGCTGATTTGTCTGGATGCCAGAGATGGAAGAAGGGGCTGGCCACTGAGGAGATTGGTGATTCCTGTATTCCAATCCCAAAAGATTTCTGCTGCCCCATCTCATTTGATTTGATGAGGGACCCTGTCATTGTTTCGACGGGGCAAACATATGATCGGTCCTCGATCTTGCGGTGGATTGAAGAAGGGCATTGTAGCTGCCCAAAGACTGGCCAGATTCTTGTGCATACCCGTCTGGTTCCTAACAGGGCTCTTCGGGGACTAATTTTGCAGTGGTGTGCTGCTCAGGGTATTCCTTATGATTCACTTGAAAATGGCGATGTCACATCTGATGTTGTAAATCAGCCGGCATCCACCAGAGCCACCATTGAAGCAAACAGAGCCACAGCCCTTATTTTGGTTGAGCAATTGTCAAACGGATCTGACATGGCCCAAACCGTTGCTGCAAGGGAGCTGAGATTGTTGGCCAAGACGGGCAGAGAGAATCGGTCTTGCATTGCAGAAGCTGGTGCAATTCCCTTACTAAAACGGTTGCTGTCGTCATCAAATCCAATAGCACAGGAGAACGCAGTGACAGCAATGCTTAATTTGTCAATACTTGATAAGAATAAGAGCCAAATTATGGAGGAAGAAGGGTGTTTGGAATCTATAGTTGATGTACTGAAGCATGGTATCACGGAAGAGGCGAGGGAGAATGCTGCAGCCTCGTTATTCAGCCTATCAGCAGTTCATGACTATAAAAAGAGGATAACTGACCAAGGTGGAGCAGTTGAGGCCCTTGCCGGACTGCTGAGAAATGGCAGCCCAAGGGGGAAGAAAGATGCTGTGACAGCATTGTTCAATCTATCAACCCATCCAGAGAATTGTGTAAGGATGGTGGATGCTAGTGCCACCTCCGCGCTGGTTGGTGCCTTGTTTACAGAAGGGGTGGCAGATGAAGCGGCAGGAGCACTGGCCTTGTTGGTGAGGCAGCGGGCTGGGGCTGAGGCAGTGGGACAGGAGGACGATGCAGTGGTCGGCTTGATTGGATTGATGAGAGGAGGGACGCCTAGAGGAAAAGAGAACGCAGTGGCTGCTTTGCTCGAGTTGTGCAGGAGCGGAGGGTCAAGGGTGACTGAGCAGGTGGTGAGGGCTCCGTCACTGGCAAGCCTGCTGCAATCTCTTTTGTTCAGGGGGACGAAAAGGGCCAGGAGGAAGGCAGCGTCTTTGGCAAGAGTGTGCCAGAGGTGCGAGGCTGCCATGGAGGGTTGGGGAGCTGTGGATCAGGAGTACAGATTTTCTGGTGCTTCTGGGGCTCATACAGGGCCAAGCTTTGTTGGGGATGTGTCTGTTCAGATGTCCATAACAGTACCAGTGCTATAGCCGCCTGTTGCATTACGTATGAATCTACTCTAATATGTATCTGTAATATGTTCATTTAGAAGATCCACCTATTCTTTCATTTATATTCCATGGAAATAGAAACAGAAAGGAAAGAGAATCCTATTACAGTTTAAGAACAACGCCTCCTGTTTTCTTTGTTTTTGCATTGTTATTCGACCTTTTCTTTGCAGCGTGAACATATTTTTTCTTGTTTTCCATAAGTAGTGCCCGAGTCTTTTTAGGAAGGATAGGGAGACCGGCAATGGAGTGGGGGATCGACCTTTAGGAAGCGTGCCTTGGAGGGTTCGTTCATCCGAGACCTGTGGCAAGTTGTATACATGACAGAGCACCTCCCGCTCCTTCATGTGCATGATCTGGAGAGCGTTAGATCTGTCCAATGTTTTGTGCAGGCTCCAGGTCTCTCCCTTTCAGCTATCTCCTTTGCATTTTAGCCACCCACCACCTGCTGTACCGTGCCTTAGACCGGCCCCTCCTTGCCTTCTCCTCCCAGCCTTCTAGCTGAACCTCAATGCCATTTAAATTCACAACCTCCATCTCAATGCCTGTTTTTGCATCATGAAGTTTCGATGCGAGGAGATTTTGGGATTTCTCTTTTCCTAAATAGGATTTAGCAAAATTCTAGTGGAATTATAACACGCGCAAATTCTTTACCAAATTCCCTTTTTGCAATAAAAGTGAGGGAAATTTTAGATTCTAGCAAAGTGAGCTTTTGCATCCAAACAGCCCCCTTACTCAAGGGTACCAATCTGGTACACAAAGGATAAATTTTTAAGAATAATTAATTTTAGTTGTCTAACAAAATGAGACTTGCATCCAAGGGGCAGAGAGGATGCTATGCACATAAAGATTATTAAAACGACTCTTTGTACCAGGGTCATTTTTGACAGATGTGTTCCAAGATGGGAAGATTATTAAAACGAGTCTATGTCCAAGATGTTCATTTTAAATACGATGTGTTCTACCCGAGGAAATTCCTCAAGTAGTTGTCCACAAGGAGGCTCGCCTTATTTATTATTTTTAGACTGTCGTTCCTGAGCAGGTTCGTTCCTTGATTTTGTCAACTTGAAGAAGGAAGAAAGCAACGTCGAACTTATAGTGTAATTACTTTGCAAAATCCGAGGGTGAGTCCATAGCATAGCCCTCGAATTCTATTGGCTTATTTATTATATCACAGAGGACGAGGGAGTATTAGACAACTGTAAGATCACATCTAAAATTTCTTTGTAGAGAAAAAGTCAAAGTACAAAAAGTATAGTGTATTTGAAGTAGTAAAGGAGCTTCATAGAAGATTGAACCCACCAGGACAGAGAAGACAATGGAATATGATTTTCATGCAAGTGGCCTTTTATATTTGTCATCTAACTAATCAAGGAGCCTCGTCGACTCATCCATATATCAGAATTGTCCATTTTCTCAAAGATAAGGTCTTCCGTTTGCGTTAAATCATGAGTTGATCTTTAATGGAGACAATGATTGTTGTTGCTGCTTTTGGTGAATTTTCTTTGTTATTAGGAGCTTTCCATTAACAATACAAAACCTTACAAGCATGGCTCGCTATAAACAGAGGTTGCAAGAAGCTGGATAATGCACAACTTTCTACCAACAATAATTCGTATCCATAACAAGATTCTCATTTATATAAAAAAAATTCGATCACATAGTGATGAATGAGAGATGGAGATCATGATTGTTGTTGCTACTTTTGGTGAATTTTCTTTGTTATTAGGAGCTTTCCACTAATAATACAGAACCTTACAAGCAAGGCTTGGGCCCTGTTTGCTAGCATTAAAAGAAACTAAAAGAATCCAACTTCTTTTTGAAAATCTTCAAAAAATAAGATTTTTTAAAAGAATTTAGATTCACTTCTTCCTATGACATTTGTCGTAATTTCCACAAAAAGACATGGGCATTTATAAAAAAAAGTGGTTTCATGATGAGATATTGTTTTTTATTATTAAATATCCCTATCTTTTTATGAAAATTATAAATCCTGCCACTGTGACCTAAATTCATTCCTAAAATCCCCTTCTTCCCAACCAAATACCTAAAATACCAAAATTCACTTCATTCCATAAATATGGATTTCCTACTCCTAAAAGACTTAACCAAATAGGCCCTTGGTATAAAGATAGAGGTTGCGAGAAGCAAAGCAAGGATAATGCACAACTTTCAACCTACAATAATTCGTATCCATATAAAAAAAATTCAGATTCCCATAACGATGAATGAGAAAGTCCAATTGCATTGAAGGTGATCACGGAAAACCACCCTGGCTGATGAGGACCTCAAACTCCAGCCCCAATAAAAGTCTCTCAAGGGTCAGTCCTTGCTGCGATGCAGCTGTGATAGAATCTCATAGCCATAAAGTTTTTTAATTTTGTTGAAAGGCGAAAAGAAAGGGATAATTATTAGTTAGAGCGCATGGACAAGTGGTGCAGATCACCAAATCCATACACAAAATGTACAATACGTGTGTCATGCATTGATGAGTGTTCTGCACCACCTGTCCATGAAGAGAGAGAGAGAATACATTTTTGTTTGCTTCTATGCTGACGTGTACTTAAAACCTAATCCCATTCCAACGCTCTTAGCATTCCACGTAAGACCGCACCAATAACTCCCCAAATAATACGGGAGATGGTCGTCATTGTCTGTTATTCTATCTTTATGTAGCATCATAACCGGATGACAACCCTAAGCATGCTCATAAAACCACATTAGCCTGTCTACAGGAATTATATACTCCCTCCGTCTTGAAATACATGTCACATCCTAAAATATTGGGTTGTGTCAGGCATTTCAGGTCGGAGGGAGTACAATACAATGTACAAAACTTTATGAACAAGTCATTTTTAAGGTCTTGGTGATAGAATTAAGGAACTAGGGTTTAAGATAAAGGGAAAAACTTTGTATTGAATAATGAAAAAAGATGATTACATAGTCTTACAAAATAAGAAGTAAAATATCATTCTATCCTTATAGCTAAGATAAGATAATAATAACTCTAATATTCCCCTAAACTCAAGGTGCAGTTGAAAGAAGCATTGAGAGTTTGCTAACAAAAAAATGAAAACGTGAAACTGTATGTGACTTTGTATACATAGAAGAGGAAACAAATAGTAAAGTGAAAATGCAATGTTGTAGATGATGACGAGTGAGGTGACATTCAATCTCGATATGCCTGGTCCTTTTATGAAAGATAGAGTTGTGAACAATTTGAATAACACTATTGTTGTCACAATAGATAAGAGGGGGATGAGAAGGAATAACATTGAAATCGGCGAGTAACCAGTATAACCAAATGATCTCAGTGGTAGTGGAAGTCATAGCATGATACTCATCTTCTGTGGAAGATCTAGAAACGACAGCAAGCTTCTTACTCTTCTAAGAAATAAGTGAATCCCCAAAAAAGATACAGAATTCTGTGATAGATCTGTGATCGACAAGATCACTTGTTCAATCAGCATTAGAGTATGCTCGCAGCTCCAACGATGAGGTAGATGGTTGTAAAAGACTGTGAAATATAGTGGCCCGAAGATATCATAGAATACGAAGAACAATAGCCCAATGAATTGTAATGGGGGAAGCAATAAACTAACTAACAATGTGAACTGCATACTCAATATCTAGACGTGTAATAGTGAGATAAACCAAGCTGCCAATAATAGTGCAATATAAAGTAGGATCTAACAAAGAAGTACTATGAAGGAGAATACCGAATATTAAGTTCAAAAGGAGCATCACAGTCCTAGAATCAGTAAGACGAACATGCTCAAGGATATCAGTTGTGTACTTAGACTACGAGATAAGATAACCCTTGGAGAGGAAGTTACTTCAATACCCATAAAATAACGAAGAGATCCCAAATCTTTCATATCAAAATGACATGTTAATTCTAATTAAAACAATGTGATCCCATCAACATCATCACCAATAATAATCATATCATTGACATATAAAAAAAGTCAAATACGACCAGCAGCGATGTACTTCAGCAAAAGAGTGGAGTTATGATCATTGGGGCAAAAGCCAAGAAAAGTGATGACACCGAAAATTTTTTGAAACCAGGCCTGATATGCTTGTTTGAGACCATATAAAGCTTTCTTAAGCTTGCAAACTTCATCAGAGTTACGAGAAACACAAGGATGGGGTACTATGTTTTCATTTTAGACACCCGATGCAACCAACTGTACTCTTACTAGGTGGTCGAGGTTTAATCGCGTTAGAAGCTGTATGGACTAAACTGCCCCAAACTTTCGACACAACCTCGTGTTGATGACATACAAAAATGTAATTTTGATTACTTCTCTAATTACTTATCTGTCACCTTAAGAATGAAAAGAAGGTGAGACAATTAATCATTATTGATGTCAAGCAGCTGGAGGCTTATGTGATTATCATCAGTATCCTATGGAGGCATAGAAATGAAATTATATTAAGGAAGGAGGTCAGTTATCAAAATCTCAAAAGTCAATGCCAGATATATTTAAGACAACTTAAGATTTCAAATGTCCAGGGTAAAAGGAACTATAAGCCTCAGTTTATGATTGATAAATTTTATAGATGGATACAGCCTCCTGATCGTTTTAAATTAAACCCTTGCAAGTGCACAAGGCAATTGTACTACAGTGAGTATTAAAGGGTTGTCGAACCTCAGGGACGGACTAATATTTTACCAAATTCAAATGAAAGTAAATTCTGTTTTAATTAATCTAGAGAAAGCAATAAAATTTAATTATTTTAAAATAGATTTTAACTAATATGGAGAAGTGCCAAAGCAGAGAATCCACCACTAAATATGCAATTACTACTCTCAATTATTATTACGCTCAAATTGACATGATAAGGTAATTTGTGTTCATGGTCAGACACACAAATTACAGTGAATTCACTCACGTTCTTGGTCGGACACGAGAGTTCATCCACTAAAAATTAATGTAGATAATTCTATCCTTGGTCGGGCATAGAATTATCATTTGGGCTAATGATCCTATCCTTGGTCGGGCATAGAATTAACACCAGCCTACTTTTAGCTAAGCATAGGAATTAAAAAGATCTAATTTCATGCATATCAATCAAGTCTATGGTCAAGCACTCAAAAGAAACTCATGAAATAGCATTAAGCAAAATCATATCAATTGTATTAAATAAAACAATCAAGAGTAATAACACAAATCTAGGGCTTCATCTACGCCTTGGACGCGAATTTAGCCGGCCATCGGACAAGGAGAACGTTGTTGATTCGTTGGTGTCATTGTGCACTATTCACCAAAAAATCACTATTCACTGTTCATGCACTGTTCATCGTCTTCCTCGCGCAGCCGTTACTGTAGCAGTTCAAGAACAGCCCCAAAATCGTAGCTTTCTTCCCTCCTCCGGCCTTGTCTTCCTCGCCTCTGGTCGCTCCTCCTCCCTCTCTCTCTCTTCCGGCCGAACCCCGCCGGAAAGCTCTGTTTTCCGGCGGCTTCTCCTCTCTGTTTCTTCTCTGTTTTTTTTTCCTGCCGGCTGTTTTTTTTCGTTCTAAAGCTCCCTTTCTCGTTCTCGATTCTTCCTCTATTTATAGGCTTCGATTTAATAATCCTCTTCTCGTCAATTTCAGATTTGGATAAGCTCGAATCCATCGCGAATCAAACACGACTCTGTTTCAAACAGAGTCCCGATTGATCTCGGCTTCACTCTGTTTTTCCGTTTCATATCCTTTTCCGGCACGACTCTCCTCTAAGCTCCGCCTGCTCGATCGACACCCAGATCCGCCGTCCAATGCTCTACCACTCTGCCACACCGGCTCACCGTCGTCTTCACCAGCTCCGGTCGATTCCGCCGCCGTCACAAACAGAACTCAGTTGTTTTTTTTTTCTGTTTTGTCAAGTTCCGCCGCCGCCGCCGTGCCTCGCCGTCTCGATCGTCGCCGACCTCTCCGCCGTCTCAGCCCAGCCTTGCCGCCGTCATGTCCTCGCCGGCCCTCAGCCTCGCCGCCGGCAAGACCAACCCACCGGCAAAACAGAGCGTCGTTCTCTCTGTTTCTGGACGAACGGCCCGAGCTTCGGCTCGGGTCGGTTTTTTTTTTATTTTTTCTTTTAATTGAACCGGACCGGTTTAATCCTTTCTTTTCTTTTTTTTTCTTTTAATCAAATAAAACCCTTCGTATCGATCTCATCCATCCAAACTCATCTTACGGTTCTTCTCTTTAATCGTGTCTCTTTCGCGTGCGATATTTCAAATATCATAACTTTTTGCTCAGAACTCCGAATTGCGAACAGTCAGTGGCGTTGAAAAGCTGACTTCGTGTACTTTAACATGAAGCTTAAATCAGTCCCATCAGAGATATGAAATCGAAGTTATGAATATTCAATCATTAGAATCGCGTTTTATCCCATTTCTGCGTTTTGCTCTTGTTTCCTACAAAAACCAAAAACTATATTAAAGTAGCAATAATTCTAAACTAATACTAGCAGAAACATAAGTTTAGGAGATAATAAAATGCATATTTCATGTATAGATCACCTCCTCCAAAATTTCATAGTTTGAATTTTAATGGAACTTTTAAGGGATCAACTGCTAAAGCTGCTGCTGGAGGGATCGTTCGCGATGATATAGGGAATTTTATGGCGGCTTAAACGGTTGAAAAATATGCTTACAATGCCCTGCATGCGTAGACTATTAACTGCTTCTTGGGGATTTAGTTACTTACATACTTGAATTTACATCAATCTCACATTCAAGGGGATTCTAAGGTACTCATTTCACTCATCAAGTGCAGCCATACTGTGGAACCATGGTATATCCAATCCTATCTCCAAGCGATCAGGTAATTTAAGCATACTCACTGTCAAACTAAGTTTTACAGTATGGCTGATATTTTAGACAACTTTGGAGCTTCTCAATTCTCAACATATTGGTTCAAGACTCCCCCCAAGGAAATTGAGCTTGCTCTCCAGCTAGGACATTGGTTTTCTCGGGTTTCCCGAGTGTAAAGTTGGAAATGTTTCTTCCTTTTATAAAAAAAAAATGAGAGAGAGCTTCCCACGAAAAAATTCCATAGTAAGTTCAACTAAGATATGGGATTTATGATGAATATCATCTAGATAAGAAGAAAGTGATTTTCCATATTTCCTGTCCCCTTTTGGTCTCAACAACCTACCACTGTATCTCAAAATGCTTGACATATTACAATGGCAGCAAAAGAGCAAAATCCTATACATCTGTTTTTTTATTCAATGCAATTTTTTTGTTTTGAGTTATGACCCATCATCTGTATTTAATATCGGTGCTCAGGGAATAAGGATTTGAAGTCTCGCTCTTTCCCTTCCCCCTGCAAATTAGGGGGCCTGCAAAAAAGCTGGGCGTTGGGATTGAAGGGGTACAGAGAATCTCTGTTCCGGTAGTCGGTACACCGGTTATGATCTGGAAATTGGATTTAACTCCATTACTCTAACAGTGTGTCCATTAAATTTTGCCCCTTTGAAAAAACCACCACATGGTTTTTTGTTGGTTAGGTGCATAATTGACGTGGGAGCCAGGTAAGCCTAATAATTTGGCCTTCGGATTAGATTTGAGGAAGTTAATGCGGTTTGGGTTGATGGTATTGGACATAAAGGTCAATTTGGCCTTAGTTGCAGCCAATGCACCATCATTCGAAATGTTGAAGTGCTTGCTCTATCGATTTTGGGTGCATTTGGATACCACTTCGTGGTGTAGCAGAAGGAGATTACAAGGAAGAAGTTGTAGGGATGGATTTGGGTGTTTGGTTGCAAATTCTAAGAAAGAAGTAGATTCTAAGAAATATTTACGGCTTAGTGGTAGTTTACGTAAATATGTAAAGAACCCATGGCCCTTTACCAAGAGAAAACGTGATTCTTAAACGAGTTTTCTCTTGGTAAAGCCGACTCTTTACGAATTTATGTAAACTCCGCATGGGATTTTAGGGGAAGTTGGCAGTGAATTTCCATCGGAGAAGGGAGATTTCAGGTGGAAAGTGGTGATTTCTGGAGAATCCACTGCATGAAGTGGTATTTAAACACACCCTTAGAAGTTAGAAGGCTGGATTGTGGGATATCAATTCAGCCACTAGCCATGAGACGGTGTCTCGATGCCTCCTAAAAAACTTTTTTTAAGGGGCTGTTTGGATACTCAGTGCACAGTCCATAGTCAAACATAGGTGTGAATACCGTGTAACAAATAAGGATAAAAGTACTCCCTCCATCCAAAAGTACCTGTCGTAACCAAAATGAATTAAAATGGTTTTCTAATGAGGATATATAATTTTGGACAAAGGGAGCACTATATTTCATAAAAAAGATTACAAAATGATACTCCCCTCCATCCAACAGTACTTGTCCTAACCAAAATGAAGTAAAATGGTTTTCTAATGAGGATAGATAATTTTGGATGAAGGGAGGACTATATTTCATGAAAAAGATTATAAAAAGATATTTTCTGTGGTGCCACTCATTCATTTTGTTGAATAGCTTGTGACAAAGACAATAGGTAGGGGCTGTTTGGGTACAAAATGCAACAGAATCGAAATTAGATTTCAGTGGAATAAATTCCGCAGAATAACCAAAAACAGGCCTTTATGTTTGGATGGCAAATTTTGGTAATTGGAATTTGTGTGAACAAGCCGAATCTCTTCATGAAGAGATTCAATGGTTCAGGCGGAAATTGGCCTGAATCCTCCTTCCGACAGAAATTTTTATTCCATTGAATCTTAGCATCCAAAAACAAAAACCATCGGAATGGTTAGGTTCGTATTAAATCAGACTCAAATCTGCTAAGGATTCCGTATCCAAACAGCCCCATAGGAGCACCTTTCTTCTTTAGGGCATCAAAGCCATGGCATGGAGTTTACACAACCAGAGTACAGACAAAATCTGATATACACAGACGTCTTATGTTCGAGTCATGAATTTTGGTCAAATTCAAAGAGGATCTGACACTATTCAAAAGAATTCTGTTTAGTTAATGAAATTGAACTGAAAAAATAGTATGAAGATACAATTTTCCTCAATTAAGGCTGAATTTATGAATCTCCGTGTTACTCCTTATGAGGAGACCTAAATTCAGCTAAATTCCTTTTAAATTTAATTTATGAACTAACCAAAATTCCAATTCTCTGCACTTCAGCAACAGTTAAGTTTCAGATTCTACCAGATCCATGAACCAAATAGCTCACCGAAAAAAGAGTCCCAAACCAAAGAGACAAAAATACATAAGTTGTCACAAATAAGAACACCTTAACGCTAAACAACGACATAGCAATGACTACTAGTAAAAGGTGAAAAGACTATGAATTGGATTAAAAAAAAGAATGGGGTTATTTGGACCCTCAGAATCTCCTCTGACTCCGTTACTTATGGCCCCAAGAATTAGGGGCCGTTTGGGGCGTGATTATTGCAAAACATCCAGACTGGATTCTGGATATCTATTGTAGCATCCAGGTGGATTTTTACATCCAGTTGAAACACGTCCTGAGGTGTTTCAGCTGGATATATAAAATATCCGAATGCTACAGTGTAGCAAAACATCCCATCTGGATGTTTTGCTTTTAATCACGCCCCAAACGGCCCTTTAGTTTAATATTTTTTACTGGCTTACGGGGAGTGGTCCCCATCACGTTTCTATAAAATGTATCGAGGATCCTTCTCCGACCCTCTGCCCTGAAAACCCCCTCCCTTCATTATGGGGAGTGAACCCCATCATGATCCTGCAAGTCCCCGAAGCCCTCCGACATAGAGTGAACTGGCAGAGGTTACAACGACAGATGCTAGAGAAGATGGCTCGCCCGGTGTTGGCCCGCCTCTTCCACCCCTTCATCTTTTTCCTTCTCACTTCCTCTACTTCTTCTTCTTCTTCCTCTTCCTCCTCCTCCTCCTCCTCACCTTCTCCATGTTCTTCTTCCATGGCAGCCCATGATCTCGTGTAATTATCGCCAGATCAAGGTGGTTCCTTAGCCCATCATGGCTAGCCCGAGAGCAAGAAGGAAATAGAGAAGAGGATGAGTGGAGGTGAAGAAGAGGATAGAGGAGGCTGAATAAGAAAAAGAAGAGGAGAAGAGGAAGAAGTAGGCCACAGATGAGGCCGCCAGAGGCCAGCTTCCGTCAGACCATCGGCGGAGAGGAAGAAGAGGGAATAGAGTGTGTATTGAGGTGCTGGGGACTGAGAAAATTAGTGGGGAAAGGATATTGGGGATGGGAGCAATAAAAAAAGGTGAAAAATAGATGGGGGATGGTGGGGTAACGGTGGACATAGGAGTTTAATGGAGTCCAAATAGTCCCATTCTTTAAAAAAAAGTGTAATAACTTGATTCTTTGTGATAGTGGGCGTATGCTAATATTTTTTGTCACACCTTGTCATAATGTCTTCTCCATTGCTCAACTACTGTTAAAGTACAATGTTCGGAATAAATTCCCTTACAGGTACATTTCCAGATTGGATATCAATGGCATTTGTCGGTGGCAACAGGCGCACAAAGCACGTAACAATGGTCACTGCAGTATTTGTGTGCTGAAGAGTGAAATCCTCCATAGTGGTTACCTGGATATTGAAAATTTAGATGAGAAAGATGTAACAGGTTCATTCTTCAATTGATGTCACTATCAAATTCCTTGTTTCAAGAACTGGTTGGGGCCTTGGGGGTGGTAGTAGTGTATTTCCAGTAGACTCAGCTTGAGTTTATGAAAAAGAGGAGCTAGTGACAAGGTATTTTATCATGGATAGATATAAAAATGGTAATTGAGGGATGAGACGAGATCAACCCTTTGTCAGTTATAAATACAAATTACAAGGTCAAGATCGGTTTACAAAGAGCAAGATTTACAAAGAGGAAGTCGTAAGGACTGATTTCTTCCTTATTTGGGTGTAAGACCAGATTAGATCATGCTTGGGAATGTGCTGGGTCAAAGCGGGTCCAGTATGCATTTACTTTGCCTGGAAGGTAAGGAAAGCAATTCTAAGAGACCGAATGGCTGCACATTGTTGTTCCTAATCTTAACCTTTCAGGCCTTTGAAACTCATGGATGATTATGTAGACAACATTGATTCCATAAAATCCCCTCAATAAATTCTTGGCTAACACCGACGATCAGGTTATATTAGGGCCAACAAAATGGACAATGCAACACAGATGGGAACCATATTCTACTGTTCTAACAAAAGCAGAAATACCAACAAAAGATGCGGTCAAGAGAACAGAGATCAGCTGAAACAAGCTAAAAAGCAAGCTTTCAGATGTCATAAAAAAATAACCATTTCTGTACATCCAACAAAACTTTTCAGAAACAAACGTAGCATATTACTCTAAAAGGTGGATAAATGTATAACATATTTGTATGATGAATCTACACTAATTGGGGAAATGAGCCCCATATCTGAATGGCTGCTTCTCGACAATCTTTCTTCCGATGCTTTTCAACAGATTTCATTCCGTGTAATACTGATAATGCATAATAGATTTGCTATGTCTGTAACGAGAAGGTGCATAGGCCGGTGAAAGATCCTCAAATAGCCTTTGTAATTCTGCTACTCAGTGAGCACTGCTGGAAATGATTGTGCAAGAAATTTGGTGTGGTCCAAAGTGAAAGAAAATCAGCTCAACTTTGCAAAAAAAAATTTACTGCACCAACAAAACAACAGAATTCACAAAGGGCTGGATTTAGTATGGTGATATGAAGCAATAGACGGAGTATTTGTTCTTGTTTCCTGATTCTCTTAATTAAAGGCGACCTTAGTTAGTTTTGGAAAATATCTTGACACCAAAGCCAGTAACACCATAAATCCCTTAGGTTGGTTGAGAGTGCATATAACTTAAACTTCCCATTACAGAGATACACGAAAGGAGCAAGCTAAACATAATTTTACCGCGTCAAACAGAAATAGATAGCAAGCATACAAGCCAGCAGATAAAAAATTAAGATCAGGAAACTGAATCAAAGATGCCCTCAAAACTGGAATCAAAGTTATGTCCATTACCATCTAACCATCTCAGTTGAACGTTTTAGCTAATACATCACTCCTTAAGTACATTATGAGACCTTGGGTTTGATTTGAGACCTTGAGTTCAACCAAACCATCTATAGATGGGTAGGTTGGATCAAAACTTGAAGATTGAAGTCCAGTAAAGACTGAGTTCCTATAGCAGCCGCATTCCTTATGGCCCCGTTGGGTCATAACATCGTATTGTACAAATGCATGAAAAAATATATGTTCCAAGTTTACATTCGTAACCTTAAGGTGCAGAGATATGATTGAGTACTCGATTTAAATAAATTAGACAAAGATTAAATAATATATAAAATAAAATAAACTACAGATTATAATCAAATGTTGATTAGGTAGACATAACTAGGATAAGTGTTTATTTATGTTATGAATTTCTGCAATAAACCATCCAATATTTGATTGGTTTGGTCCCTCGTGAAACCTAAGGTTTCACTGTTCCAGACAAGCAACCAGAAGGCAGTAAGCCAACATCCGGTACTGATTATTTGAAAAGACCAAAGATCATTAATCCCGAACATAGAGAGACTTAAAAACGGGAAAAAAGAAGAAAAAAAATGCAAATAGTGTATCAACTAGCACTTGCCTTCTCATTGAAACAATCTCCTAATCAAGCATCCTCCTCCTGGTCATCTATATTCTCAAGAATAACATATTTTGCAGCAGCATTAGATGACCCTGTTTCTACACCATTTTCTCTTAACCGGCTTTTCTGGAGTTTTAGGTACCTAAAACGATAACATAGGGAGAACAAAGATATGTCAGATGTGTCCAGAACATTCCAAAGGATGGATAAATTTAGCATCATACTGAAACCAACTGTATGATTAACCAGCCCACTATATGTTTTAAGTTATATGAGAGTCATCGGGACAGTTTCAAAGCATGTGCCAAGTAAGTTCCCTGACTTACTTGTACCAGTTAAACAAACTCACTCCAGCCATAATTGTGACCAACCCAATCCCCTTTAACAAAGTAAACTGATCATGAAAGTACAGCACAGCAACCTGCACAGAGTCACAAAGGTTGTAAAAAAATACGACTTGAAAAAACATCCCATTCACACACAATCAAACAGCTGTATAGCAAAACAAACTTTGTCATCATCCAAGATATTAGGCAAGTTTTAACTCCATCCATTATCGTGACCCAATAACCTTCTACTAAGTAAACTGGTCATAAAAGTACAGCAAAACAACCTAAATATGGTCATAAAAGTCATAAGAAATACGATTTATTCACTCAAAATCAAACTGCTGTACCCATATACTCAACAATGACATATAGTAAAACTACATCAGCCTCGAAGACATCAAGAAAGTTTAAACATTTTAAAGTATATTATGGAATCTCTTTCAAAAGAAAAAAAAGCTATATAAAATGTGATCATATTATTTGATTAAGAGACAAAGACATCAAGATGGTATTATTTACATATATATATAGATAAAAAAAGGGAAAATAGCATCCATCAGCTTTCACTGCTAGTCTGAACTCAACAGAGATTTTTGGCAAGCATATGTTATTACCAAGATTGTAACAGCCTCCTTTACAACGCCTGCTATTGTCACAGTTACTGCACTGGTCACAGAAACAAGAACATACTCGGTTAGAACCTGCAGAACAAAAGTACAGATCAGCTACCATATTTATGGGGATAAAAAACAACGTAAAAAACAGTTGTGACAAAAGTTATAACAATGTAAAACTTTTATGATTAACATGTGCCACTTATCAGAATGATTAATTGTCAAATATCATCATCTAGCCTATTTCTGTCACCTGGAATCAGCAATACGAATTCTCGGATTTTGTTGTACAAAAATAATAATACAGAATTCATGCAAGAGACATAATAACAAGAGTTTCAGTAGGATTAGAAATATGAAGATTCACCATCATCATCATAATAAGTCCCTTCCCCCATCATTGTTACTTAGATCCATGAAACGATGGTCAGAGGCAATATTGATACAGCCATCATTCAACAGAAAGCTGGCATCAAAATAACCAATTCTCTACATAGATAAAATTTAATTTGAAAATCAAAATGATCTTTTCGTTATCACAGTTGCATAACCTTACCATGAAAAATGCTAAGGAACCTCCAAGAATCATCAATAAGCAACTTCGATAAATGTGCCATGAGTTATCAAAGTAACCACTTGTTCTAAATTCATCCCAGGGATCCATCAAGAGAGAGAGAAGTGCAGTTGCCAAGGCCATTATGGGAGTGATATAGCTCATCAATGTAATAGGATGTTTTAAACCTGAACAAGAAAAAACATTTGAGCTCCAAATAGTGTCTCTTACAACTTCTTCCGATCCAAGCAAAACTCGCTAGAATACCTAGCATAAGTTGACAAATTGTCACAATGACAACACGGTTGATAACCACAGAAACTGCATGTGACTCTGCATAACTAACAATGCCAGCCATCTGACAAGGTAGTATGATTGTTTCTAGCCCATTACATGGATGTATTATACATAAATTTGTTCCAACTGAAGAACTGAACTAAATCTGATGGCATTATTGACAGTTAGCAAATTGATATAAAATGTGTAGATCTGCACTTATTTCACAATACACAGATCCTCAAGCATTTTGGATAGTGTACCACCTAGACATGTACATGCTATAGAATCATAATTTCCATTTCTGTAATGTCAGATTCCAAATAAGAATTTCAGGTTATACACTCACCATAGGCTTCTTTCTTCATTCAAGTTGAAGACCATATGAATACAAGGAGAAAAAAATGTCAGTTTCTACATAAAGGAGAAAACAAAATAAAAAGAACAGAACATAATTATCACTGAAAATATATACATTAAACAAAGATATTTGAATTAGTAGTTGGAGACTGCCTAGTCAACCAAACCAAGAGGATTGTCTAATCATGTTTTCTTAAAACTACCCCTGTCACAAATTTAGTTTAGTTTGCCACAAACTTCATCATCATACGCCTTATTCAGCTAGTCTACAAATAAATGCAGTTAGGTTGGTTTTTGGGAGACCAAAGAAAACTCAGATTACGAAAATGAACCTTGATCTCCCCAGTCCCCCATATCTTTCATCATCAGTGACCATGCTATACAGGGAAGAGGTAGATTGGCAGTACATCAGATGTGCAATCTTCAATTCTCCCAAGAGGCCACAACCCTTACTCATAAATGTATTAAAGACAAGGAACAAATTTTTGCTTTGCTATGCAACTTGTGTTTGCTTCTACGAATCCCCATACCAAATCTCTGCAAAGATTCCCAATCTTTGCGAGTTCTTGCCACCGAAATCCAAGGCGACCAATTTTCATTGCATAGCATTTGATAGGTTTATTATCTTTCACATTACCTTCTGTATTAGATTATTTTAAAAGTTTTCAAAATAAAAATATGAATTTTGTTCAGTTCAATAAACCTCAAGAAAGTAGGAACATTTAGAGACCAGAAAGATGTAAGACTACGTATAAAAATATTTCTAGTAATTAAATGACCTATCCTTCATAGCGTCAGAAATAGTTATGGACTAAAATAATACCCATGTGCTTATTTATCTGATTATTGAAAAATGTTTTCTCACATCAACTCCACCTGTTTATTTTGTATTTCTTATCTTTTACTTGATCATGGTTTCATCAAGATGAAGAAATTTTAAAAGACGTTACTTCTCCAAATGACAGCGTCAGATACATATAACAACTTAAATATTCCATCTAATGGTGAACCTTAAAACTCAAAAGACAAATGGAGAAAAACTAAAAACCATCTGGGTAAGCACAAATTAGCTTCTCCACACTCGACATTGTGCCAGTTGAAGGCCATGGAGCAGTGGACAGCTGGCTGGTAAAGAGCACCAGAGGCAGCAAGTGTAGAGCCAACTAGCGGGCAGGGGGAGGGGTGAACACCTCCCTCCCTCCTGTTTGCAGCCTTCTATGGAGAAGAAGGGCAAGCAACTAGTGGAATTGGCTAGGTCACAAATAGGGTGACATTGGCACAGGCAAGTTAGCCAGCATATTTTATTTTATTGCCTTGACTCCAAACCATAAGTGAGGATTGTCTACAAAAAGTTGCATATCGTACCTGTAAAAGAATTTGGGTCATACACCAGCGAAATCCTGACATGACGGCCGCTAGCATAACAAAAATGAAGCCCCAAAACTCGAACTCTGTCTCCTTTGAAACTGAGAAAAAAACTCTCAGATTAATCAAGGTAAAAGAGAAAGCCGAGTACAAAACACAACATAAATATAAAGCAGGTTAGATGCGTTTCTTCGAGACATGAACAGCCACTATAAACTATAAGATCTTTATTAGCAATATTTTGGTCCTTTTCTCTCTTGAAATAACTTTTGGTTAAGAAAATAGGCCCAAAAGGCATTTCGCAGATGATGGGTCAAAATATCACGACTCAACCTTTCTTTAGAAAACTCAAAAAAAAAAAGGAAAAAGAAACGAGTCCCAAGATTTTTAATCTCAACAAATCAAATGCGAGTGGCCAACACCCTTGACTATCTTTTTTGAGATTGAGTTTGTAATGAATGATTCTTGTATAGGTAAGTGACATTGTGATAGCTATTATGCTGTTCATAGACAGATCATTTATCATGCTTCTTTGTAGCTGTCCCAAATAAGATCTGAATCACAACAGGTGATATCTGTATCAAAATATAGGTTGAGATAGATCAAACCATCTTATTTGTTCTTCACACGTTTCTTACTTGATCAACAAAGCTAAGGTAAAAGGGGACAGATTATATGGATACTTGGGGCAAGGTAATATGTTTGAATGGTACATAAGTTATAAGATGTTTTCACCCTTGTATAACCATCTCTGCTACACAACTAAAGGTCGTGTTCAGATTATGAAGATGCAAATACTAGGGATATGATGAATGAAAGTGGATTTGGATGGACAACCTTAGTTACATTATAAGTTATGTCAAGGTAATACTACTGTTATAGGTTAAGTGAAGATGACACTACTTACACTATAAGTACACGTGGTAGAAATCAACTACTAACTTGATCATAATTTATCATAAAATGGGGTTTAGGCTTGGCATTAGTGTGGAAATGGAGCAGCTAATAACGTAAATCGATCAGAAAATTTAAATAAGACACATGCCCGACGAAAAGGTTGTTGTTGATCCGATATTAGACCATGGCAGTTGATTCATGAATGTAGATTGAACACGGATCATAAGAAATAGGAGCCTACACTAATTTTGGGCCCATTTGAACATGTGGAGCCCCCTGAATCTTGACACTTCAATTATAATCAAGTACCGCTTTCCCAACAATTTGAGGTTGGCAACATGGATTTTACTCCTCCATTCAAGCCTGTTTTGTGCCAACTCTTTTGTAAAAGATAACAAAGCCATATCCTTTTTTCTTAACTTCATTCAAGTTCTCTTAGGTCTCCCTCTCCCTCTTTTGACATCATTTACATGCATCCCTTCTAATCTTTTTACAAGGGGGTATCTATTGGTTTTCTTTGCATATGCCCATACCAATGCAACCTACACTCCTTATGCCTCCCCTAAATGTGATATCCCTAAAATTCTCACGAGTATAATGATTTCTTATCTTATCACTCCTAGTTATCCCACACATCCACCTTAACATACCCATTTCAACTACATTCAATTTATTTATATGGCATTTCATTGGAGCCCAACATTCCGCTCCATAGAGTATTGCAAGCCTTATGGTTATCCTATCTTTAAATAGAAATGGGATGGCCAAATAAAGCAAGGGACTGTTTCGATAGCAAATCCAGAAAATTCGACTCCCCCTGAATTTGGATGGAGTATCATTTCTCACATAACACAGCATTAATTGCTGTAAGAGGGGTTGTTTTGAGCTCCATGTCTGAATTTCTCTATGTATTTTTCTTTAATCAATCAGATTCAAGTAAAATTTCAGCCAGAAAATTTCAACCAAATACTAATTTAACGCTCTTATCGAAAAAAAATATAATTTAAACCATTTAAGTTGAATTCAGAGAGCACCTCTCTGCATTTTGTTTTAATTTTTTTTTTGTGTGTCTGCATAATTGAGTGAACAAATATGCTCCGGGTAAATGCATGTAAATCCAGGCTAGGATTCACATCCAAACAGCCCCAAAAAAGGTAGAAAGTAGGATGAGCAAGTGCCATTTCAATCAAACTACTACGGACGAGTATTCAGGAGATGTTGTCATGGCATTGGATCAAACAATACAAGAAGCCATGCAATTGGTGATGACAATGCTAGAATTGACTGCTATTGGAAAGACAGTTTCAGCAACCTACTAAGAGCATTTGCATGTCATATGCAGTTTAATTATTTGATTTCCTTTGTGTGTTTTGGTTTAATAAACTTTGTTGTGGTGCATAGAACACAATATAAAGTGGATGGTTCTGATTTGTATTTTTGGTTTGATAAACATGTTAATCATGATGCGTAGAACATGGTCTAAAGTAGATGGTAATGTGGATTTAGTCTGAAAAGTAAAATGGTTGTAACGCATGGTACCAGGTGTCAACAATATGAGGTAATACTAATGTTATAAGCTACGTGGAACCAGGTGTCAAGGTGATACTACTTATGTGGTAAGTTAAGTCAAGGTGACACTTTTCGAAATGACATATCCTCTTATGCAATACGGAATGCCATTCCAATGAAATCTTGCAAGGTCTCCCCCCAAGGTACCAAGGAGAGGATCTCAGCCAAATTTTCTCCTCATGGCAATTTTTTTTAAAAAAAAAACTCCTTCACTTATAGGTTATGGATATATACACACCATCCCGCTTGGTGGCAAGATAAAATCTAAAGGCCAAGATCCTCTTCCCTTTCCTCTTGTGCCAAATTTGTCTCAAACTTACAGGTTGTGTATACTCTCCCAAGGAGACAAGATGATATCTCATTTTTTCGTAAGACTTCCCTTAACACGTTGAATGTGTATATCTAGGAAGCACGGATATGAATACGACGACACGATACGGACACGGGGATATTGCATTTTCCCAAAACGTAGGATACGACACAACTAATAAAATATTATTTATATAATTTTTAAATGTATTTTTTGGTATTGTAGCACCATATTTTTTCCTTTACACCTTGTAAATGTTATAGCTACAAACTTGTGATTGACAAACTTGCGCTTTAAGTAGCTGGTGGCAGTGTGGTCGGCCCATAGTCCTCAGCCCAGGAATGGATAACTACCTCAACCTGGCTCAGATATTTCATCTTTTTCCCCAAGCAAAAGCAACATCGCTTTCTCTAGCGTGGACCCTTTTTCCGGCGATGAGCTGGTGCTGGAATCCGGTGGCGCATCGGCTTCTCAGCTTTTCTCGGTGACTGCATTGGGCGGCTCAGTCCATATTCTCGAAGAGTCCCCTCTTTCTTCTTCTTCTTCTTCTTCTTCACCGTCTTCTTTCTTTTGCATCCTGTTTGATTAAAGCGTCAAGCGATACTGGATTGGGTCTAGAAAGTGCATGGAAAGTGGAAAGTTCACTGTTTTTGGTGTCTATATTGTCTGGTTTTGTCCTTTTTTTTAATTCCGGATACACACAGGATATGCAGGTAGCCAATTTGACGTGTCTATGCTTCCTTGGTGTATATATACACACAGGTTTTTCTACACAATTTGGTACTCGTTTCTGGGAGTATTAGGGTATATATATAAAGTTAAGTACACATACACATCAATTTTACATGTGAATTAGCGTTTCCTCATTCCACAAGATCACTTTTCTGATCTCTTTTAGATTTGACCAACCAAGATTGAGAAGGAAACCGAAATGATTATGATGCTCTATATGGCACTGGAGGTAAGATCCAATAGAAGATTGTATATTCCCACTTGGAGTAGGAACAGAGTAGAGTAGCACGGTGGGTTAACCTAGAGCAAGACTCCTCAAAAGCTGGGAGTCTGATTGGCTAGAAAGAGTACCTGGTGCTAGAGTTAAAAGTGCAGAGGTGCAGAGATGTGGATCAACTCAACATGGACAAGATACACTTTGAGTTGAAGTTGGATTGGGGAAGGACGATGCAGAATCAAATTAAGATTGGTTTGAATCAGGAAAGGAGAGGATTAGCTTGAATAGGTTGATCTAGAATAGACTCCATCAGAACTAAGAGTTTGGTCAGCTGAGTCCTGGTGTTGGAGAAATGCCTGGCACCAGAGATAAGAGTGCAGAGATAAGCTTGTAAAAATTGTATAGTTCGACTTAGAGTAGGAGTTCTAATGGAGGAGTTAGATGGATGGTTGATAAGAAGCCCCTCGGGCTGGGCTTATGATGGACACCAGATATTTAACACGGGAGAAGCAGCTTGCTTTCAGATAAGCATTACTTAAGATTAACACAAATAGGAAAGGGCGACTTTAGTTCGACCAGGAGAAGGACTCTAGTGAGGGGAGGGCGCTGCCTATAAAACAAGGTTGCCGGCCCTTGTTTTTCTATCTTGGTTGATCTCTCTCTCCTCTCACTTCTCCCGATTCTCTCTCTCTCTTGGCCCCTTCTCTTCTCTCCTCTCTCATCTCTCTCTTGTTGGCCGACTTGAAGAAAGCAACGAGAAGGAGTGTGGAACGGCTAGAACAAACACGAAGCAAGGAGTTTCGACCAGCAGTTTGAGGTAGGATGTTTTTACGCAATTCCTTCTATGGTCGTGTGTTCCAGCAGTGCCTAGAGATACTGTGTTTGAAGTCAGATATTAACTTGATTCCTACTGATGTTGAATTATTTCTTATTCATGTTTATGCTCTTGAAAGCTTGTTTGAAGTATATGCATTGTTATCGTGTTTGTAGTAATCGATTGTGATCACTTACCTGACTCGTATTTCTATTGCATGTATTGTATTATGATAAGAACCCTGATTTGTGTGTCTTTCCTTGTTGCTGCCATCTTCAAGTGCTACCTTGATGTCCAAATTAGTTGTTTATTGCTAGAAAGTCTTTCTTGTATCTCTATTCTAGTGTGGAATCTCTGTAGTTTCCATACTTGAGCATTCCAGTCATTCTCAGAATAGGTTTTCATTCTCGGCCAAATTGTTTCTACATTGACACCCTATACGATAATTCATCAATAATTCCAAAAAATTCAAAAAAATGTATCATATGTTGTGGGCTATCTCCAGTAATTTCCTCAGTCCATAAACCGTTTGTATTGTTCTTGGGAGGCGTGTCTTTTCAACCATTCTGTTCTGGACAGATTCTGCATTCTTGAATTTACTAATGCTCTGACCGACCCTTGTGTAACCCTAATGTAGCAAAACATATGCACGCAACCAACCTGAGAGACACTACTACATATTAAATTATATTAGTTAAGAGTCTTCAAGTTATGACCCGATCTTTAGGTCTAGAACCCTATTGACTCTTCGACTTTCTGTCTTTTCTGTACACCTTAAATTCCCTATCTCAAATTCAAGCCTTGCAACTCTCTTAAAGCCACGATGAGCAACATTCCTTGTGTCTTTCTCTAGGGTTTCTTACTTAATGCAATTACATGTAATGCTTCTGTGCTTGCTTGAATGCTTTTAATAGTTCTATCCGAAAAGTCTTTTCGGTTTTCACAGGGGTTAGCACAACACCTCTATTCTTTGCGTCAATATATACTTTTTTGAGTCCTTATAGTGGTTGGCACAACACCTCTATTCTTTGTATCATTATTTGCTCATCTAAGATTCCACAGTGGTTAGCACAACACCTCTATAATTTGCGTTATGATTGCTCGATTGAAGTCTCCTAAGAGATAGTGTATCTTTGTTCAAAATCATAGTATGCTCAATAAGCCATGATAGAAACATTGATCTTGCGAGGTCTCCGTATTTATTTTGGGGATTAGCGTATATATGGGAATTAGAGTATTCCCTACCTTATCTGAGACACCCACGCGCGTTTTTAATTGTTAGGCATCATTGAAGGCCTACACAATCTCTGACCATTGTGTCCATGAACACCAATGGTGCCCACGTCCAAGATTTATGGCAGGGTCCTAATCGAGGACCCTAGTGGCGAAGGGGTATGCTATCCGCTTGCGAGTGATAATGATCTGAGAGCAGAAACTCATTCACTCCTAGTATTATCGATGTTTATAGAGTCTGATCATTTCGTCCGTATGTTTGAGTTTCAAGACATTCATGTTGAATCATTTCTTCTAATTGATTTGTAACATATTGCAATTCATGTTACAACTACTTCTGTTGTTTGCAATATATGTGATTATCTTGTTATATTCTATTGCAGTTTTGCATTCTATTGGGTATTTCTCGGAATACTAATGCATCCTATGATGCAGGTTTAGCTGCTGATAGCTCGTAAATGATAGTTTAATAGAGTGGATTAGAGTGAAGTAGTCCGTAGCTTTGAGATTAAATTTTCATATCACTTTGAGAACAACTGTAATGGCTTTGGACCAATAAATATATTAGGTTATCATTTTTTTGTTCATTCTGAACTTCATTTATAAATTGCCTAGCCTTTGAGTTTTGTCATTTTACACTATTCACACGGTATAATTTGTGACGCCTCAAGTATTCAGCACATTAAAAGATACTTACTCCGATCAGAAGCTGAAAATTTGGGGCGTGATAGATATTGACCACAACTTTGACGTAGAAGAAGAAAATTGCATTGCTTGTTCAACTTAATGATACCATGAAAATCGTACATTGAAAATCATGATAAGAAAGCTATTACTTCTCAACAACACATTAAAAGCTCCATTTTACAAGGAGATAATCATGCACGAGTTAATCCACAATTTTCAGCTGAGTCTCCGACTTTGGTAGATGGATCAACAATCATTTGTTATAATGACACTTGTTATACTTTGTGACTATGTGAAAGAGGCAAACCTTCTTAAAGAGATCACAAATCTCCATATGTAAGAAACTAATAATTGTCTAGTGTGTATATATATTCATAGAGAGAGAGAGAGACCGGTTTACGTGAGACTGATCTCATGTAGCTTGCATGAGTCAAGCCATCTCCATTCGTCAGATCAAGATCTGATGGCAGGTGTCAAATCATTGGGTATGTGAATCATCACCGAGGCACAAGATTACTAGCGCTCATGTAAGTTGCATGAGACCGATCTCATTTAAACTTTTTCCATAAACTTTTCCCATAATATATATAGGGAAAAGTTTAAATGAGATCACTCTCATATAGCTTATATGAGGCCAATTCAATTTGTAGCCATTGGATCTCGATCTGACGGCTACAAAGAACTCACCTACCCACTGATTTGACACACTCACCAACCCACTTATTTGATACCCACCCTCGGATCGGAATCTAACGACCCAAAAGATTGGCTGCATGCTCCTTGTATGAGAAGGATCTCATGTAAACTGTTCTCATATACATATATATGTTAAGACCATCTTTTAAATCACTAGAAATGGAGCTGCTAACCGAGTCATGTAGGATCACTTCCAGCACATGGTGAGTATTTAAAATAGTAGGTCAAACTGGTGCATAATGCATTTTTTTTTACTTGGCACCTAAGTATATATCTTTATTATCCCTAGAGACTCCAGAATATTGTCCATAGGTGTCATTTCAGATTCTTGAAGGCAATAACAAAAAGACTACTTTTACCTTTTACATATTTACCATCATCATCATCATATGCCTTATCCTAACTATCTGTGATCGGTGGATTACCTTCACAGATATATCCTAAAACTTCTTTTCATTACTATGGACTATAATGGAGCTATAGATATTCACACGTAGAGGCAGAAGTTCACAGCAATGACAAACCTCGGTATTGAAATTGTAAAGGTCAATAAAATCAAAATATGAAGGTTGCATGTATTAGCAATTGTGGTGATTGAAGCTTTTTATTTTCCAAAAGGTATAAATGCAATTTTTTTATAAATTCAATTAGCATAATAAAAGAAGTTTCTTGAATCCCTTTTTTAATGCATGCCTCGCCCATGCGCATTGGCATGCGCTGGGGCACCAAGGACCATTTTATTTTGCTCCCGCAGCGCATGTTGATACAGGTGCCAGCCAGGGTTGAATCACACGCCCACCCACTCAATTAACACATGCTGTGAGAACGTGAGCCGGGGCGCATATTAAGTTTTTTCTTTTTCTACTTTCATTGTGACGTATAAAGTTAATTCTTTCTTCAATAGGAATGCTACATTCTTGATTCCAGATATGCACACAGCTATCATTTATTGGACCTTATAGTAGAGTTAGATATTATCTTACAGATTTGTGAGTAAATCATGTTGCTCATGACCATAAAGAAATGTTCGAATATGTGGCATGCATTATTGGAAAATGACACTGAATGGATGTTTGGGCCCTACATGAGTGATTTCAGAGTTTTCAAATACTACTTCCATATTCCTTGATATATGCCGTCTTCCTTGATATATGCAAACAAAAATAACAACTGTAGCAATCATGTACATCTTATTTAATATAATAGAGGAGTAAGGACCAGTTGTGGGCAGATATAAAAAGAGACATAGGTGCAGATATGTTGAGTGTAGAAGGCATCAAAGACTGAGCAGCATGATTACAGACTGAGCAGCATGAACACATCCATAATTATCTTGCTGAGCAACATCAACTTAATTACCAATACTGAATGGAACAGCAATGCAGACATTAGAAGAACATGTCCCCCCAGATTATCATAGATATTTTAATTAGTATGTAAAAAATTGAGAAAGTATTGTTCTGTGGGAGATGGTTGTTATGATGTGAAAGCGGTAAACATTTAAAAAAAAAAGGAATAATGTCTATAATATATAAACTTTGCAGTGTTGCATGTTTGTTTTGTATATCTTGAGCACTGCCGAAACAGGTAAGCATAAACTTTACAACGTATCACAGTTCCACCAAAACAGGATACTATATAGTTATCTTTCATATATGAAGATTACGTAAGAAAAAAATTGCAATAACCTTGATCATAAACCCACAAACAAAATTGTAAAGATCTATTAATTATGATAACAGGAAAAAAGAATAAAAACTAAGAAAAAAGGTTCATACCTGTTAACAATACCCCAATAGAGATGATAAGTATGATCCCAAGAAGCTTAAAACTTGGTCTCTCCAACCTTACAAAATAAAAGAAACCTTAGAAAAGAGAATAAAATGGAAATTTTCAATTTCTATATTCACACCAAAATTTTCTGACATAAAACAGCAACAAATTAATATAAGGAAGAAAAGGTATACATATTAAGTCGTTATGTTTGTCAACTATAAGCTCAAAAAGAAGAAAAATGATTGGCCGTTTTTTTGTTGATAAAAGGTGATTGGATGATAGCGTAATAAACAAACTAAGTAGTACTTAAAGAATCTGGTTATACGAAGAATTGATGAAATGCAAAAGCAAATCAAACAAAGATGGGCTCATGCACATGCATTCAGCTCTGTTATTCACTCATGATCTCTCTGCTATGCCTAATGACTTTAGATATGAAGAGAACTCCAAGATAAGAAAAAGGCTCACCTGAATGCAAAAGCAAACAAAAGAAGAAATATTGGAGCTCCGGATTTACACTGCAAAGAGATGGTACTTGATTAAATTATTGTATGATTTATTAAGATATAAGCAGACTTTTTATACGTGAAAGAATGAAATTTTAAATGAGAAGAGCAAGCCAACCATAGTAGCAAAGGTGACAGAGATAAAAACAAGTGAGGCGTTGCTGAGGTTTACATCAAATGCCGTTCCTAAAGCAGTTGGTACAACTGTGGAAGTCAAAGTCCATCTGTAGCATTAGTTCTAGAAAGTGTAACAAAGAGATAAGTTGAGCATATATTTGATAGGAAATATAGTACCAAAACATCAAAAGAGATAATACTTATAAAAAAACATTTACTGGAGGTGATTAGCACAACCTACAAAAAATACCACAGTATTTAACTGAACAAAAAACCCATGGCCCTACAGTAAATATGATTGATTAATAATTATTTGTCGTAATTATACATTACAAATGGACATACATCTTCCGAAGCAAATTAGCAGTATGAGAAAAGATTTGGATTTTCTATACATCATCATCTATGTGATTATTTTGCAAGAAGAGTGGATTTATATGAATTTTTTTAGCCAAAGACATACATTGACAATATTTGATTCAGGATAAAAGTCATTAGTAGTTTTAAGATGTATTATTTGATATCTAGCAAATTTGAAGCTGTAGAAATTTATAATCTAAGTGGTCAACCACAATTTCCGTATGAGTATGACGAGCAATTACAAAAGGTAGACCATAAACAGAGTTAGAAAACCTTGAGTCGAGTTAGTCCCTCATATCATATTAGAAAACATGCATGCTCCTTTTGTATCATTAATATTCCAAGGCCTGTATCATCAGGAGAAAATATCTTTTCAACAGTCTTATGTATACAGGTAGAGAACTCAACTTACACTTCATACATAAAATTCGTTGACATTGCATTAGCAGAAAATTATGTCAAAATAGAGACATAACACTGCCATAGTTATCTAAATTAGCCATAGACATGGAGGTACGAAGAACTTTAACGTTACTTTTTAGTCATTTTTATGGCTTTTACCAGGAAAATATATATTTACAGCTTAACTATTTTCACCATTCCCAATTTTGATTGCTGTAATATGCATTTCAAACTTCCAAGGTCCTTTTGGAGGTGATACGACCAAAAAGGTAGCACCAAAACTTTCCAATTCTTAAGTTAAGGAAAATGCCTCCCCCTACTCTTCTGCCTCTCATTCTTTGGCTCTATGCAAATTCCCAAGCCAAGGGTCGTTCCTAGAAAGAGAAGCTCTGCCTTCTCTCTAGGAACGTGCCTTTCAGGTTTAGGGTGTCCCTTCTTTGTGATTGGTGCCGCTCCTGGGTGGTCTCTAGAGTTTTTGTAGCCTGGCCGGCCATTGGTCATCCTCCCATGTAAGGCAGGGAGCCAGGTTTTGTGGTTCTGGTTCTCTGTTCCTGGAGTTAGGACTTCTGTGGATGCTGTTGTCCGGGAGTGACCTAGGGCTGGAGATTCAGCATCCTCAGCGGATAGGGTGGCCGTGGTTGAGGTTCCAATTCTTAAGTTATGGCTTCTGCCTCAGATCGTGCTCTGTGGTAGCCCTTCGATGGCCATTAGGAGAGGCTTCTTGAAGCTGAGAAGTCCTTTCTACAAGATTAAGGCTTCTTGCAAATATTGCAGGGGGAAGTTAAATCAGTTCTATGAAGACTCACTATTCCATGTTCGTGAAAAGGCAACAGTGCTACCAGCTGCACGTCGGGATGATGCATGTACCTCCTTTCTAGAAGATGGCCATTTCTTGCACAAACACAAGGATTTTCGAAGCAAAGGAAAGGTCAGTTTTGCTCTCAGGAAGTCCAGGCTCTGCAGCGATTATATTTTGCTCTCTGTTGTAGGTTATTGCTAGAGCTCCTTGTGTTTTTGTTTTATCTTTCTGTCTGTTGAGCCAGGCTGCTCGCTTGAGCTTGTTGTGCTCTTGTAGAATCCACATACAACTTAAGATACGGAAACAGAGCACTTTGAGAGCAAAAATTACATTACTAATGAGCATACATAAGATTTTACTTCTATGATACCAGAGACACAAAAGACTAAACAAGCCAAACCTCGAATAAGGTAATCTCTCCATGACATTGATACATCAGGCTGCAAGTTTTTCGAGCACCGAACAATGATCTTTGACAATACTGCTTGCATTGAGAAATGTACAGTATTCATCAACAAGGGTGCAGGGAACTTCCCCAGATTTTCACCCAATAACTCTTTATTATACCTAACAAAAAGGTGAAAGCAATGCATTAACGAACTTGGAAATCATCTAGAAAAACAAATATAAGACAGGAAAAAAACATATGGATGGTAAGGAACAAATACTTACAATGTCAAGCATGTGCTAAACGTATACCATATTAGTATTAAAAACAATGTCTTAAGAATCATTCCCGTGGACACACCATTCTGATTGAGGTGACTTGGTCCATGCTTCCTTGACAGATTGACATTATAAGTGTCCAAAGTCTGCATCTCTCTTCCATGACTGCTCTCAATATCAAATGGAACATAATCCTTCCTAATTCCATTTGGCACAGATCCCATACTAAGTGCCCCATTTAAATGCATGCTTCTCCCACGCGACTGGACAAAAAGCTGCCTCTGCCCACTTAAATTACCCTCATCCTCCAATGAATCCGTCCGCAGCAAAGGCAATTCAAAGTCACAATCTTCTAAACTTTCATCAGAATTACCCGAGACGCCAGCAACATGATCAATACCGTTTTCGTCATACCATCGCGAGAATGACGGCTCCCTGCGAAGAACTGGCCCGCTAACTTCTCTCCGATCTTCGCTATCATTGTTTTCTTCAATGCTTTTGGATTCTAAGCTACTCTCTACCATCTCCTCTATTTCCCTTCCTTTTACGCTCACCTACCATATCAGCCTAGCCACCATGACATCCCACCAACGCTTACTAAATAACAATAATCTCAAATACCCAAATCATGGAACCATCAAATTTGCAGGCAGACGGAATCAAAACTTGATATGAATCACATTATCACGTTCCATTAAAAACCAATCACTAAATTAAACAGAACAATGCCAAAATGTCATCAAAGAGATCTCACTCGCTTTCAAGATTCAAGACACAGATTCAATAACACATAAAAATGCGATTCAATTATAGGAGGACTTCCCTTCCAAGATTGATTGCTCTTCTCCTTCTCCGCCAGCTCGATCGATGATCCCTCGTCGGGTGTGGTCTTCCAAGATTTGCAGATTCAGATCGGGATCTGGGGCCGGGGACTTTTCGGTTTTGCCGGACGTGGGAAGCGATGGCGGTGGATGAGTTGCGTTTATAAAGATGGACAAATATTTGGAGCCACCGAGAAAATGACCGGCAATCTTACTTTGTTTGATTTAATTATATTTTTATTTTTTTGTAGAATTTATTTGATTTTAATTTTATAAATGGGCAACAACCCTACCTTTTTCTAGTTTTTTTTCTTTTTTTGGCTAAATATAACTATGCTTTTATAGTTGGTGTGGTTAGGTTGTGCCCGTTTGGTTGGCCCTTTAGAATCCAGCTTCTTTGAGGAGATTTTCCCAAAGAAGTCGTATGATCTTCTTGCAATGGCAGTTGATGTAATTTCTGAAAACTGACAATGGTACTTTAAAAAAAAAAACAGAAACAGAGCCATCATGATTTAAAACAGCCCCTGTCAGTTTTTAAAAATTACACCACATGCCATCATTACTTAAATTCCAAACCAAACACCAATTTTACTTCATTTTAAAAATCCAACTTCACTACTTCTAAAAGTCATAACCAAACGGACCATTTGTACTCCTCCGGTCACTCTCAATTAATTCATTCGAAAAAATTTGTATTGACCAGAGGGAGTAGAATCTTGTTGAAAACTCATAGAATCTTGATTTGTGTTTTAAAATATAATTACTCCCTCTGTCTCATATTAATAACTCCATTTTGTAAAAAAAAAGTAAATCACATATTAATAGCTCTATTTGGCTCAATTATGGTCGCACATCATTTAGGTTTGGGAGGCACATTTATGCGGTAAATTATAAGATCGTGTAATATCATTTAAGGCCATTTTTACATCTCAATTGGCTTTTTAAAAAGGAATTAGGTTAAAAAGACCATGAGTACCCTCCTATAATTCCATTGTATTGTATGCGACAACCACTTATGTCTATCGCTCAAATAGGGGACAATTAATATGGGACTAATGAGAACTTACAAATTCAGACACTTACTATAGGACAAGTTTTCCTCTGTGTCGGAGTTACATCTGACTTTTTTATGGCTACAGTGTTTTTCATAACAAATGAATGGTTGAGATGTTTAGTTGGAAATAGTACTTCAGGGTAAAGAAGATATTTTTTATCTTTAAATAGGTTTACTTACTTCCCAAACAACCCCTTACGTCCTAAAATACCAAACTATGGGCAGCCCTAAACAAACTATCGTTTTCATCTTATTTAGGAAAAGGAAAATGAGAAAATTCACCTTTTCTACAATCAGCCTCCCAGACAGCCCCAAAGTGCTTGGGTAAAAATGGTCTCATAAGTCACAACTTTTGTCGAGCCTTTTTCTATCCTCTTAACAGTGAAGTAAAAATCACATTTTTTTAAAAAATGGAATTTATATGGGACCGCAGGTGTATAAAATTTGGAAGGACAAGATCATAAAGCTGTCATTTACCATTTGCAATGTTAGACTCAAGTGAACATATAAATGGTCCACGTCAAGTGGAAACTTTCGCAAATGTCATGCAATTGTAACATCTTAAAATGGGTATATGGATATAAAAAAGGGTAAATCACACTTGACCCCTATGAATTATAGTAAAATTGCACTTAACCTTATGAATTATAAAAATATGCACTAAATCCATATGCAACTAAACTGTCCGACGATTTTACCCTAATAGCTCCTACCAATTTTACTTCAAATTTAGGGTATGCGGTAGTCATATAGACTATGACAAGTAGCTAACTTTTTTACACGGGGGAAAACAAGGTCGGTGCATTATCATTGTTGTGTAATATATTGACATAAAGGGGATGGCAAAGGAAGGAAGAACGTGGATTTATTAGTAAAAAGAAGGGGTAAAATTATTTTGTCACATAAAAACTAGGTCGGTGCATTAAAATTATCGCGTAATATATTTACATAAGTCATGATTTATTAGGTGTTAAATGCATATTTTCATAAGTCATAGGGGTTAAGTGCAATATCACCATAATACAAAGGGGTCAAGTGCAATTTACCCTATAAAAAAATTATGTTGGATGATCGAGGAGGTGGGTAGACAACAATGGATGAGCCTATAGAAGGATTAGGATGAACCGCAAATACATAAGTGAAATTTCACCATGGAGTTTATGAGAAATTTTGTTACAATGAAGTTCACGAGGACTGTGCAATCTAAGCTAGATTGCGAATGACTCTACATTAGCATTCTCAAATGCAACTAGAAGAATTTAATTGACGAGCACTATGATAAGACATGAACACAGAGGTGGACTTTAGCGTGGGCTTTGTCCTTGATTTAAGAAAATTAAAGCTTGACAGTTAGGGGCTGTTTGAAAAGCAAAACATCCATAGCGGATGTGTTTGCATCCATGTTTTTTCCATATCCAGCTGAAACACCTCATGTTGTGTTTCAGGCTGGATATGGAAAAAACAAGAATGCTACAGTGGACATCCAAAATTCACTCTGGATATTTGCTTACAATCACGCCCCAAACGGCCCCTTAATCTGTAAAACTACCTCAATGTCTAACAACGATACCCTAAGCTGGCATAGGCACACCAAACACATACACCCGTGTTTTGGTTGGACAACTAAAAAGAGCCGCCCATGACCTACTTTTTTCATAGTATGCCAAAACACAGGTGTATGGGTCTGGTGTATAGATTGGGGACAAAATGAACGCAGAAGATCATCTTGGATATCAGAAGTCAAACCCTCAAAGACTACTCCCTCCACCCAAATTTACTTGGTTGGATTAGAAAACCAAAATGACATATTTTTAGATCATTTGGTTTTTAAAATCCAGACAGGTAATATTGGTCCAAAAAACTAAAAGAGACAGCATTAGGTAGCTAGTTTTTGCATTCAAGTTGGAAGTGTTGTCTAAAAACCTACTCCCTCTCACATAATTGGTTAATTTTATGGAGATGTGGGGTCCATAATAAAAGTCTATGCATTCTGAGCAAGGTCACCTTTCATCACATAGGCCTCTCAACCTCAACTTTGGCAATTGTTATCCCCAGCTCAATTGCCCGATTCGAGATTAATTAGGAAGTGGTATCATCTAATTTTAGTACACTATTTTTGCTAATTATCTTAATTAAAAGTGATCGCACGGAATAAAAAACGAGGCATCAAATGTTACGGGCCTACACGCCAATAAATGTAACTCATTTACAAATGCAGCCACGCTATTTTTGACAGGGGATTACATTACTACGTGGAGGCTGACAATTGGAGCTTGTGCATGGTTTTGACTTCACACGGACTTGACCACTTCGCACGTGGCGAACCCCTCCCCCATTGCATCTAAAACCTCGTCCCCCAAAGCGCGGCGATGGCGGGAAAAGGCTAGCGGGAAGCCCTTAAAATCCCAGCTCTCCCGCCCCGACCCTTCTCCTCTTCGATCCATACCATAGAAGCGATTCTGCAGATCTGTTGCCTCTCAATTTCGTTTTGGCATGGACGAAAGCGGAGCCCTAGCCATTCTTGACGATATTCAAGCGCTTGTTTCCGACAAGCTTCAAGTGGTACTCATCTTGTTTTTTTTTTTCTTTAATTATTGATGAAATCATGTCTGGTCAAATATGTTGCTTGTAATTCGGCAAAATTTCTTGATGTTTCAGTCTTTTTTTGTGTGGAAAACATACTCTAGTTCTGTTGGCTACAGTAATTTGGCTAAAAATGTCATCTTCTTTTGTAAGCTAAGGAGTTTTCGTGTCATCCTTTGTACTTGTTAGCCAAAAACTTCAGATTGTAACCTGCAAAAGGATCTTTGTGATGTTGAGTTTGAGTGGGTTATTCGTTTGTTAGTCTTAAGTGACCTTTGGAGTTCTATAGGAATGGGTTGATTGCTATAATGAGTTAAGGGACATTGGTAATGAGGGAGATGAAATCATGTCTGGTCAAATATTTTGCTTGTAATTCGGTAAAATTTCTTGATTTTTCAGTCTTTTTTTGTGTGGAAAACATACTCATGTTCTGATAGCTACGATAATTTGGCTAAAAATGTCTTCTCTTTTTGTAAGATGAGGAGCTTTTGTGTTATCCTTTGTACTTGCCAGCCGAAAACTTCAGATTGTAACCTGCAAAAGGATATTTGGGGGTTGAGTTTAATTGGATTGCTTGTTTGTTAGACTTAATTGACCTTTGGAGTTCTATAAGAATGGGGTTGATTGGTATAATGAGTTAAGGGACATCGGAAGGAGGGACAAGCATTCATATTTAGAGGTTCATTGCTGCATTACGTTATGCATTGATTGAGGCATTTTGTAGTGGCTTGTTGAGATTAAGGCTATGTTGAGCTTCAGAATTAATGTAGATGTATAGATGTACGATTGGTCTGGAGACAAAGTGCTGTGATTGGAGGATTTATCTGGCATTCAATTTACAATATATTGCTGCCAATAAGTAGGAAGGAAAGCAAAAAGTGAGAAAGGTTTTTCAATGTTTTGTGGTTGCGTTTAGTGCCATCTTTTTTATGTTATTTGCCCTGAATGATAAATGACATGCTCTTGCTTCTTACCTCATCATTCTCTTCCTCATCCTTCTATGCGGTTGTTAGGTAGCTATACAGATGTTTATGGGGCTACATGATGCTTGTGCCTAGATCTTTGTCTTCTGAATTTGAATGATATATGATTATGACAACCAAGTCTGATTGGAATGTGCAATCATATGCATAGCTTCATTGCTGGCCCTAGGTTATTTGTTGATTGGAGACATTTGTAATGTTTAATTGGGAGTAGGGCTATATTGACGTTTAAGACTTAAGGTAGATATATGGGCATGCGTTTGTTGTGGAATTATCCAAAGTGCTCTGGTCGGAGGATTTATTTATAGTCTATTTACAGTACATTGCTAGCACAAATAAGTAAAAAAGAAAGAAAAATTGCAAAAGGTTTTTAACTTTTTATGGTTCCAATTAGGACCATCTTTTTTTTTTGCTTGCTATGTTCTTCCTTCTAGCCTCATCATCCCCTTCTGCATCCTGCTTTGCAGTTGTCAGATATTTATGGGGCTACACGATGCTAGTGCCTACATCTTTGTCTTGTAAATTTGAACAATATGTGTAAATGACAACTAACTCTGAGAGCCTTGAAATGCTTCACGCATAATGTATATGAAACTTGGGCTACATTTAGTCTTGTGATTATTGATTATTATACAAAATTAGGATGACCTCTTTGTGGATTTTTTAATTGGTTAATATGGCCTTCTGAAGTACTCATATGGAAGAATCAACTTATAGACTAGATTATACACATTCGTCACTGACTTACCGTCTTGAAATGTGGCACATTTTCTAACATCCAACGTTGGTAAGCATTTTTTGAGAGTGAGCTTGAGATGCTATGACTGCGTTTGGGCAGGAGAAGCGCGTCTCTTGCAGCAGCTTTCCTCCAGAATCTCCTCAAGAGGAGGATTAGGAGAAGCGCTTCTCTTGCAGCCTAATGGGACGTTCAATGAAGGCAAAGAGGCTTCAGAAGAAGCCCCTTCATTTGCTCAAACGTGCCCTAGATGTCTGCATAGGGATTTGGGACTAATTTGCTCCAAGTACAACTCATGTTGGGAGATAACAGTTTTTTGTTTCAACAATTAACATGTTTTCACTTCTTTATGTTTTCATCTGCTGTAAAATTTACTTCAATAGTAGACATGGCAACTTTTGAAATTACACAACTTTGTTAAAAGGCTGTTGACACGAGTGTTCAATGCTTCACCTTTTCTTTAAGCTTCCGTGAATTTTTGTAGTGTTTTAACTGCTAATTTTTCCATTGATTGGGGGAAGAAAAATAAATATTGGTTTTATTTATATATATATGTTATATGAAATGGAACATTTGAGTGATTGATTGCAATCTATATGTAGCCGAGGATGCTTAGAGAGTTCAGTTTTTATTTACTGATGTTTTATCCATGCAGGTTTCTTATAAGTGGCTGAGTCGGAACTTTTCAGTTTCATCAGACGATGCCAAGAGGTATACATTAACTGCTTAATAACCTGGTCGTTTGTAATTTCCCACATGTTTTTGAATCATGGAGTACTCGCTTGTTGCATAGGTTTCTTCAGGAGTTTGTGGAGAGACATGGGAATGAGGTTGAAGTGATTTATATTTTATCTGGATGGTTAAAGAAAAGCCCTAGAGTTTACCATACAACACTTGTATCTAAAGATAAGCTTACGGGTGAGTTATATGTTGTAAGTTATTATTACCTTTGACAGTTCAGCTCACTTGGTTGCATGTATGGATAGTAGGTAGTACCAAATAGAATTTAGATGCTCCACAAGTTCACTGCCGTGGAACAATTCCTCTAATGATAGATGTTCATGGAGGGTATAATAACTTGTAGCTGCCTTTTTTTATTGATGCAGATGTGAAAACTGAATTTAAGGATGTTTGCTCTGTTCAAGTCTACAGTGTGCAATCCTGCATTCCTAAGGATCCTGCCGCAATCCGGAATTCTGAATTCATGCAGGCACAAGAACTCTTTAATCAACCGGCAGCTGTGGACAATTGCTTGAGAGACAACAGGTATAACATTCTAGATCTGCCCCATTAAGATTTGTTTATAAGCTTCCATTCTTTTGACTTGTTTTGTTTTTCCAGATTTTGTGGGGTAAAGAATTCATTAGTTAAGCGCAATATCAATGGTAATGCTTCAAGTTTTACTCTGCCGGCCAGAAGTACTGTTAGAGCCACACTTACATCTAAAAGTAGTGGCGTGGCCCAGGCCCTACCACATCCTCAGCCTCAATTAGGGCGAACTCAGTCGTCATCTGTTGGAACAATAGACAGGAAAATTATAAGACCTAATACTCCAGGACCTCATGTTGACGCTGCTGAACCACATATTGAAAATGGAAAAGGTCAGACAAATGTTCATAACGAGAAGAATGGCCCAAATGAGAAGAATATTATAGCAGGAGGGACGTTGGCTAACTTGTGGGGTCGTGCATCTGCTAAATCAAAAGTTAGCTGCCCCACGGAAGGCGCCATCAATGGTGCTGCAAAAGCTGGGGATGGTAAACAGAAAAACCTTCACATTTCAGTTGCATTTTTGTGTAGCTGTGGTCATCCTATTCTTACAGTTTGATGTATCAAATTGTACAGCTTCTTCAGAAACTCAAATTCTTGTCCATGAAGCAATTGATAGTGCGGTTAGTGATGATGAAGAAGAAATCAATTGCAGAAGGGGATCAAAGAGTGAAAGCAGTAGAAAGAGGAGAGTTGTTTTTGACTCCTCTGATGAAGAAGATACTGATGAGAATGTAGTGAGTCTCTCTTCTCCAGATCCACCCAAAAGTACTTCGCTACTAAACTCTAAAAATCTTGTTCTTCATAAAGAAAGCTTAAATGTTGAAAAGGAGAACGAAAAGGAAATGAAAATTGATATCAAGCAAGAAAAGACAATTAACATCAAGCAGGAAAATACGACCCCGAGTGCTTCTGGGGTGCCTCCAAATGACATACCTAGATTTCCCTGCAATGTTAGTGCATCTGGCACTTCCATGTCTGAAAAGATTCAGAGTCAGGCTTCCAAAGGATTATGTGATCAAAGATCGAATGATCAAGCACAGAATGCTTCTACAACGTCTCCAAAAAGGAAAAAAATACTGAAAACGCGTATAGATGAGCGTGGAAGAGAAGGTATTGAATTGCTTTCTTATTTTGGCTTTCCTTAATAACATGTAAGACTCTGCTAAATACATGTTTTATAATTGGGAGTTTGTTTTCTAGTGACCGTGGTTGCTTGGGAAGGTGAGGTTGCAGACACTGTTGAGATAGACAAAACAACTGCAGTGAACAATGCTGGGAAGACTGCTAATACTAACAGGTTCGTTTACATATTAAAGCTGCATTTTTGGACTCACTGTATGTAGACAAGACACTTCCAAATATTATATAGATACTGTTATATGTCTCTACTTACAAATGTGATCAATTAGTAATGTGGATAATGAGCATGCTTTTTGTATTTAGGCCTCTGGCAAACAAAGCACAACCTGTTGTTCCCCCTGCTCCCAATCCCGCCAGCAGAACTGGAAACAAGAAAACATCTAAGGGCGGAGGAAAAGATGCCAAGCAAGGCAACATTTTGTCATTCTTCAAGAAGGTTTCTTGAGCTACATTGTCCAGCCAAGACTCCACATGAACCTGTCTGAATCGCTAGTCATGGCAATCCTTCTGACACGTTTTAGTTTACACCATGATTCATTTGGCCAAATTCACTTAGTTGTGCAAATGTAAGCCAAGCTGTTCATATAGCGTTTGTAGCATTTACTCTTATAATGTTTTAAGATTTTGTTTCTGAAATTACTCTATATATGTGTATATGCTTCCAACTTTTGGTTTTGTAATGACATTAGTTGAAGGGCCAAGAGAGCATAAACTTCATTTTGGACTTGGTCATGTAACTTTTTGGAGTGTAGATAATAATGGCTGCCTGGTCCAGTTGTTTGAGCGTTATTTGGTGAACTTAGCGATGATTGTGCTCTGTTCACTGAGTAAATTACCTGTATATTTTATTATTTTATAGGAAGAGCTGGAAGAGGAATGGCCCAGTGTCCATGGTCCAAAGGAATAGTCGGCTCTCTCGGGGCTTCAAAAGAAAGAGGTGGAAGTGTGGTAGATTACAATACTTGGTTTTATCTCTGTTGACTCAAATTTTGATATGGTCTGTCTTGTAGGTTAGCTTAGACTAAATGAATCAACAAACAAAAATAGATTAGGCTAACTCAGGCAAGATAAATTTTTTCCCACTCATTACAGACATTTTCTTGGATCATAAAGGATGAACAAGCATACTGTATTTGACAATTTTTTGTACACTTGAATGATTATGCGCTTTAATTATCTGCATGTGTTGTTACCCTGGCTGGACATTAACAATATCAATTTGATATTTGAATGCATTGAATTTTGTCAGAAATTCACTTGAACCTGCTGTTATTTGTTGGCTAGGCTAGAATTGAATTGTCCTCCAAGAAACTTGACTTTATTGTATCAAAGAAAAGAAAAGAAATACTCCTTTTGTTTTCGTTCAATAGGAGTATCAACTATTGACGAAATTTTGCTACTCTACAATCTGCCTTTAAGGCTTTTGCACCACAGAAACACAGCCTTGTCTAGAATTACAGTCTAATTACATAATTTTGCCATTTACCTCCACCTTAATCTTGCAGAGAAAGATGATCAACTGAAATACCATCTATTTACTGGCCTGTCTTGTTAAAGAACTAAGAAAGAAGGAACGCTTTTTCCATTGAGTATGCATTTGTCTTACCAAATATTGGTCCCTTTGCCTTTTTGTCATACTTGGTTCATTGATCTTTATAGGCAAATTTATTGGGGCTAACCTCAGCTAGTTACTAGTTATCATTACACTAATATGTTCCTAATTAATAAAAAAACCTATAACAATTCACTTGGGAAGAGACAAATCTTGTTCCGTTCTTCAGCTGAAACATGGAGCTGGAATATGTTTCATCAACTAAGGAGAATGAATAGTTGCAAAAAAAACTGAGGAGGATGAATGCTTATATACATTACCTATAAAACAAAAAGGGGAGATTTTTCCATATTACTGGGCCAATGAGCCTCGAATGCCATATTACCTAGTTTTTCTAGGCTCATGTCATATAACTTTGTTTCTGGACTTTGTCTTCCCATTTTGCCTTCACAGACTAAACTTTAACCTTAAAATACTTTATGTTTTACCCGCCTTGATCCACACCCCATTTTACACCAAGAAGTACTTATGACCGAGTGACAAATTATTTTTTGCAAATTCGTCATTAGAATTTTAGATATCTTCATATGGAGAAATGTAAAACGAAAAAAGAAGAAGAAATTAAGCGAAATAATATTGGTTTCACCACATGCTCTCTCTTTGCAAATTCATCATCCCCACTAGAAGTTATATAATAAAATGTTAGAATATCATCATGAGAAGAAAGCAGAGAAAAAATAAAGAAGGATACTGAAATAAAAGATGATATCCTCATTGAGAGAAGTAGGAGAAAAAAATAAGGAAGCACGCAAAAAGAATGAGAAAAAATGGATAACAAATAAGGGAGATATGACTTGTTGAAGTTTTCCTTCAAATCGTGTCATCGTGTACACGATAGTGGTGTTTGCGTACATGATAGTCATGTACATGATGACACGATGTGATGGTAAACTTCAATGAGTCATATTTCCTTAATTTCTTATCCGTTTTTTCCCATTTTTTTTTCGTGCTTCATTTTTTTTTTTTCTAATTTCTCTCAATGAGGATATCTCAAAATTTTATTACATAGCTTCTAGTAGAGATGATGAATTTCAAAAAAAAGGGAACATGTGGTGAAATCGTTATTATTCTGCTGAATTTTTTCTCCTTTTTTCTTTTGAAATTCTTTATCCACATTAGGTGGTGTCTTAAGATCTGCAAACTATCATCATGTGAAGAAAAAAGGGAAAAAAACGCAAAAAGAATGGGAAAAAGTGGATAAAAAATGATGGAGATATGACTTGTTGAAGTTTGCCTTCAAATCATGTCATCGATGACACGATTTGCCACAAATCTTGTCATCGTATACACGATAGTCATATACACGATAGACTATAATGAGTCATACCTCCCTTATTTCTTATCCTTTTTTTTTCCATTTTTTTATATTTTTCTTTATTTTTTCTCCTCTCTCTCTCCACAAGATATCCCAAAATTTTATTATACAACTTTTAGTGAGAATGATGAATTTATAAAGAGGAAGCATGTAGTGAAATCACTATTATTCATTTTATTTATTCTTTTGAAATTGTTCATACCAACTAGGTAGTGTTTTAAAATCCTTAAGATATCATCATGAGAAGAAAGAGGAGAAAAAAAATAAAAAAACACACAAAAAGTATGGGAAAAAATGAAAAAAAAAAAAGGAAAATATGACTCATTTAAGTTTGCCATCAAATCATGTCATAATGTACACGATAGCCGTGTTAGTATACATGACTATCCTAGAACTCTAAACCCTAAACCCTCGTGTACACGATGACATGATTTGTGGCAAATTGTGTCATCGATGATACGATTTGATAGCAAACTTCAACGAGTCATATCTCCTGTATTTTTTATCTAATTTATCCATTTTTTTGCGTTAATTTTTATTTTTTCTCATCTTTCTCCTTATGAGGATATCCTAAAATTTTATTATACAATTTTTAGTGGGAATGATGAATTTATAAAGAGGGAGCATGTGGTAAAGCCGCTATTATTCCACTTCAATTTTTTTTCTGTTTTCTTTTGAAGTTGTTCATTCCCACTAGGTGGTGTCTTATTATCCTTAAGCTCTTATCATGAGAAGCAAAAACTGAAAAAATAAATAAGAACACAAAAAATGGGCAAAACTGGATAAGAAACAAAGGCGATATGACTCGTTGAAGTTTCCCATCAAATCGTGTTAAGCTCTCATCATGAGAAGCAAAAAAGAAAAAAATAAATAAGAACACAAAAAATGGGCAAAACTGGATAAGAAATGAAGGCGATATGCATGATTTGATGGGAAAATTCAACGAGTCATATGTCTCTTATTTCTTATATATTTTTATCCATTTTTTATATTTTTTCTCCTCTTTCTCCCCATGAGGATATCTCAAAAAATTATTATATAACTTCTAATGGGAATGATGAATTTGCAAAGAGGGAGCTATGGTGACGCCGCTATTATTCCGTTTCATTTATTCTTTTTTTCTTTTGAAATTGTTCATTCCCACTAGGTGGTGTTTGATGATCTTTAAGCTATCATCATGAGAAGAAATAGGAGTAAAAATAAAGAAGAACAAAAAAAGAATGGGTAAAAATGGATAAAAAATGAGGGCGATATGACTCGTTGAAGTTTCCCATCAAATCATGTCATTGATGACATGATTTGAAGGCAAACTTCAACGAGTTATATTTCCCTTATTTCTTATCCGTTTTCGCCTATTCTTTTTACGTTCTTCTTTATTTATTCTCTTTTTTTCTCCCTACGAGAATATCCCAAAATTTTATTACATAACTTCTAGTGGGAATGATGAATTTGCAAAGAGGGAACTTGTGGTGAAACTGCTATTATTCTGCTTTATTTCTTTTTTTTTTTTTTTAAATTATTCATCCCGGCTAGGTGGTGTCTCAAAATCCTTAAGCTATAATCATGAGAAGAAATATGAGAAAAAATAAAGAAGAACGCAAAAAGAATGAATAAAAATGAATAAGAAATGAGAGAGATGATTCGTTGAAGTTTGCCTTCAAATCGTGTCATCGATGACACGAATTTTGGCACACTATCGTGTCCCTATTTTTTATCCATTTTTTCCCATTGTTTTTGCATTTTTCTTTATTTTTCCTCCTCTTTCTCCCTACGAGGATATCCCAAAATTTTATTACATAACTTTTAGTGAGAATGATGAATTTGTAAAGATAGAGCATGTGGTGAAGCCGCTATTATTCTGCTTCATTTCTTTTTTTTTTGAAATTAATCATTCCCACTAGGTGGTGTTTGATCATGAGAAGAAAAATGAGAAAAAGTAAAGAACACAAAACGAATGGGAAAAAATGGATAAGAAAATAAAGGAGATATGACTCGTTGGAGTTTGCCTTCAAATTGCGTCGTCGCCACAAATTGTGTCATCATGTATACGTTTGTGGTGTTTGTGGACACGATAGTTATGTACACGATGACACAATTTGATGACAAACTTCAACGAGACATATTTCTCTTATTTTCTTATTCATTTTTGCCCATTTATTTTGGTGTTCTTCTTATTTTTTTTATCCTCTTTCTCCCAATGAGGATATCTCAAAATTTCGTTACACAACTTCTAGTGGGGGTGATGAATTTAAAAAGATAGAGCAGGTGGTGAAGCCGCTATTGTTCCGCTTCATTTCTTCATCTAATAGAATTTTATGGTTTTTGAGGGTGATGAATGGTTATTCTTCAATTCGGTTTACAAAGTGAGAAATTAGCTCAAGTTGTGCATAAAGAGAAACATAATAGCAATGATAGAAAATTTATAACTCCATCCACACATCTTTGATTTTGATTATTCCAATTGTATATTAAAGTTCAAGAAGTTAGCTTTCCAACTTTACTGACGGTTTGAAAATCGGACTTCGGAGTAAAAAGTTATGGCTATTGTAAAATTGATGCACCGTGCAGATTTCTTAGAGCCCTGCGATTGATCACGACTATTTTGCGATCAATCGCAAGGGGCTGAAAAGTCGAGAAAATGCCCACGCTTTGGATAGGTTTGGGGGCAGTCAATGTCATTTGGAGGGCTCTATTTAAGGTTATTTTGGGCTTGGATTTGGGTGTACTTGGGCTCCCATTTTGGGAGTTCTTGGTTCCAATTCAAGAGGGTTTTAACTTGTTTCCAAAAGGAGGAAGGAGAAGGAGAAAGACAAGGAAATTTGAAGGCCATTGAAGATGAAGATTCAAGCTTGCCCCTTTGCACTTCCTAGCATGAGTGGCTAGACCCTAGTCATAGGGCTTTGATAAAGTCATTGGATTAGCTCTTTGTATTCCTATCTTTGCTTTAGATTTCATCTTGTGTATGAACAATTGCATGATTGAGTAAAGTTGCGACTTTTAGGGCTTAATGTATTCATTAAATTTCTATGACTAATTATTTTTGTGCTTCAATGACTCTACATGGTATTGATATTCACTTTCCTTTGTGTACTTGTGCTCTCATTGGGAAGTTTCATGCAATAGTTTTGATGTGGTAGTAGAGGAATTTAGATGAGTTATTCTTTGTGGGATAATCTATGCGAATAAGTAGATTAGTGTAGATGGGTTATGCTTGTTAGATAGTTCAAGTTATTGAGAGTCTACTATTATCTTATTGAATGCTTTCGATGGGTTAGTTAGGAACATTGGTTTCATGCACAAGATGGGTCTCAATCAAGGGTACGAATGCTTATTTGTGAGTCTAATGTTGCTCAAAAACCCAATCTTGTTTTAGAATTTGATAGTCCTCTGACCCTGTAGATTCGACACCTGCTATACTTGCCCATACTCGTATGGACTCGTATACTTGCAAGGTTTAAAATTTAAAACAATCACGGCTTACATTACTAGTTTACTGCAAATCCTCAACAAATGTATTACAAATTGGAGCCTGATGGAATTGATATTGATGAATTTATGGAAGGTGGTCTTGCTCTTTATGGACCAAATAGAAGTGATGAAACCGGGAGGATTCTAGTTTATTCCTACCTTTTTGGTTAGTACATAAAACTGGAATTGGATGGAAGTTTTGTAGCCTATGAATGGAATGGTGCTATATGGAACTATGTTGGTAATCTCTTTTCCTTAGGACCACCATGTGGGTCTCTTATGGTTTGTGGATATTATGGAATCTGCTTAGGAGGGGTGAACTTGTGCCATTGTCCAGGAGTCTTCAAAAATATTTTAGGCAAACAAAAGCAAATAATAGCAATTTTGGATGCTATGCTGTAAACCCTTTGACTTTTAATGCTACCAAGCATCACCAATTTCTACATCTTGAAAATGTTTACTATTTAATGTACATAGATGAGAATGCCCCTGCTATGAAAGGAACAGATGAGGAAAGCTGCAAGGACGCCTGCTTGAGCAACTACTCCTGCAAAGCTTATGTGTACATGAGGAACGTAGCATTGGATAAATAAATCTTTCCTGAGTACCAAAATCCTACTCTTGATTGGGAAACCAGGCAACAAACAATCCTTGGCATAGCGAAACGTCTATCATATCTTCATGAAGAATGCTCAAAGAAAAGAAAATAATTCATTTTGACATCAAACCCCAAAACATCCTCTTGGGCGGCAAGTTGAACGCTAAGATTTCGGACTTTGGATCCTCTAAAGTGATGGGAAAGGATCAAAGTCCTGTATTAACTATGCTAAGGGAAACCTTGGGGTACTTGGCTCCAGAGTGGTTGAAAATTCAAGAATAACAGAGAAAGCTGATGTCTACAGCTTTGGTTTAGTCATTATAAGAATAGTTTGTGGAAGGAAAAATTTGGATTATTTACGGCCAGAGGAGAATGTGCATTCTTAATCTCCTGAAGGGAATCCCAGAAGATGATTGATACAGTCCTATTTATGCATGCCTAGATACAACCTTAACTTATTTTTTTAATACATGTATTTTTTTATATGATAAGTAAGTGTAGTATGTGTAATATGTAAACACGTTGTGGGAAGTAGTTAATAAGTCTGGTGTGGTAGTAGTTATCCAACAGGGTAGTGGTGTAACTGCCAGGTCAGGGACGACGGAGTCTGTTAAAAGGTCGTACTGTGATGTAAAGGTTGTTGATGAATTTACTCTAAAATTGGACCTTGTTCCAAGAGGTCTTGGCTCTAAGAAAACCTACGTTTTTTTATCTTTTCATGGCATTTCATGCTTCCCAGTTCGTATGTTAGAAAAAAAGTTCACATCAATGATAGGGGATGAGAGTAAAAGGCCTTCAATGTCAAAGGTGATGAAGGTGTTGGAAGAAATGATGGGTATGGTATCATACTTAGATTACAATATTGCCAGCTCTCCTAAAAATAGTGAATTGTGAAGCTTATGTTACCATTTTCAGTTCAATGGCATCGTCGGTTTTGTTTGGACTTAGGTGAAGAATTTTTTTGCCGCTTTCCTGGATGTAAATTTGAATTCTGCAAAAAAAAATTCTTTCACTTTTTTTTGCTCCTACAGTGTTACTTTTTTTTATTTATCTTGACCTAGGTGATGTAATCTTGTTCAATGCAGTAGGAAGATGCTTTATCTAGGTTGCCATTTAGAAAATAAGAACCAATAAGTGGGATGATGGATAACAGATGTTGCTTGAAACCTGATGGGAATTCACTAGGTTGATGCTGGTGTTCAAACCTGAAGGCAGAGCATCGTGGCTTTCAAATTGTCACAACTTCCTTTTGCATAGCATCAAATATCTCTGGCTTCTTTATTAAACTTTCGATGCTCAATTAAGAGGAATAATTGATATTTATATACCCGGATTGAAAACCTGGATATTAAGTGTCCATTCCGTTTTTTCAAATGAACTAAATTCCAGTTAAGTGCCTATTTGGTTTTTACATCACATTCTGCTCTATGGTAATACTGCTAGTATGAACAATAGACCTCTGGTTAGGTGGCTCGTTCTTGATTGGCAACATGTTATCCACTGTCATGAAAGAGCAATTTTTTTTGTCACAAATGTAAGAATATTTAGTGCCACTATCATATAAAATGGAATCCTTGAGCTCACCTATGATGGAAACCTTGTCTTGAAGGATGAGGATGGAACGGTGGTCTGGTTCAGTGGCACAACTAATAAGAATGTTGCAGGTTTTAGCATCATGGATACAGGAACTCTGGTAATACTTGAAAGGAAGATGTAATGGTTTGGCAATCTTTTGATCATCCAACTGATACTTCGCTTATTGAGCAGTGGCTGGTTGCCGGCCAGCGGCTCAGTGAGTCTAATTGGACTACAGGTAACTTGTACATGGAATTTAGTCAGCATGCATTAGGTGCTTTTGTTCATTTAAATCGTCCCCAGATGTATATCACTTTCGGCGACTATAGCTTTGATACATTGGAATTATCGAATGGTAGCTTGAGACTTTTCACAAGAATGGAGAATGATGTTGGCAAGATTTATAATATGCCCTCCCCATCATCAGTTCAATTCTTGAGAGTGGATTCAGATGGGCATTTCAGGCTCTATGAATGGAATAGATATGAGTGGAAGGTGATGAATGACTTCTTTTCCATTTATCTTTTTGGTGATTGCAATTATCCAACAGTCTGTGGGACCATGGGATATGCTCAAATGGACAGTGTGCCTGTCCCAACGGTTTAGATGGTCAATCTCCTTACTTTGAACCAATAAACGATAGGCAAGTCAACTTGTGGTGCAGAGAGGTGACTCCTTTGTCTTGTGAACAGTCACAATATCATCATCTTCTAAATCTTAATAATATATCCTATTTCAACCATATTGATGCCAATGCAGCAAGCATGGTGGGAATAGACATGGAAACCTGCAAGAAAGCCTGTCTAAGAAATTGCTCCTGCAAAGCTGCTCTTTTTAATTACGATTACAATGTTACTTATGGAAATTGCTACTTACTATCACAGGTATTTTCACTTCAAAACATGCAAGAGCATTCAACTATTCAATCAGCTGCATTATTAAAGGTGAAAACTGTACTGAAGCAAACTATACAGACAAAAACTACACACAAAGTGAAAAGATCTAAGACTAAAGTTCTAGTTATAATTAGCATTGTAAGTTCACTTGTCACAATACTTGTGTGTGAAGACGAAATTATATGTTACCAAAGAAAAGGAGGAGCAATATTTTGATAATCTTCTAGATATGCCAATTAGATTTACCTATGAAGATTTGAAATCAATGACAGATAATTTTGATAGAAAGCTTGGAGAAGGAGGATTCAGAGCTGTTTTTAAAGGGGCCGAAGTTGATGGTACTTAAATTGCAGTGAAACAGTTGGACAACATTAGCCAAGGGACAAAGGAGTTTCTAGCAGAGGTAAAATATATAGGACGTATTCAGCACTTTAATCTCGCAAGTGATATATATACTTAAATTATGCATTTCATTAGCTCCAAAACTTATGTTTATGTTAGTATTTGAATAGGTTAGTGATACTTTAATGTTGTTTTTATTATTTTGTAGGAGAATAAAGTTGCATTCCTTTTGGCATAAGAAGAGGGAAATAAGAAGAAATTGCATGGCAAAATAGTGTGCGATCGATCGCCAAACATACGCGATCGATCACCTGACCCAAAGAAGAACTGCGAGATGACTGCGCGATCGATCACCACCCTTCTTGATTGATTGTAAGTACTGTAATTTTTGAAACAACAGTTTGCGATCGATCGCTACCAAACTGAGTGATCGCTGTATGAAGAGACCAAGCCGAACGATCGTAGGAGGAAACAGTGAAAATGCGATGGAAATATGTGATCGATCGGGGAGTGATCGATCGAAAAAATGCAGCGATCGATCGCCGTATACGAAAAACTAAAACAGAACCTTTTTCAGGTCGGATTTGGAGAGGGGTTTCGTGGCTTTATTACCCTTCCTATATAAGCCTTAAGGAAGGTTGAGAACAGGACGTCTTGGGAGTCTTGGAGAGTTCTTTTGGGAGTTTTGTGATGGCTAGAGAAGAGGAGAGAAAACGAAGAAGACGAAGAAGATGATAAAGATGAAGACGTGTGTTTCTTCTCTAATACTTGGCTAAACTACTTCCAAGGCATAGATGAAGCTCGATTAGATTGGTTTTGTCATTTCTTTCTCTATTCTTGTTTAGTTGATGTTTGGATCTTCATTATATTAGCATTGCTAGTTCATTGAGATTTCTTCTATGTGCTCGAGAGAGGCTAGGATAAATTTTGTGAATTTTAATCCAATGAATGCTTGCGTGTCCAAGAGGAACGTATGCAGACTAAGGTGTTATTTATGAATAAAGTTTCATTGATTCTATGCTCGAGAGAGATAGTGTCACAATTCATTGTTTTAATTGTCTTATGTGTTTATGTCCGAGAGGAGTAGGTATTATATTTTGAATTGATAGCATATGTCTGAGAGGAATACGGTAATCACATCGACTAAGAGCTTTACACGAGAGAGAGAGAAAGAAGATAAAATCATTTTAACTAGTGGTGGATTTGAAGCCTTGGTATTTCTCCATATTAGTACAACTCATTTTAAGCGTCCCTATGGTTCGTCAACCCTAAGTACTCACTTTAGTACAATTGCCTTGTGCACTTGCAAGGGTTTAATATTTTAAACGATCAAGTTTTTGGCGCTGTTGCCGGGGACGATGTAGAATAGTTTAATAAATTCTTAGAGTAGTTAGAGTAGTTTAGTTTCGTTTTAATTTAGTTTACATTGTAGAAGCCTAATCGTGTTTTGCTTTTTGTGTAGGACTAAGAGAAGACTTGGATTTCTCGCCTTCCTTCGTTTGCATTCTCTTACCTTTTTTTAGTGTAATTTTGGGCGTTTGGTGTTTTCCCTTTTCTTTCTGTGACTGCATACTTGTGCTAGTTGTGGCTATTAGGGTGCTAGTTGTCGATATCTAGGATTGATGTGTGCTAGTTGTGGATTTTAGGATTGTTACAGGTATTGCTTGTGCTTGTGTGATTGTGCATGCATGGTCGTCATTCCCTGAACACTGACCTCGCCATTTTTTATCTTGACCGTGAGTGCCCGCCTAGAATCCGTAGAGTCAGTAGAAATCTGATCCCTGAACTCCATTCAATGGCTCACAACATGAATACTGGGGGTGGGAATGGCCTTAACCAAAATCCGGTAGTGCCCCATGCTCGCACTTTATAAGACTACTACTGTCCCACAACCTACACCTCCCCATCCTGCATCCTATTGCCTGATAATGTGGCCAATTTTGAAATCAAGTCCATGAGAGATGGGAGAGAATGAAAGCCCTACTTAGGTCTTGTACTCACCATGATGTGCCCAAATGCAACTTGTCAGAGATTCCATGAGGGTGTGTGTGATCAACATAAAATCTTAATTGATACCTCATGTGGAAGCACATTCATAAAGAAAATACCAGATGATGCCTGAGAACTATTAGAGGACTTGAGTAAAAATTCCCTTCATAGTGCAACTCTGTATAGATCCGAAGGCCATTTACCCAGCAGGAATGCTTCAAGGGGAGGCATGTATGACTTGAAAGCCACGGGAAGTCTAGAGCACTAGGTAGCATCCTTGACAGAGAGTTTTGACCGGTTTTTTCTCGCAGTCGCCACCCTACACTCAAACCTCTTAAGACGTTTGCACCATCTGTGCACGCCCCATGCATACCATTGATGACTGCCCTTCAGCCTCGTAATATCCCGACTTAGTGTAGGAGCATGTCAATGCCACACAGACTTTTCTCAGAGCCACCAACAACCCATACTCCAACACGTATAATCCTAGATGGCGGAATCACCCTAATTTTTCATGGAGGCAACCTAACCCAGGGCCCACTCTAAATCAGGCCCCAGACAGGATCTCCCAAGCCAACCATTGCCCTATCAAACTGCCTCTACTCCTCAGTTTGGCCAATCCAATAGGCGACCTACCTTGGAAGATCAAATGAGCCAAATGTTAGCCACCCAGTCTACCCTTCTTTCGGCCTTAACCGAAATTAAAATTGAACAAAAGAAAATGAGAGGTGAGCTACGTACCCAAGCCCAACTTGTCCATTCTCATACCCAGTCCATTGCCAAAATAGAAACACAGTTAGGACAACGGGCCCAATCCATGAGTAAGAGGGAAGTAGGTACCTTGCCAAGCGAACCCCAGCAAAACCCTAGAGGCCAGTTTGTAGTTGAGGGTTCCTAATACCCCAACAAGCAGGTGCAAGCCGTAACTACCCTGAGGAGCGGCAAACAAATTGACAATCGGGTTAGGGACTTGTCCATAGGTACCTCAAGTGAGAAGACCTCCCTTGAGACAGTTAGAAAACTTAGTCCAACTAAAACTGTGCCCGTTAGTTCTCCACCCCAGCAGGAAGTCCTCACAGAGGCCAAGAACGAAAGATCCTATATCCCTAGAGCACCAATCCCACAATGCCTTAACAAACCCTCCCACTCATTTAGCAAATCCCACCAAAGAATGGAGGAGATGCTAGAGGTATTTAAGCAGGTTAAAATTAATTTTCCATTATTAGATGCTATAAAGCAAGTGTTAGCTTATGCCAAATTTTTGAAGGACCTTTGTACCCAAAAAGCCAAAGCCAAAGCCAAAGCCAAAGCCAATGTGACCCAAAAGGTCTTCCTGACTGACCAGGTGAGTTCCCTGTTGACGTGTGACCTTCCACCTAAGTATAAGGACTCAGGTGTCCCTGTTGTTTCCATTGTTATAGGTGATCATACCATCAGCCGGGTGATCGTTTAAATATAAAACCCTTGCAAGTGCACAAGGCAATTGTACTACAGTGAGTATTAAGAAGGGTTGTCGAACCTTAGGGACGGATGAATGATTTACCAAATTCAAGAGAAAATAGCAATATTGATTATAGGCTAAGAAAGCAATGAACTTTTAACTAAACTAAGTGAGAATTAATCAATGTGGAGAAGACCAAGGCTTCGAATCCACCACAATAAACTAGTGTATCATGTCTCTCTCTCTTTTGTAAAGAATTCCAATTGGCTAGCATATTCCTCTCGGACATACACTTGTCAACTCAAAATATAGTGCTCTCCTCTCGGACGTAACACACAAGCAATTAAAATATGAAATTGTGATTTATTTCTCTCGAGTATAAACCAATGAAACTTTATTGATATATAACACCTCAGTCTACTCACGTTCCTCTCGGATACGCAAGTATTCTTTGGATTGAAACTTACAAGAATTCACTCTTGTCTTTCTCAAGCACAAAGAACAAACCTTTAATGAATTAACAATGATTACACAATAAAATCCATACACCAACTAGAGTAAAAATATAAGATAAGAGAAAAGAAACTACACAACTAGATTATTGGGCTTTATCTACGCCTTGGAAAAGTGTTTAGCCTCGCATCGGAAGAGAAATCACCATTGTGTTCTTCATGTTCTTCATCTTCTTCTTTCCTTTGCTTTAGCCTCCAATTTAGCTCTAAAGTCTCCAAGGGTTGGTCTCCAAGATAGCCCAAAACGTTCTCTCATAAGGCTTATTTATAAGAGTGAAGAAAAACCACGAAGTTCCCTTCCAAATCCGAGTCGAAATAGGTCTTATTTCGGTTTGTCGCATATGGTGATCGATCGCTACATATTGCCGATCATTTGTCTACCGATCGATCGTAATTCCTTCGTTATTTCCCCCCATCGATCGTTTTGCCGATCGACACCGTATGATACCGATCAATCATAGTTACTATCTTGCGCGATTGAAAAAATTCCAGTAGATACGATCGATCATTTCCTTCAATACACTACTTTTGCGGTTGAGGCGATCGATCGCATTGATATCCGATCGATCGTAGTTGCTGTTCATGAATTTCAAATGTCTATAATTTTTCGTTTCGAACTCCGATTGCACGTAGTTGGTGGCATTGGAAAGCTGACTTCTTGAAATTTAACATGAAGCTTGAATCAGTTCAATCCGACATTTATACACGAAGTTATGATGATTTAACCATTTGAGTTACTTTTTTCCTCATTTCTGTGTATGACTCTTGTTTCCTACAAAAACAAAAAACTATATTAAAGTAGTAGTTATTCTAATCAAACACTAGCATAATCATAAGTTTAGGAGATAATAAAATGCATATTTCATGTGTAGATCACCGGGCCCTCTTGGATTAAGGGGCCAGTGTGAACCTCCTTCCCTATTCCATTTATGAACAACTTGGTCTAGGAGATTTACAGCCCACTTCAGTCACTTTTTAGTTAGTAGACAGATCTATCTGGAGACCTAGACTGTTGATAGAGGATGTCCTTGTTGGACTTGATCGGTTTTACTGCCATGTCGATTTTGTTGTCTTAGACATGGAACCAGTAGCCAACTCCAAGTGCCAGATACCAGTTATCCTGGGGCGCCCTTTCCTTGCCACAGTCGATGCCATTATAAACTGTAGGCCATGGCTTATAGATGTCTCATTTGGGAATATGAAAGTCAAGCTTAATATCTTTAGTGCTTCCCAACAACCCTCTAGTGAAGATGAATGCCTTGTGGTGGATGAGCTTGATGCCCTAGTGCAGGAATTCCTACCCTTCGCTGTGCTCAGAGATGCTCTAGAGTACACCCTCTTTTACAATTGGCTAGATGCTTATGAGGGCACCCCTGTCCTTGAGGAGGTACATAACCACTTAGTGGTGACCCTACACTCTGAATCCTTCCCCTGGAGACCCCGTCCCGAACTTCTACCTGTGTCCACTACCCCACCATTGAAACCCTCTATTGAGTCCCCACCCAAGCTTGAACTGAAACCCCTTCCTAGCTCCCTGAAATATGCCTTTCTAGGACCCAATGATACTCTTTCTGTTATCATATCCTCCAGCCTCTCTAGTCTGCAGGAAACCCAGTTGTTACAGATCCTTACTATCCATCGGAGAGCTATAGGATGGACAATGACTGTCCTACGTGGTACCGACCCCTCTATCTATATGCATAAGATTCACCTTGAGGACCAGGCCAAACCATCTAGGGAGGGGCAGAGGCGTTTGAACCCACACATGAGGGATGTTGTGATGAAAGAGGTAGTAAAACTTTTAGATGCTGGTATCTGATCGTTTAAAATTAAAACCCTTGCAAGTGCACAAGGCAATTGTACTACGGTGAGTATTAAAGGGTTGTCGAACCTCAGGGACGGATTAATCTTTTGTCAAATTCAAGAGAAGAAAGTTACAGTTTTTGTTTAGTCTAAATAAAGCTATGAACTTTAACTACTAAGCTGAATTTTAATCAATGCAGAGAATTATCAAGGCACTGAATCCACCACTAGACATGCAATTACTACTCTCAATTATTATTAAGCATGCATTGACATGAAAAGGTAATTCGTGTTCTTGATCGGACACACGAATTACTAATGAATTCACTAACGTTCTTGATCGGACACGAAAGTTCATCCACTATTGTGTAATCAATCATATCCTTGATCGGGCATAGAATCAACACAACTCTATTATAATGCAATTAATCTTATCCTTGATCGGGCATAAAATCAATCACAATATCTAATTTCATTCATAATCAATCAAGTCTATGATCAATCACTCAAACAAATATTCATGAAATCGCATTAAGCATGAATCATAATCAACTTTATAGAATTAAACTATCAAGAGTAGCAATACACATCTAGGGCTTCATCAAGCCTTGACAAGGAATTTAGTTACACATAGAAAGAGAGAAAAGAAAAGCCTGTTTATGTAAATCCATCGTCATGATTCCTTCTTCTTCTTTGCTTCGAAAGACTTTTTCTCTTTCTCCTCTCTAGCCTCCAAAGGTTGAATATGTGGTGCCCAAAACGTTCTCCCATATGACCTATTTATAATAGTGAAGAGAAACCACGAAGTCCCCTTCCAAATCTAAGTCGAAATAGGTCTTATTTTGGTTTGCCGCACACGGCGATCGATCGCTCCGTATTGCCGATCGTTCGCTGGCCGATCGATCGCAATTCCTTCGTTATTTTCCTCCGATTGATCGCTTTACCGATCGACGCCGTATGATACCGATCGATCGTAGTTACTGTCTTCAGCGATTGAAAAATTCCAGTAGATACAATCGGTCGTTTTTAGGTCTGATCGTTCGTTTCCTTTAATACACTGCTTTTGCGGCTGTGGCGATCGATCGCATTGATATCCGATCGATTGTATTTACTATTTATAAACTTCAAATGGCTATAACTTTCTGTCCCGAACTCTGAATTGCGCGTGGTTGGTGACATTGGAAAGCTGACTTCTTGAACTTTAAATGAGACTTGAATCAGTCCAATCCGACATTTGTATATGAAGTTATGATGATTTAACCATTTGAGTTATTTTTTTACCTCATTTTTGTGTATTACTCTTGTTTCCTACAAAAACCAAAAACTATATTAAAGTAGTAGTTATTCTAATCAAACACTAGCAGAAACATAAGTTTAGGAGATAATAAAATGCATATTTCATGTATAGATCACACCCCCAAACTAGGATTTTACTAGTCCCTAGCAAAACAAAAACAAATCAAAATGAAACAATCAAACTAAGGAACTAATGCATAAAAGTAAACACCACTTTCGTAGGGAATACGATTACATTGAGCGTATGCAATAAGCCGCTAAACCTCTAGGTGTCCCTAGTAGGACGAGTGTTGTCTCGTGAGGGTTTGCAGCCATGCTACCCAGAAACATGTATTTATTACTCTAATTAATCCTAAGTGGAAAAACAAAGCAAAAATAAAACATTGCAAAACACACAAACCTATTATCCCGACAAATGCAAAATACAATGCTTAAGAGAATTAACCACACGTACTTGGTTTATAATCAACAGGAATATAGAAGCCGTCAAGTAAGTGGTTTTATTCCACACTTTCAACTTGGAAATTTCTGCTCAAATATTATATAGCATGATAACATAAATAGTAGAAAGTGTAGAACATTGTAGCAATACATTCTAAATTTCTGTTTATACAGATCCAGTGTTACCCATTAACCAAAGAACATCAGAATCTACATAGTCATCGTAATCTTTAGGTTCATGATAGCACAGATCTGCGCGCCTCCTTCGGGTCCAACATTCTAGATTTGAGAGGATAATATACCATAGACTTTTTTTTCTTTTTTTTTCTTTTTCGCTAGGACTGTGTAAGGCCTGACTTCAAGATGCTTAGGTTTAGCAATGACTCAGGCCAATGACTCCCAACCAATTTGGCTTAGGGCATTAGGTTTTAAGAGACCGCTTCGGGACCCGAGCATCAGCCTAAGTTAATCCTATAAAGTCAAGCAGTCCCTTTCTTTCATTTTGTTTTCATTTTTTCGCATTTTCATTTTCAGCACATATATTTTCAAGCACATCTTTATTTTGTCCAGGCTGTATTATACTCTCAACTTATTTCCGGTTCCAATCCCTTGCCATAGCCAAGTAAATGGTCTATCATGATTTTTTAAGCTCAACAGACAACTACACATCATCCAATGACTAAGAATAAAGTCATCCCACTGAAGATTAGTATTCAACAAATTTCTAGATAGTATTACTTTATGTACTAGTATGTGAGTGAGTTTTCTTAGTTTAAGCACCTGTTCCAAGAAGACTGTAACAGAAAGATATGCTCAGTTTAGTGTATCTATCCTCCAGTATACTTACTCACACTTCCAATGAAAATTAATCTCTTAAGAATTGTAACATGCATTATTACGGGATAAACTATCAAAACCTAAGAAAAAGTACTAATAAACAACCTAAAAACTAATCAAAATTTTTTTTTTATGAAAGTAATATTCCCTCCCCCAAACATATTATGAACATTGTCCTCAATGTGAACAAAATATAGCATGATAGTGAGCATATAACAAAGAAAATAAGAAAAGGAGAGAATAGACCTGAATACGTGGGTTGCCTCCCACCAAGCGCTAAGTTTAACGTCTTCTGCCAGACTGGGCCAGGATCATTCTGTTTGGTCTGGATCATCCATGTAGACAACCACTGCATCCATGTCAGCAACAGTCTCCAGATAAGGTTTCAATCGGTGGCCATTTACTTTGAATGTACTCCCATTTGTTGGATTGTGAATATCCACAGCGCCATGAGGGTAGACATTTTTCACAATAAAAGGTCCATACCACCGAGAACGAAGTTTCCCAGGAAATAGATGTAGCCGTGAATGGTAAAGTAATACTTTCTGGTCAGGCTGAATAGATTTCCTGGAAATCATCTTGTCATGTACAGCCTTGGTCCTCATTTTGTAGAGTTTTGTATTCTCATATGCCTCAAAGCGCATCTCCTCTAACTCACTCAATTGAAGTCTTCGCTGCTCACCGGTTTTATTTTTATCGAAGTTGTATGCCTTAATAGCCCAATAAGCCCGGTGTTCCAACTCAACAGGTAAATGGCAAGCTTTGCCATATACCAATCTATAAGGAGACATACCGATAGGGGTCTTGAAAGCTGTCCGGTAGGCCCATAATGCATCATTCAGTCTCAAGGACCAATCCTTCCTATCGGGGCGAGCCGTCTTCTCCAGAATCTACTTGATTTGGCGATTGGAGACCTCCACTTGGCCACTCGTCTGAGGATGATATGGTGTGGCAACCTTGTGGGTGACAGAGTATTTCTTGAGCAGAGTTTCAAAAGACCTGTTACAAAAATGAGAACCTCCGTCACTAATGATAGCACGAGGAGTTCCAAACTTGCTAAAAATTTTAGATTTCAGAAATTCCAGCACAACTTTATGATCATTGGTCCTAGTGGCAACAGCTTCAATCCACTTAGACACATAATCCACAGCAACAAGAATATAAGTATGACCAAAAGATGGTGGAAAATGTCCCATAAAATCAATACCCCAAACATCAAATAAATCAACAATCAAAATAGGTTGTAGGGGCATCATATTCCTTTTTGACAAAGCTCCTAGTTTTTGACACCTATCGCAAGATTGACAATAAGCATGGGCATCTTCCTCCCACCGAAGTGTCTACCACAGGCATGAGAGTGACAAAAAGATAGGATGCTATGAAACTCACTCTCAGGGACACATCGTCTTATGACTTGGTCAACACATATCTTAAACAGGTCAGGGTCATCCCAGTAATAATGTTTGACTCGAGAGAAAAATAAGTCTTTATCATGTTTAGACCAAAAGGTTGGGATTTGACCCACAGCAAGATAATTCACAATATGTGCAAACCAAGGTGGAGATGTAGTGGAGACAGCAAAGAGCTGCTCATCAGGGAATGAATCTCTTAGAGGGTCATGGCTATGTAGATCAGGAATAAGAATTCTGGATAGATGATCAGCCACGACATTCTCAGAACCCTTTTTATCTTTAATTTCAAAATCAAATTCCTGCAGGAGTAAAATCCAACGAATCAGCCTCGGCTTGGCATCCTTCTTTGAAAGAAGGTATCACAAGGCTGCATGATCAGAGAAGATGATGATTTTACTACCCAGGAGATAGGACCTGAACTTATCCAATACAAACACAACAGCAAGCAACTCTTTTTTGGTGGTGGTATAATTCAATTGTGCATCATTGAGTGTCTTGCTCGCATAATAGATAATATGAGGAATTTTGTTTATGCGTTGGCCTAACACTGCTCCTATTGCAAAATTCGATGCATCACACATTATCTCGAAGGGCAGTGTATAATCAGGAGGCTTAATGATAGGGGAGCTAAAGAGGAGGGTTTTGAGCTTTGTAAAAGCATCTTTACACGAATCATCAAAGTCAAATGGCACGTCTTGACCTAGAAGATGACATAGTGGACGTGATATCTTGCTAAAATCTTTGATGAATCGACGATAAAACCCTGCATGGCCAAGGAAAGACCGTATTTGCTTAACTGATGTAGGTGGTGGTAAATTAGCAATCAGGTCAACCTTGGCCTTGTCAACCTCTATACCCCTTTTTGATATAACATGTCCAAGCACAATCCCCTGTTGAACCATAAAGTGGCTCTTTTCCCAACTTAACACTAAGTTTGTTTCCTCACAACGTTTTAAAACCAAAGTAAGATTGTATAAGCAATCATCAAAACAAGTGCCAAACACCGAAAAATCGTCCATGAAGACTTCCAAAAATTTATCAATCATGTCGGAAAAGATGGACATCATGCATCGCTGAAATGTAGCAGGGGCATTGCAAAGACTAAAAGGCATCCTACGATACGCAAATGTACCGAAGGGGCATGTAAAAGTCGTTTTTTCCTAATCCCCTGGAAAAATTGGCACTTGGTTATAGCCGGAGTATCTAAAAAGTAATAAAACTCTTGGCCCGCTAATTTTTCTAGGATTTGGTCAATGAATGGGAGAGGGAAATGGTCCTTACGGGTGTTAGAGTTCAGCTTCCTATTGTAACATCCGAAAAATTAGTAAGTATCTTAAAACTGAAATTTGACCCTCTTAATGATTGATTTGACAGTGTGGTGCATTTTTTAAATTAAAGTTGGTGAGAAGAGCTTTCCAACGACACCAATTTTGTGTGATTTGGAGTTCGGAGTAAAAAGATATGGGAAATTGAATAAACTCGATCGATCGCACTGAAAACGATCGATCGGCTTATGGAACACGATCGATCGGCTTCGATCGGCTACGATCGGCGCCATCGTGCAGTTTGTAAACAGCGCAGGACGATCGATCGCCGTATTGCACGATCGATCGCCAGTTGCGGTTTGGCGAATTCTAACCTAATTTTGAGGCGGATTTGATTGGGAAAGATGTCATATCCTAACTAGACTTGTATTGCACGTTCCTAGGGTGATTTAGGGACTCTCCCATTGGTGGAAAGTGCCCAAGATATGGTAGAATTGATTGGGCAAAGATCTTCTAAAAACTCTATATAAACCCATAGAGTCTAGGCTTGTGCTTTTGAAAATTAAACCCTAGAACGTCCAGAGGCTTTCCCCTCTCCTTCCCACGTTCATCCCTCTCTTAGAAGACCTCTTCTTGTGGGAATTGCTCAAGAGCTTGGATCGGGAAGCTTTGAAGGAAGCGGAGGAGACGATCATCGCGTAGAAAGGCGACGTCTTTTGGTGATAAAGAGTAGGATGGTTTTTCCCTCTCTTCTTATTCTTTTTCTCACATTATATGATGAGTGTTCTTACTGATTTCCTTGGAGTATTGCTTTGAATCTTGCGGGATTAATGATTTATGTCTTGTTTTCCATGTGTATTGCGATACATGCATATATGCCTTCATGCTTCATGTCTAGATGGTAAATCAGATCAAAGTTGGATGCTTTATTAATTTTACAGAAGATAAAAGTTCTGATATTGCTTTGATTATGATGTCTAATGATGGAGTCTTATGCTTTAATGATCGTTTTTCTTAAATCGACTTAATTGAAAGATATTATGGTCTAAGATTGTGTTATATGGGGAGAAACATGATAAAAAGGGAATCTTTTGGTAATTATAGTTAATTCCAGGATCTGTAATTAATCTAGGAGGGGAGTACTATCATCTATCATGAGTAAATTATCATCTATAAGTGGTTCGGAATAAGAATATTAAAGTTTAATCATGTGTTTCACTTTCGGCCAGAACTGTTTCTGCACGGACAGTCGACAGTAAATAATTCATAACTAATTCATATGATATCATAAAAATATAAAACCGGTGGGGTTAGAAACGAGACCCACAAGGGTATTCTCAGTAAAAATTTCAGAAGATAACCTTAACTGTACAGTGTCTGGGAGTCGCCGGAAGGGGACTGTTGTGCATAAGACAGTGAGCAGAATCTAAGTGAAAATACTATGTACTTAAGTAAAACCACTTAATAAGATGTGAAGATGATATGACGTGCTAGTAACTAATACTAGACTCTATCCTTATGATTATCACAGTAAGGTTGGGTTATGGTTAATATGATAGATGGGTAATACCTATGCTAAGAAAACCGTAATCGTGTATTTGAAGATAAAGCGCTTGTGTCGGTTTGAGGTTCCATTTGGAATCCAAATCATCTAGGACTCATTAATACCTTGTCTCTGATTTATATATTTCAATAAGACCTATATGAATTTCCATCTAGGGCTGAGCATGAATGCATGTATGGATTGTGTTATTCTCTTTGTGTGACATTCCCACTTATACTCTGTATGTGAGTCTGTTCCGGTGATTGATACCTTATGTGGTTAGAGCGTTGCGGCCTCTATTTCTTTGAATTATTATTCATCATGATTATTTGATTGATTCCTCCACTAGAGGTCTTGCGGGACTTCTCCGGAAGTGGATTCATAGTATGCTCACATTATGCCATTGCTTGATCTTGCGGGGTCACTAATATTTGTGGTACTGCGGTTCCATACTGCCCAAAAAGAGGCAACATACGTACGTTAGATTGTTGACATTACGGAAGGTCTTCAATCTCCGCCCATCGTGTCCGTAAGCACTGGTGGGGCCAGCATCCTAGACGCATGGCAGGGTTCCAAAAAGAGGACCCCTAGGGTGGTTCTGGTATAGTCACTTGCGGGTGATCGGTTCAGCGAGCAGAAATTGTACTCCTTTCACTTTTAATGTCTGGAGCTTTTTAATATGATTATCATTCCCTCCTTACTCATATGTGTAGTAGGAGCCTTATTGTTGTTTTCCCTACTTGCGGGTTGGAATTATTATTGACTAACCTTTCAGGTGTATAAATCCTTGGTTTAGTCCAGATGTTGCGGCATCTTCATAAACCTTTGTTATTCTTATCCTATTCATATTGTTTGTCCTAATTCAGTGGGTTTTTACATCCTACTGAGTGTTTCTATGAAATACTCATGCATCCTCTGATGCAGGCGCAAATGGAAATTGAGATCAGGAAGTTGCAGTAGTGGAGCGGTCGCAGGAGCCGTGAAGATTTAGAGTTTATATTATTTGCTTTGCTTATTTGATGCTTATGACATTTAATGGCAATTGTGTGCCATAGATTTATAGGTTTATTTGATTTGACTTTCTTAAATGGATTTTTATCAGTATTATTAAGTAAATTTCCATTCCATAGTATTCATTAATGTTTGTATGTGTATTGCACTGATTATGGGCATGACCGATTACACATCCTTTTGAGATGATCGTAATTGGTGGTTAAATCGACTGTTCGGTCTCGCGCCCGAGATTCTCTACCTCCAAATGTATATCATTGATTGGCTTCCGCATTCCGATCGAGGTATGGGATTTCGGGGCGTGACACCTATAGTCAATGCACACCCGCCAGCCCGTGGTTTCTCTTATTGGCACAAGTTCACCCTCTGAGTTTGGTTTCACCGTGATGCCCGATTTCTTAGGGACAACTTGGATAGGACTCACCCACTCGCTGTCAGAGATAGGGTATATGATACCTGCGTCTAGGAGTTTCACTATCTCTTTCATCACCGCCTCTCTCATGTGAGGGTTCAACCGTCTCTGCCCCTCCCTAGAAGGTTTGGCCTGGTCCTCCAGGTTTATGCGATGCATGCACACAGAGGGGTCTATACCCCGGAGGTCAGCTACCGTCCACCCTATAGCTCACCAGTGTGTGGTAAGGATCTCCAACAACTGGGCTTCCTGGTCAGTAGATAGGCTAGATGAGATAATCACAGGAAGGGTGTTGTTGGGTCCTAGGAAGACATATTTGAGAGAGCTAGGTAGGGGTTTCAGCTCAAGTGTAGGGGGTGACTCTATGGAAGGTTTTAGTGGTGGAGCGGTGGACACAGGAAGAGGGTCAAGATAGGGTCTCCATGGGGTATGTCTTGGGTGTAGGGCAGCCACTAAATGGTGATGGACCTCCTCAAGGTCAGGTGTGCCCTCATATTTATCGATCTAGTCATAGAAAAGGGTGTGCTCGAGGGCATCTTTAAGCACAACAAATGGAAGGTATTCTTGGACTAGGTCATCGAGGTCGTCAACCATAAGGCACTCAGAGTCACTCGAGGGTTGCTGGGAAGCACTAAAGATGTTTAATTTAACTTTCATGTTCCCGAAGGAGACGTTCATGAGCCTTGACCTACAGTTAATGGTGGCATCGACTGTGGCTAGGAAAGGGCGGCCAAGGATAACAGGAATTTGGGATTTGGAGTTGGCAACTGGTTCCATGTCTAAGACGACAAAATCAACAGGAAAGTAGAACTGGTCAACTCCAATAAGAATGTCTTCTATAACACCTCTAGGTCTGCGAATGGATCGGTCTGCTAACTGAAGAGTGACTGAGGTGGGCTGCAACTCTCCAAGGCCAAGTTGTTCATACACTGAGTAAGGGAGGAGGTTGACACTGACCCCTAAGTCTAAGAGAGCTTGGCTAATGGTATGGTCACCTATGATAATGGATATAACAGGGACACCTGGGTCCTTAAATTTAGGTGACATATCACTGGTCAGTAAAGAGCTTACTTGGTTAGTCAAAAAGACCTTTTGGGTGACATAGGATTTGGTTTTCCTCTTTTGGGTACACAAGTCTTTCAAGAACTTGGCATAGGCAGGTACTTATTTGATGGCATCTAAGAGGGGAAGGTTGATCTTAACCTGCTTGAACACCTCTAATATTTCCTCCATTCGTTGGTGGGACTTACTAAACGGGGAGGGTTGGTTGAGGCATTGAGGGAAAGGAGCCCTATGGACATAGGATTTTTAATTGGTGGGTTCCGTGGTGGCATCCTGCTGCGGTGGGAGACTAACTGGCTCAGACATGGTAGGAGTGGGTTGGTTCTGTTTCTCAAGGGGAGTGTCCTCACTCGCAATGGTTAGGTCCCTAACCTGATTGTCAACTTGTTTACCATTTCTTAGGGTAGTAACGGCTTGCACCTGCTCATTTGGATAATGGGATCCTTCAACGGTGAACTGGCCTCTAGGGTTCTGCTGTGGTTGGCTGGGCAAGGTTCCTACTTTCCTACGATTCATAGATTGGGCCAGCTGTCCTAATTGGGTTTCTATTTTGGCAATGGATTGTGTATGGGAATGGACAAGCTGGGCCTGTGTTCTTAGCTCACTTGTCAGCTCTCTGTGTTTGGTTTCTATCTTGGCGTCCACCTTGGCTTCCATCGCATTAAAAGCTGAGAGGAGGGTAGATTGGGTGGCTAGCATTTGGCTCATCTGATCTTCGAATGATGATTTCTTATTAGTTTGGCCAAATGGGGGATTTGTGGCTGGTTGGTAAGACTGCGTTGGGTTTGGGAATTCTTGTCTTGGGGCCTGATTGAAAGTGGGCCCCTGGTTGGGTTGTTTCCAGGCGAAATTGGGATGATTTCGCCATCCCGGGTTATAGGTATTTGAGTAGGGGTTATTGGCTCTAGGATAGGTTTGTGCAAGGTTGACGTGCTCCTGGACAAGATCTGGATACTGGGAGGCTGAGGGGCAGTCAACAATAGTGTGCATAGGGCTGGCACAGATGGCACAGGCATCTTGAGAGGTTGGGGTATAAGGTGGAGTCTGTGAGAAAAACCTGTCAAACCTCTCAGTAAGGGATGCCACTTGGTGTTCTAGGTTCGTGGTGGCATTAACATCATACATGCCTCCCCTTGAGGCACTCCTGCCAGGCATATGGCCTTCAGATCTATAGAGGGTGGCACTGTGTAGAGAGTTTTCACTCAGGTCCTCTAGTAGATCCCAAGCATCATCAAGGGTTTTCTTCATGAATGTGCCTTCACAAGAGGAGTCAATTAGGGCCTTGTGCTAATCGTACACACCCTCATAAAATCTCTGTACTAATTGTCACTTGGGCACATCATGGTGGGGATAGGACCGGAGTAGGGCTTTCATCCTCTCCCAGCTTTCATGGAATTATTCATTAGGTATCTGGGTAAAGGTGATGATTTCATGGCGGATCTTATTGGTCCACCCCACAGGAAAGTATTTCTTGAGGAATTCGGCCTGAAGTTCCTCCAAAGTGGAAATAGAGTTATGCTCAAGGGAGTATAGCCATTCCTTGGCCCTATCTTTTAAGGTGAAGGGGAACAACCTAAGGCGCACCTGGTCATCAGATAGTGTAAGTTTAAATGTTGTGTTAACCTCCAGGAAGTTTTGTAGGTGCCTATAGGGGTTCTCATTTAATTGGCCATGGTATGTGGGCAACATCTGGATGAAGTTTGGCTTAATTTCAAAATTAGCCACATTTTCTGGTAAGATTATGCAGGAAGGGGAGGTGTAGGCAGTGGGACGGTAGTAGTCTTGCAGGGTACGAGCATGAGGTATTAGTGGATTCTGGTTTAGGCCATTCCCACCCCTAAGGTTCATGTTGTCCGCCATTGGATGAATTTCAGGGATTGGTTTGCTAGGAGTTCTGTAAATTCTATAGAGTCGCTCAGGATCAGGGTCAAAGGCAAGGTCGGGGTTCAGGGAGCGACGACCATGCATACACAATAAAAATCAAATAAAATCTGTGCAATCCTAATAGCGACAACTAGCAAGTATCAACCCTAGATAGCGACAACTAGCAACCTAATAGCGACAACTAGCACGTCATGCAGTCCCACAAAGAAAAGAAAAATACCAAGCACCTAAATTTACTCTAAAAGAGGGTTAAGAGAGTGCAAGCAGTGGGAAGGGATGGCCCTTCCAACGATGACGAAAATCAGCATCCTCTCTTAATCCTGCAAAAGAAGAAGAAGACAATTAAGCTACTAAAAAGAAATCTAAATTAAACTAAACTACTCTAAAACTAACTATGCTAAGAATTTAGTAAACTATTGTGTCGTCCCCGGCAATGGCGCCAAAAATTTGATCGTTTTAAATTAAAACCCTTGCAAGTGCACAAGGCAATTGTACTACAGTGAGTATTAAAGGGTTGTCGAACCTCAGGGACGGATTAATCTTTTACTAAATTCAAGAGAAGAAAGTTGCAGTTTTTGTTTAGTCTAAATAAAGCTATGAACTTTAACTACTAAGCTGAGTTTTAATCAATGCAGAGAATTATCAAGGCAATGAATCCACCACTAGACATGCAATTACTACTCTCAATTATTATTAAGCATACATTGACATGATAAGGTAATTCGTGTTCTTGATCGGACACACGAATTACTAATAAATTCACTAACGTTCTTGATCGGACACGAAAGTTCATCCACTATTGTGTAATCAATCCTATCCTTGATCGAGCATAGAATCAATCACAACTCTATTATAATACAATTAATCTTATCCTTGATCGGGCATAAAATCAATCACAATATCTAATTTCATTCATAATCAATCAAGTCTATGATCAAGCACTCAAACGAATATTCATGAAATCGCATTAAGCATGAATCATAATCAACTTTATAGAATTAAACTATCAAGAGTAGCAATACACATCTAGGGCTTCATCAAGCCTTGATAATGAATTTAGTTACACATAGAAAGAGAGAAAAGAAAAGCCTGTTTATGTAAATCCATCGTCATGAATCCTTCTTCTTCTTTGCTCCGAAAGACTTCTTCTCTTTCTCCTCTCTAGCCTCCAAAGGTTGAATATGTGGTGCCCAAAACGTTCTCCCATAAGGCCTATTTATAATAGTGAAGAGAAACCACGAAGTCCCCTTCCAAATCTAAGTCGAAATAGGTCTTATTTCGGTTTGCCGCACACGGCGATCGATCGCTCCGTATTGCCGATCGTTCACTGGCCGATCGATCGCAATTCCTTCGTTATTTTCCTCCGATTGATCGCTTTACCGATCGACGCCGTATGATACCGATCGATCGTAGTTACTGTCTTCAGCGATTGAAAAATTCCAGTAGATACAATCGATCGTTTTTAGGAATACACTGTTTTTGCGGCTGTGGCGATCGATCGCATTGATATCCGATCGATCGTAGTTACTGTTTATAAGCTTCAAATGGCTATAACTTTTTGTCCCGAACTCCGAATTGTGCGTGGTTGGTGGCGTTAGAAAGCTGGCTTCTTGAAATTTAACATGAGACTTGAATAAGTCTAATCTGAAATTTGTACAAGAAGTTATGATGATTTAACCATTCGAGTTATTTTGTTACCTCATTTCTATGTATTACTCTTGTTTCCTACAAAAACCAAAAACTATATTAAAGTAGTAGTTATTCTAATCAAACACTAGCAGAAACATAAGTTTAGGAGATAATAAAATACATATTTCATGTATAGATCAGTATCATTTATCTTATCTCTGATAGTCAATGGGTAAATCCTATCCAGGAAGTACCTAAGAAATTGGGCCTAACGGTGAAACCTAATTCTGAGGGAGAGCTTGTGCCAGTGAGAGAGACTACGAGATGGCGGGTGTGTTTAGATTATCGAAAGCTGAATTCCATGACCCGTAAGGACCACTTCCCGTTACCCTTCATTGACCAAATCCTTGAAAAGTTAGCTGGCTAAGAGTTCTACTGTTTTCTAGATGATTACTCAGGGTACAACCAGGTTCTGGTTTATCCAGGGGACCAGGAAAAGATGACCTTTACATGCCCTTTTGATACATTTGCCTATCGTCGAATGCCCTTTTGTCTTTGTAATGCTCCCGCTATGTTTCAGCGGTGTATGATGTCCATATTTTCGGATATGATTGATAAATTCTTAGAAGTTTTTATGGACGACTTTTCAGTGTTTGGTGCATGTTTTGATGAGTGCTTGAATAACCTTTCTTTAGTTTTGTGAGGAAGCGAACTTAGTTTTGAGTTGGGAGAAGAGCCATTTTATGGTTCAACAGGGGATTGTGTTGGGCCATATTATATCTAAACGAGGTATTGAGGTTGACAAGGCTAAGGTGGATCTTATTGCCAATCTTCCACCACCTACCTCTGTCAAGCAAATATGGTCTTTCCTTGACCATGCTGGGTTTTATAAACGTTTCATCAAGGATTTCAGTAAGATTTCACGTCCATTATGCCATCTTCTTGTTCAGGACGTGCCATTCGATTTTGATGAATTGTGTAAGGAAGCTTTTACGAAGCTCAAGACTCTCCTCTCTAGTTACCCAATAATTCAACCCCCTGATTATACAATGCCCTTTGAGATTATGTGTGATGCATCTAACTATGCGATAGGGGCAGTGTTAGGCCAACACATTAATAAAGTTCCTCATGTGATTTATTATGCCAGCAAAACCCTTAATGAGGCCCAATTAAATTACACCACCACTGAAAAGTAATTACTTGATGTTGTGTTTGCTTTGGATAAATTCAAATCATATCTTCTTGGGAGTAAGATTATTATTTTCTCTGATCATGCAGCCTTGCGGTACCTTCTTTCCAAGCAGGATGTCAAACCATGGCTGATTCGTTGGATCTTGCTTCTACAGGAATTTAATTTTGAAATTAAGGATAAAAAATGTTCAGAATATGTAGTGGTTGACCATCTTTCTAGGATTCCTACCCATGAACTTCACAGCCCTAAACCACTTCAGGATTCATTCCCTGATGAGATGCTCTTTGCTGTCTCTACTAGTTCTCCACCTTGGTTTGCTCATATTGTGAATTATCCTGCTGCGGGTCAAATCCCATCTCATTGGTTTAAAAATGACAAAGACTTGTTCTTCTCACGAGTCAAACATTATTATTGGGATGACCCTAATTTGTTTAAGATATGTTTTGACCAAGTAATTAGACAATGTGTCCCCGAGAGTGAATTTTATAGTATTGTATCTTTTTGTCATTCTCATGCTTGTGGTGGACATTTCGGTGGGAAGAAAATTGTGACAAATGTGCTGCAGAGTGGCTTTTATTGGCCCACCTTGTTTAACGACACCAATGCTTTTTGTAAATCTTGTGATAGGTGTCAGAAACTTGGAGCCCTTTCAAAAAGGGACATGATGCCCCTACAACCCATCTTGATTGTTGAATTGTTTGATGCATGGACTATCGATTTTATGGCCCATTTTCCACCTTCTTTTGGTTATATGTACATACTAGTTACTGTTGATTATGTGTCTAAGTGGATTGAAGTTGTTGCCACTAGGACTAATGACCATAAAGTTGTGTTGGATTTTCTGAAGTCTAATATTTTTAGCCGGTTCGGAATCCCTAGAGCTATCATTAGTGATGGGGTTACTCATTTTTGCAACAGGTCTGTTGAAGCTCTTCTCAAGAAGTACTCCGTCACACACAAAGTTGCAACTCCTTATCTTCCCTAGACGAGTGGACATATGGAGGTTTCTAACCAATAAATTAAGCAAATACTTGAGAAGACGGTGCACCATGATCGGAAGGACTGGTCCTCAAAATTGAATGATGGAGTTTGGGCTTATCGGACAACTTTCAAAACTCCCATTGGCACGTCTCCCTACCGTTTGGTATATGGCAAAACAGGCCATTTACCTGTTGAGTTGGAACATAAAGCTTACTGGGCCATTAAAGCTTATAATTTTGATATGGACAAAGCAAGGGACAATAGAAAACTCCAACTTAATGAGTTAGAGGATATGCAATTTGATGCTTATGAGAATGCTAAACTGTATAAGATGAGGAATAAAACCATGCATGAGAAGTTGATTCAAGGAAGTCCTTTGCACCTGATCAGAAAGTGTTACCCTATAATTCTCGGTTGCATCTATTTTCAGGAAAGCTCCATTCTCGGTGGTCTGAGCCGTTTATTGTGAAATAAGTCTACTCCCATGGAGCTATCAAGATTAAAAATCCAAAAGATTGTAGCATATTCAATGTCAACGATCACCAATTGAAGCCATATCTCGAGGCTGCTACAGATATGGAGGAAATGATTGTCTATTTGGATGACCCTCGCCCTGCAGAGTGATTGTCGGCTTCGTCTGGTTGAAGATGATAAACTTAACGCTTGGTGGGAGGCAACCCATTTAATCAGGTGTTTTCTCTCATTTTCTTCTTTTCCTTATTATGTTATCATTGTCGTATTATATTTCTTGCACATTGAATACAATGTTAATGCTAGGTTTGGGGGAGAGGATATTGCTTGTTATAGTGTCGAGCTAACGACATTAAACATAACGCTTTTTGGGAGGCATCCCAAAGTTGATTATGTTTTTCTTTCTTCTTGTCATTGTCTTGTCTTCTTTAAAAAAAATAAAATAAATCATCACATGCACAGTAAATACGATCAATCTCCATTTTGGAGCGATCGATCGTAAGAAAAACAAGCATAAACATAGTAGAAATGATCGATCGTCAGTTGAGCGCGATCGATCGTAAGAACATCGCAAAAAGACAATAAAAATGATCGATCATAAGGGCCCAAATTAGAGGCGATCGATCACATATTGATTGATCTCATTTAGACGATCTATCGCACAAAAACAGTTGCACTAGGAACCGTCCATATGTGATCCAAGGGGCATCGTTCACCATATTGTATTGCGATCGATCATCTGCATTTAGCTATCGATCACGGGTCTGCCTCTCGTGTTTTAAAATGCAGCGGCCACAGCAGAGGAAACCATTCCTGTGCTCGCCATCGCCATCTTCAACCACCGTTTCGCCCAAACTCTAGAGATTGAAGTCTTTTTCTGCGTAGAACCCAGATCTGGTGCCCATTTCCTCTCATTCCCTTCTGTTTTCTAGCATTTGCTTGCATCTTTCTGGTAAGCCCTAACTCTAAAAATTGGATTTTTCCTTGGTTTCATTATGGATTTAAGTGACATTGTTGTGTGCATGTGACTGGAAGGACGAGTATAGAGTTGTGCATGATGTTGAGTTCATGATTCTTATATTTACCTTGATTTTTTAGAAATTTTTAGGATTAAAAAATGAAAAAAAAACGAATTGAACTTCTTGTCTTGAGTAATCTTGATTCCCATACTGTTGTGCTGGTTATGCTTCAATTTCATGTCGTTCCGCCGCTAAATCCACCAAGGTCATTTTGACCTTTCCCATGTTCGGATGGTGCGACATTTTTATCACAAATTTATTGTATTGGTTGCCAATTATCATGTTGCCACTTGCATCCTTTCGACTCTATTTACTCTCTACTCTACATTGCTTTTCTCACCATTGTAAGCTGTGATGTTTACTTTCTTTATTGGTTTTGTAGGAACCATGGCGCTTAAGAAAATGCCAGCCCACAAAGCGCCACAAGGGGTGAAACCACTCCACTTCGAGACCTGAAACTCCCACACTATCACCAGAGGCTCTTCTATTGCCCGGCCGATCCAATACGAGCGGCAAGTTCTCCTCAATCTGCGTATTCCAATGCTTGACACACAAAGTTGGATCGAGGAGAGGCAAGATTGGGTGCACTATTTCTCACCCACATTGCCCACAAAAATTCAGGGTGTGCACCAATTGGTGCATGAAGACGTGATAAGGGAATTCTATGCGAGGACCGAAATTGAAGACAATGACGACCCTGAAAGGGTGAAACTGCGGAGTACAGTGTGTGGCACTTCTATTCGTCTCCGGGTTGCCACAACTTACCAGAGAAATGGGCAACAAAAGGGGACAATTAAGTACCCCGACTTCGACGGGTATCTGTTCCCGAATGACTTTCGCAGATTAACCGGTCGACTAAAGGGATCGACCGCCAGGAACAGGCCTTGGTACATACCTCACGGCAATCGACATGCTTCCCGAGTTCCAGTTCACCTTCCTTATCTTCCAGCACGACGTATGGTCAGCCCGGAAGGCCAACGTCGATCGCACCATGACACACTTGCTATACATCTTCGCTGATGACACCAGGTGCCGGGATCTAGATTTCTCCTTCATTCGTATTCGGACGCTGAAGCTGAAGCAATGGTTGTCGGGTGCCGCGACGAATGGTTACCCTTTCCATATATTTTGGAGTGTGTATTCAAGACCCATGGGTGCGGTTCCCGGAGCATTCATGATTATCTCACGGACTTGGCCCCATTGGAGACGATGCCTTCAACCGTATGATCGGCCATACCCGCCGACCCGGCCCCACCCACCGGCACAACAGCCCGAGGAGCAGTAAAAAAAGGGAGCCAGAGGGTCAGCAGTCACAACTGGCACCATGGGCGGAGATGCAGAGGCAGCTCACCGATCATATGGTCGGCATGGAGCAACGGCTCACTAGCCAAATGCAGGAGTTTTCGGGAGACACAACATACTATTACTTGACGCCTCGACTCCAAAGTCGACTTTCTACATGCATGACATTTTCCCCCTCCGGACGGTGGAGATGCCTGAGTCCAGACAACCAGGTGATGCATCCGGCGATGATCTGGATCGCTAGTTCAATCTTAGGTGTATTCATTCCTTTTCTTCCTTTCCTTTTAAGTTGTTATTATAGTTTTATATTTCTTGCACATTGAGGACAATGCTCATATTAGGTTTGGGAGAGAGGATATTTTCAATTAAAAAAAATCAAATTTAATTAGTTTTTAGGCTATTTGCTAGTATTTTTATAGGTTTTTATCCCTTTATGATGCATACTTCAATTTTTAAGAGATTAATTTACATTAGAAGTATGAGTAAGAATACTGGAGGATGAGAGACACTTAACTGATAAGAATCTTTCTTGTTACAGCCCTCTTGGATCAAATGCTTGAGCTAAAAAAACTCACTCACACATACTTTAGTTACATAAAGTAATACCCTCTAGAAATTTGTTGAGTACTAATTTACAGTGAATAACTTTGGTTAGAGTCATTAGTTGATATATTGTTATTGTTGAGCTTAAAAGACATGATAGACCATTTACTTGGCAATATAGCTGAGGTATGGACCGGAAATAGGTTGTGAGTATAATACAATCTGGACAAAATATTGCTCTGAAAAAATAAATAAAAAATAAAAAAAATAAAAAAAATTTAAATAAAAACAAACAAAATCGGGGCTGCTTAACTCTATAGCGATTAACTTAGGCTGATACTCAGGTCCAAAGAGGTCCATACTTAAAGCCTAATGCCCTAAACCAACTGGTTGGGAGTCATTGACCTGAGTTTTGCTAAACCTAAGCATCTTGAAGTAAGGCATTGCATAGTCTCGTAAAAAAAAAGTCTATGGTGTATTATCCTCTCAAATCTAAAATATTGGACCCGAAGGAGGTGCGCAAGCATTTGTTCTATCATGAACCTAAAGATTGGATGACAATATAGATTCTGATGTTCTTTGACTAATGGATCACACTGGGTATGTGTAAAACAGAAATTTCGGTGTATTGCTACAATATTCTACACTTTTACTATTTAAATTATTATGCCATATTATATTGAGCAGAAAATTTTCAAGATGAAATTGTAGAATAAAAACCACTTGCTTTAAGGGCCTTCAATATTCCAAATCGATTATAAATGCAAGTACGTGTGGTTGTTTTTTAAGCATTGTGGTGTGCATTTGAAGGGGATAATAGGATTGTTTGTTTTGTAGTGTTTATTTAATTTCTTTTGCACTTAGAATGAATTAGGTTATTTTTCATAAGCACATGTTTGTGGGTAGCATGACTGCAAACCCTCACAAGACACAACTCGTCCTACTAGGGACACCTAGAGGTTTAACGGCTTGTTGCATATACTCAATGCAATAATATTCCTTACGAAAGTGGCATTAACTTTTCTATTTTGTTTAGTTGTTAGTTGTTTTCCCTTGTGTGATTTTGTTTTTGTTAGGGGACTAGCAAAATGTAAGTTTGGGGGTGTGATATATACTTAAATTATGCATTTCATTAGCTCCAAAACCTTATGTTTATGTTAGTGTTTGAAAAGATTTAGTGATCAATGTTGTTTTTATTCTTTTGTAAGAGAATAAAAGTTGCATTCTTTTTGGCATAATAAGAAATTGCATGGCGAAACAATGTGTGATCGATCACCAGACATACGCGATCAATCGCCTGACCCAAAGAAGAACTGCGAGATGGACTGCAGATCGATCGATGACCACCCTTCTCGATCGATCATAAGTATTGTAATTTTTGAAACAACAGTTTGTGATCGATCGCTACCAATGCCGAATCGATCATTGTATTAAGAGAACAAGCCAAAGGATACAGTGAAAATGCGATGGAAATATGCGATCGATCGAAAAACTAAAACAAAACCCTTTTCAAGTCGGATTTGGAGAGGGATTTCGAGGCTTTCTTACCCTTCCTATTATAAGCCTTAAGGAGGGCTGAGAACTGGAAGTCTTGGGAGCCTTGGAGAGTTCTTTTGGGAGTTTTGTGACGGCTAGAGAAGAGGAGAGAAAACGAAGAAAACGAAGAAGACGAAGAAGATGATGAAGAGATGAAGACATGTGTTTCTTCTTTGATGTTTGGTTAAACGACTTCCAAGGCATAGATGAAGCCCGATTAGATTGGTTTTGTTGTTTCTTTCTTTTATTATATTATCATTGCTAGTTGATTGGGATTTCTTCTATGTGCTCGAGAGAGGCTACGGATACAATTTTGTGAATTTTAATCCAATGAATGCTTGCGTGTCCGAGAGGAATGTATGCAGACTAAGATGTTATTTATTAATAAAGTTTCATTGATTCTATGCTCGAGAGAGATAGTGTCACAATTCATTGTTTTAATTGTCTTATGTGTTTACGTCCGAGAGGAGTAGGTACAATATTTTGAATTGATAGCATATGTCCGAGGAGGAATATGCTGATTAGTGTATGTCCGAGAGGAATATGCTGATTAGTGTATGTCCGAGAGGAATATGGTAATCACATCGACTAAGAGATTTACACGAGAGAGAGAAGATAAAATTAGTTTAATTAGTGGTGGATTTGAAGCATTGGTATTTCTCCATATTAGTACAACTCATTTTAAGTTGCTAGAATTAATTATTTTTCTTAGAATTAATCAAAACAACAACTTTTTCTTTTGCATTTTGTAGTATAGTCTTTCGTCCCTATGGTTCGACAACCCTAAGTACTCACTTTAGTATAATTGCCTTGTGCATTTACAAGAGTTTAATATTTTAAACGATCAGTAAGGCTGATTGGATTTTGTGCTGAAAAGTGACATAAGCTTCTAGTTTATGAGTACATGAGTAATGGGTCCTTGGACAAATGGATAAGTTCATGATGGTGGAAGACCCATCCCTCACTTGGCAAATTGACTAAAGATTATTCTTGATATTGCTAAGGGCTTGCAGTATTTACATGAAGATTGTGAGCACACTCTTAAGTTGAGTTAAATATTAAAAATAACCCTTTCCTACTAGCTTGAGATTTTGGGAAGAACTAGTTATTCTAACATGGTATCAGAGCCCAGGTCTTGCTTCAAGTCCCTCAAGGAGCAATTAAGTTGACGGTGTTAAGTTGAGTTAAATATTAAAAATAATATTTTCCTACTAGCTCGAGTTTTTGGGAAAAATGGTTATTTAGCTCACAGGATTGCACATCTTGATGCCAAACCTCATAATCTCCTTTTGGATGACAAGTTCAATGCCAAACTCTCTGACTTTGGTCTATCTAAACTGGTTGAAAGGGAGCTAAGCCCATGTAATAACTTCAGTGAGAGGAACACTCGGGTATCTTGCACCTGAATGGTTGGGCAAAAAAATTACAGAGAAAGTTGATGTCTACTGCCTTGGAATGGTAATTTTAGAAATTGTCTGTGGATGCATTGTTTTGGATTACTCTCTGCCGAAGAAGACATTCATCTGCTCAATATACCGAAGAGAAAGGCAGAAGAATGAAATTTGGCTGGTATGATAGATGTACAAGGTGAAGAACTAGAGCTGTATGTGGAGGAAGCATTGAGGATGATTGAGATTGTTGTGTGCTGCTTACAGGTTAATTGTAGTAAAAGGCATTCCATGCCAATGGTGGTAAAGGGTTCTAGAATGTCTATAGTGAAGTGGATGTTAGCCTAGACTACAATCTTTTGATTCTAGATGATGCATGGGTGCGTAGAGTGTCTAACTTGTATGTTTCAGCTCCACCACTGGCTTCAATCTTATCAGGTCCTAGGTGAAAGCCTGGACTATTTAACCACCCAAAAAGCACAGACAGTTTCTCTATAGTTCATGTTAAAAATTTTGCTATCATGGAATTTTTTTCTAGAATGATTTCCTAAAAAAAGGTGAATTTAAATGTCGTCTAACTTCGTTTCTCCAATATGTAAGCTTTCAGACTCTCATCCTATTCAAGTTTCATGCACTTCCAAGTTGTCAGAGGAAAATAAAACATGTATGCACTTACACGATAAATGATCAAAAGATTGCCAGACTGTCCATTTTTGTGTTTTGCACATCAACTAACAGAGGAATCTTATACTCATGGGCTAACACAGACATGTCAAATGTGCTGGAGAACGAATGTTGGTTCCATTGGCGTTGAGATGAATTAAAGTCATAAACTTACTCTCGGGTGTCCTGTTTTTCCACTTAAGCTATAATGTATAATTCCTTGTAGTCCCATAAAACAAAATCAAACTTGTGTCTGAAGCTGGTCATGTTATTTTAGAGAGACAGTGAATCATAGCAATAATGTAGATGATACAAAAAAATTACCATTTGGACAGTAGAGTGTCATGATTCTACATTAATCATACAATTGACATTGAATTATTATTGTAATACCATAAAATACAAAATTTACCAATTAGGTAGCTATTTGGGTCCTAAGTATATGTCTGAAACCTGCCTGATACCATATTTGCTCTTTTTTTCTTATATTGTTTCACAGAATTTTTATTTGATATGGTCATCTTGTTTAGTAAGCAAAGATAACCACCACATAGGCAAACATCTTGTATGGTTACACCCCAATTGCTTGTAGATTATGAGGGATCCCCACCTATATTAAAGGAAAATGATATTCTTACATCACCACCATATAACACTAACATACACATCCTACGTGGTGATCCCCCTCCTCCCCCTCTGTTCATTCCCTTTTTCTTATCTGAATCTTAAGAACAAGGCCCTATTAGTCTCCTCTCCTTTCTCAATAATTGTTTTTTGATAAGTACAATGCCCAATAATTTTTTTCTTTTTGTAACAATGTAAACTCATCTCCAATCAATTAAGAAAAAAAGAAGAGCTAGCCTTTTGAGCTGAACTATCATCTACCCTATATTGCCCTTAAGCCCTTTTGACTATTTACAATACTGACAAAAGTTTCTGCTTATGTCAATTAACAAAAAAAGAGGATTTGACTAAATAATATATATATATATTAAAAATAAATAATAACCAATCGGAAAAGAGGGAGAACTTAATTCCGGATCCCGGTTATCTGACATGCCACGCAGTGCCCAGCAAGGCGGTGGCCCCTGCAACGGTCTTTTTATTACTTTGACCTTAAAAGCGTCACTAGAAGAGACGCCTTCATTTTGTAATAAAGAAAGCGTCTCTTTAACTAACGCCTTTATATTTTGTTAGTTAACGCCTTATATTTTGTTAGTTTTTCAATTAAGATGTCGTTTTAAATGACGTTTTAATGTGCCTTAACAAAAAAACTAATCCGAAAAGTATATACTTTGAAGACGTCCTTTAAAATGGTGCATTCCTCTAGTTTACTATGCTTTGAAGGCGTCATCTTTAAGGACACTTTTATTTTAAATTTGGAAGACGTTATTTGGAATGACACCTTCCTTTTAAGTTTTTTTTAAAACCCTCACTCCACCTCTCGGTCTCGGCCAAAAAAACGCCTGACTGTGCCTCACCATCCAAACCCTCGCCGTGTCGGAACAGTCACCCTGCCCTTCCTCCACCTCCTCCAACACCAACTTGCCCTCACCATCCGTCTCACCTTCTTACCCCAGTCCGCGTCCAACTCCATCTACCGCTGCATGATTGCGCCTTTGACCTCTTTCTGCCTCCTGTTCCGCAGGTAATAAACTCTAAATCTCTCAATCACAGTTAAAATCGTAGCTTACATTCTAGCAAACAATTGATTGTTTACATTCTAACAAACAGTTGGAGGCCTATATGTCATGAGGTCCAAAATTGGCGTTTGTGATTGATTTGGCTCTAGCATTTCATCAAATAGCTTATTACATTTTGTTGATTAGTGCATTTTATCATTTTTCATGTGTGTTGTTTATTTGAGATCATGTAGTAGGCATTCATTATTATTAAAAAATTATTGCAAACCCACCTTTTTCATTTGATTTCTTGTTTCAAAAAATCAATTTGAGTAGTATTTTGTTAGTGCTTATTAAAAGTTTTTTTAGTGGAGATGGCAGGACAAATAGTTTCATTTGTGCTAGGGCATAATGGGAGAATTGCAATCGATAGAGGTGAATACGAAGGTGGTGAAATCGTAGGATTGTATATTAATAAGCCAAACACTTATAAGAAATTAGAGATGAAAGTAGCAAAGAAAATGAGATGGGACCAAAGAATTTGGAAAATTCGTATAAAGTGTAAGATGCCTCTTCTTGGAACAACGACCACCATACTACCTATTGATGATGACAACTCTATGCAACAAATGCTCTATCTTGCGCCTCGTGTGTATACATTCGAGCGATTTTTAGAAAAAGAGGCATGAATGCCTAGGTTTGCAAATGATGGCGAAGGCGTAAATAGGAGTTCTCAAAGAAATATGTTGAGTGGAAAGTTGAAGGAAATGGGTGTGGTCGATAATGAAGAAGATGATTTGTCCATCACACTTACGTGCAACGGACCCCAACTTTTGCCTATTTGGAGGCAAATTTATTATGACAATGTAGTTTAACCATTCAACTTATGTTTTGTTTGATGGCTTTTTATTGATGTTGTTAGTTCTCTTTAGAATAAATTAGGCACACATCTCATGCTCATGAAGTTACTAACCTTGGCATGGCACAATGTGGTAAATGGTTTGGTACGCAAACCTCATTTTATAATCCCTATACAGACACTAGTTCAAGCGGTTGGGAAGATGGTGAAATGAATGATGAAGAAGACAATGGGGTCAATGATGAAGAGATGCATAATACGATGGCCAATGATGTTGAAGGCATACGAGGAGAGGAGAGTGTGCAAGAGATGGTTGATAATGAGAGAGATGATTTGGTGGACAACGAAGTTGCTACAGATAACTTGGATGACTTTGAAGAGGAGTTGCCATATGAGGAGGAGCTGTCATATGCGTGAATCACAAATGAGGAAATAGATGAGGCAATTAATCGGGGTTTGTATGAGGAGGCACGCTATGATGAAGGAATATATGTGGGGCAGATATTCCTCAATAAAGATGAATTTGTCCACGCAGTGAGTTTATTTTCAATTACGCATGATGTTTGCTACAAAGTGTTGTGTGCAAGTTTGACACAATATACAACAATGTGCCATTACCCTAACTGCCCATGGAGAGTACATGCATCAATGAGGAAGAGGAATAATGATTTTAAAGTGAAGATGTATAGTGGCGAACACACTTGTAAAAATGCTTAGTTAGGACACTTGTCATAGACAATATACTGCGGCGTTTGTTTGTCGGCACATATTACCCTCCATTAGAGTAGAAGTAGAAATCCCACCACTCATTATTTAATAGAGGATTAAGGAGGCTTTTAATGTAGATATTTCATACAAAAAAGCATGGATGTCAAGGAATATGGCCATCAAAGCAGTGTATGGTAATTGTGTTGAGTTTTATCGATTGTTGTCAATGTACTTCGAGGCAAGAGTTAATGCAATTCAAGAACTATTTGTAAGTTGGTGATAAATGAAATGGAAGATGTTGGGTGTCGATAATTTGATAAGGTGTTTTGGGCCTTTGGGCTATGTATTGAGGATTTTAAACATTGTTTCCCAGTCATGTGTTGATACTAATTTCCTATCTGGCAAGTATACTGGAGCCCTTATGATGGCAACGGCTAATGATGGGCACAAGGGTTTGTTTTCACTTATATTTGACCTTGATTCAGGTGAAGATTACCCTAATTGGATATGGTTTTTACGCATGTTGATGGCACATGTTATCTTTGATAGGATGTGTGTCATTATCATATCTGATTGACATAAAGAGTTACAAAAAGCTGTGCTGAAGGTGTTTCCACCTCTAAATTTTTGTCACCAGTATTGTTTGACACAAAGGCAAACTTTCATGAAAAGTTTAAAAGTGATGTATTGACAACATTGACAGGGAAAGCTGTAACGGTGCTTACTGTAGATGAATTTAATGTCAAGATGAAACTGATTGGTGTAGAAAGTGCAGAAGCAAAAATGCTACCTAGTGAGGAAGGTAGATTATCACCTCAACTATGGTCTCTTGTTCATGACAGTTTTACAAGATTTAGATTGACCACAACCAATTTGGCTAAAAGCCTATATAGCGTATTGAAGGATCCCAATAGTTGACACTATGGGGCACAAGATCATTACCCATACAGGCTTTAGTGTCAGCCACATTCTACTAGATCATCAAATTCTTTGGGAACTGATTTGGCCGGGTTGGCCCCTAGGATTGAGTTGAAGATTAAACAACATACACGCCTTATTGGCAGCAGTTGGGTTGATCAAATCAATTCTCATGTGTAAAGTGAAAAAATTAGCGGGTAAAAAATATGTTGTGGATGCCTGCCACTAGACATGTTCTTACAATTACCCATGTATACAAACATCCCTGCCATGATCTAATTGTTGTCTAAGCGAGACAAAAACATCCATCAACGATTTAGTTGGATATTGGTATACATCTTATGCACATAGAAATGTGTACGCCAAGGAATTCTTTCCTCCTCCTTATCAACGATTTTGGGAGATAGAGTCACCAATATTTGTGGTGAAGCCCCCAACAAGAACACGAAAACTCGGTTGTCCATGCACTAGGAGAATACTGAATGCAATGGACAGTGCGGCCATGATGAAAGATGGTCGATCATAATACCATTGTGGGAATTGTAACGAAGTTAGACATAACAGACTAGCTTGTCAAAACCCACCTTCTGTTGGTTGGTACTTCCATATATTGATCTCTTGTTGTAAATTAACTTATTCTTTACTTCTCTTGAACATGTTATTAACTATTGGTTTCTTTGTGGATATTATGGATCCAGGACCTATTGATCCCTCCGTCATCACAGAGCAAAGCTTGCATAGATCTGATGGCATATGGAACAAAGAGGTATGTGCACATCCCTTAACTTTTTAATTTTGGATATTGGATACATTTATTAGATTGTATACTACTTTTAATGTGTATTAGGATCTCGGGTGCATTGAATGCACTGAGCATTGGGGTAATGATCGTTTAAATATAAACCCTTGCAAGTGCACAAGGCAATTGTACTACGGTGAGTATTAAAGGGTTGTCGACCCTCAGGGACGGATTAATCTTTTACCAAATTCAAGAGAAGAAAAAGATGTAGTTTAATTAATTCTAAAGAAAGCAATGGACTTTATTTAATCTAACTGAGATTTAATCAATATGGAGAAATATCAAGGCAAAGAATCCACCATTAGACATGCAATTACTACTCTTAATTATTATTAAGCATAAGTTAACATGATATGGTAATTCATGTTCATGGTCAGACACACAAATCACAATGAATTCACTCACGTTCTTGGTCGGACACGAGAGTTCATCCACTAAAAATTAATGTAGATAATTCTATCCTTGGTCGGGCATAGAATTATCATTTGGGCTAATGATCCTATCCTTGGTCGGGCATAGAATTAACACCAGCCTACTTTTAGCTAAGCGCAGGAATTAAAAAGATCTAATTTCATTCATATCAATCAAGTCTATGGTCAAGCACTCAAAAGAACTCATGAAATCGCATTAAGCATGAATCATAATCAACTTTATAGAATTAAACTATCAAGAGTAGCAATACACATCTAGGGCTTCATTAAGCCTTGAATAAAAGTTTAGTTACACATAGAAAGGGAGAAAAGAAAAGCCTGTTTAAGTAGATCCATCATCATGAATCCTTCTTCTTCTTCTTTGCTCAAGACTCCTTCTCTTGCTCCTCTCTAGCCTCTAATAAAGCTCTGGTTCTCCAAGGTTCAGTATGTGGTGCCCAATACATTCTCCCTTAAGGCATATATATAGGGGGTGAAGGAAAACCCTCAAAATCCCTTCCAAATCCAAGTCGAAATAGTCCTTAATTCCGGTTTGCCGCATACGGCAATCGATCGTACGTATTGACGATCGTTCGCTGGCCGATCGATCGCTATTCCTTCGTTATTTTCCTCCGATCAATCGTAGTTACTGTCTTCGGCGGATAAAAAATTCCAGTAGATACGATCGATCGTTTTGATTCCGATCGATCGTGTCCTTCAATACAGTGCTTTTGCGGCTCTAGGGATCGATCGCAGTGATTCCCGATCGATCGTAGTTACTGTTTAGAAACTTCAAATGGCTATAACTTTGTGTCCCGAACTCCGAATTGCACGTGGTTGGTGGCGTTGGAAAGCTGACTTCTTGAACTTTAACATGAAGCTTGAAATCAGTCGAATCCGATATTTGTACACGAAGTTATGATAATTTAACCATTCGAGTTGCTTTTCACCTCATTTCTGTGTATTACTCTTGTTTCCTACAAAAACCAAAAACTATATTAAAGTAGTAGTTATTCTAATCAAACACTAGTATAATCATAAGTTTAGGAGATAATATAATGCATATTTCATGTGTAGATCACACCCCCAAACCTAGATTTAGCTAGTCCCTAGCAAAACAAAAACAAAACAAAATCAAACAATCGACTAAAAGAACTAATGCAGAAAAGTAAACACCACTTTCGTAGGGAACACGATTGCATTGAGCGTATGCAACAAGCCGTTAAACCTCTAGGTGTCCCTAGTAGGACGAGTGTTGTCTCGTGAGGGTTTGCAGCCATGCTACCCACAAACATGTATTTATTAATCTAATTAACCTAAGTGCAAAAACAAAGCAAAAATAAAAATATTGCAAAACAAACAACCTATTATCCCGACAAATATACACTACAATGCTTAAGAAAATCAACCACATGTACTTGGTTCATAATCAACAGGAATATAGAAGCCCTCAAGTAAGTGGTTTTATTCCACACTTTCATCTTGGAAATTTCTGCTCAAATATTATATAGCATGATAACATAAATAGTAAAAGTGTAGAACATTGTAGCAATACATTCTAAATTTCTGTTTTATACAGATCCAGTGTTACCCATTAACCAAAGAACATCAGAATCTACATAGTCATCGTAATCTTTAGGTTCATGATAGCACAGATCTGCGCGCCTCCTTCGGGTCCAACATTCTAGATTTGAGAGGATAATACACCACAGACTTTTTTTTTTCTTTCGCTAGGACTGTGTAAGGCCTGACTTCAAGATGCTTAGGTTTAGCAATGACTCAGGCCAATGACTCCCAGCCAGTTGACTCAGGCCAATGACTCAGGCCAATGACTCAGGCCAATGACTCCGAGCATCAGCCTAAGTTAATCCTATAAAGTCAAGCAGCCCCTTTTCTTTCATTTTGTTTTCATTTTTTTCGCATTTTCATTTTCAGCATTCATATTTTCAGCACATCTTTATTTTGTCCAGGCTGTATTATACTCTCAACCTATTTCCGGTTCCAATCCCTTGCCATAGCCAAGTAAATGGTCTATCATGATCTTTTAAGCTCAACAGATAACTACACATCATCCAATGACTATGACTAAAGACATCCCCACTGTAAATTAGCATTCAACAAATCTCTAGATGGTATTACTTTATGTACTAGTGTGTGAGTGAATTTTCTTAGTTCAAGCACCTGTTCCAAGAGGACTGTAACAGAAAGATATGCTCAGTTAAGTGTATCTATCCTCCAGTAAAGGATTATAACATGCATCATTACGGGATAAACTATCAAAACCTATGAAAAACTACTAACAAACAACCTAAAAACTAATCAAAATTTTATGATTTTTCAATTTTTTTTTATATAGGCACTATTCCCTCCCCCAAACTTATTATGAACATTGTCCTCAATGTGAACAAAATATAGCATGACAATGAGCATATAACAAAGAAAATCAAATAAAGGAGAGAATACACCTGAATACGTGGGTTGCCTCCCACCAAGCGCTAAGTTTAACGTCTTCAGCCAGACTGAGCCACGGTCTTGTGCGGGGTTCGGATCCTCAAGAATTCAACCTGGATCAATTAAATGATTGCCCCACACACTCCTATCCTTGTTGCCTATGTATGGAGCACATCGCGGAATAAAAGGATGGAATGGTGGGTGGGGAAGCTTTGGATAGAAGGGTCCCTGCATTAACCATGAAAGAAGGTCAGCAGAGAATTTTAATATAAAGGGAACCTCCTCCCCCACATCAACCATTTTGGCCTTAGGGGCCTCTTCTAGTAACCCAATTGGGAAAGCTTCATCAATTAGTGACTCAACTAAACAATCTATAAAACAATCTAAGTTACTTTCAATAAACAAAGAGTTAGATTGATCTAGACAAGGTATGAATGGTGCTTCAGGAATAGAAGGTTCTGTTAATAGTGTTGTAGACTGCAACTCCTCGGATATAGAAGAAGGTTGAAAATTTGGTTCTATCAACACACTCACTTCTTCTTTAATTTCTACACCCTCTTGATCATTATGTAAAACCCACTCAAGCTCATTGTCAAACCTTTGGGCATTATGAAGGGATGTAACATCATAATGAGGGGAAACACAGATCCCTTCATCAGAAAATTGGCCCATCGGATAATGGGGTCGGACAGGTGGGATCTACGCTTCTCTCATTTCCTTATATCCAGTTGACAACTTAGTTAAGGCTGTGAGGATGGCAGATTGGTTGGCTATTATTTGGTTCATTTTATCTTCTAAGGTAGATTGACCAAACTGAGGAGTAGATGCTGGTTGGTAAGGCAGTTGTTGGCTTAGAAAATCTTGTCTAGGGGCCTCATGAAGAGTGGGCCTAGGGTTGGGTTGCTCCCAAGGAGAAATAGGATGGTCCTCCCACCTATGAAGACTTTGGGCCTCATTCACATATTTTCTTATAAAATCAGGGTACTCATGGGCCAAAGGGCACTCCACTGGGGTGTGAATGGGACTTAAACAGAGGGCACATGGTTCCGACATATAAGGAGTTGTATATTGTAGGGAAGATGTGCTACTCCAAAAATTAGAGTGATTATCCCAACCACGGTTGTAAGAATCAGCATATAAAGGACGTGGGTGGTAGGGCACTTCATAGGGAGGGGTAGTATGTGTGTGTGAAGAACAATGATCATTAAAGCTCCTATATGGGTTCTCATGGCCAAATCCATAGAAAGGTGAAGACATTTTCTTTCACCATGCATTCATCAACTGAACCAAAATATCACACATCCACAAATCAAATAAACAACCCTAGATATCCACAACTAGCAATCATCAGTCATAGATATCGACAACTAACAGTCCTAACAGTCCTAATAGCCACAACTAGCACAACATGCAGTCACAGAAAGAAAAGAAAAACACCAAACACACAAGTTAATCTAAAAAGGGAAGAATAAGAGAATGCAAACTAGGGGAAGGGGTGGCCCTTCCACGTTGGCGAGAATTCCACGTCTTCTCTTAACCTTGCAAAAAGAAAGAAAAACACAAATTAAGCTACTGACAAATAATCTAAGCTAAGACTCACTAAACTACTCTAACACTAATTATACTAAGAATCTGGTAAACTATTGACTTCGATCCCCGGCAGCGGCGCCAAAAACTTGATCGTTTAAATATAAACCCTTGCAAGTGCACAAGGCAATTGTACTACGGTGAGTACTAAAGGGTTGTCGAACCTCAGGGACGGATTAATCTTTTACCAAATTCAAGAGAAGAAAAAGATGTAGTTTAATTAATTCTAAAGAAAGCAATGGACTTTATTTAATCTAACTGAGATTTAATCAATATGGAGAAATATCAAGGCAAAGAATCCACCATTAGACATGCAATTACTACTCTTAATTATTATTAAGCATAAGTTAACATGATATGGTAATTCATGTTCATGGTCAGACACACAAATCACAATGAATTCACTCACGTTCTTGGTCGGACACGAGAGTTCATCCACTAAAAATTAATGTAGATAATTCTATCCTTGGTCGGGCATAGAATTATCATTTGGGCTAATGATCCTATCCTTGGTCTGGCATAGAATTAACACCAGCCTACTTTTAGCTAAGCGCAGGAATTAAAAAGATCTAATTTCATTCATATCAATCAAGTCTATGGTCAAGCACTCAAAAGAACTCATGAAATTGCATTAAGCATGAATCATAATCAACTTTATAGAATTAAACTATCAAGAGTAGCAATACACATCTAGGGCTTCATCAAGCCTTGAATAAAAGTTTAGTTACACATAGAAAGGGAGAAAAGAAAAGCCTGTTTAAGTAGATCCATCGTCATGAATCCTTCTTCTTCTTCTTTGCTCAAGACTCCTTCTCTTGCTCCTCTCTAGCCTCCAATAAAGCTCTGGTTCTCCAAGGTTGAGTATGTGGTGCCCAATACGTTCTCCCTTAAGGCATATATATAGGGGTGAAGGAAAACCCTCAAAATCCCTTCCAAATCCAAGTCGAAATAGGCCTTAATTCCGGTTTGCCGCATACGGCGATCGATCGTACGTATTGACGATCGTTCGCTGGCCGATCGATCGCTATTCCTTCGTTATTTTCCTCTGATCGATCGCTTGGCGATCGACGCCGTATGATACCGATCGATCGTAGTTACTGTCTTCGGCGGATCAAAAATTCCAGTAGATACGATCGATCGTTTTGATTCCGATCGATCGTGTCCTTCAATACAGTGCTTTTGCGGCTCTAGCGATCGATCGCAGTGATTCCCGATCGATCGTAGTTACTGTTTAGAAACTTCAAATGGCTATAACTTTGTGTCCCGAATTCCGAATTGTGCGTGGTTGGTGGCGTTGGAAAGCTGACTTCTTGAACTTTAACATGAAGCTTGAATCAGTCGAATCCGACATTTGTACACGAAGTTATGATAATTTAACCATTTGAGTTACTTTTCACCTCATTTCTGTGTATTACTCTTGTTTCCTACAAAAACCAAAAAATATATTAAAGTAGTAGTTATTCTAATCAAACACTAGTATAATCATAAGTTTAGGAGATAATATAATGCATATTTCATGTGTAGATCAGGTAACATGCGACATTGGGCAGTTGATGGTTGCTTGTTGTCGTACATAGAGCGGGCAGGTTTTGGCCACTTCATACACTTGGAGTATATCAGGATTGATAGGACTCTCATAACTGCTCTAATTGAGAGATGACAAAGGGGATGCAGGCCTTTCACTTGCATTTGGGGAGATGACTATTCATGTGCAAGATGTAATTGTTTTACTTTGGTTGTACATTGATGGCATGGCAGTGACTTGTACGACTTTGGGCATTGACTGGAATGTTGTATATGAGCACCTTCTTGGACGGGTACCTCCACATGATGCATTACGAGGCAGTCGGGTGAGCCTTTTGTGGTTGAGATAGCAGTTCAGTGGCCTCCTAGAGGATGTCATAAAGATAGCCATTGAGCAGCATGCATGAGCATATTTTCTCTATATGCTTGATTGCACCATATTTACTAATAGCAGCATCAGCCATAACACCCCATGTATCTCATCTTGTTTGAGGATCTTCACTCCATCGGATAGTATGCATGGGGCAGTGCCACCCTTGCCTTCCCGTATAGAGAGTTGGGAAAAACTTGCCAACCCAATATATCAGGGATTTCCGGGTGCATCATCCTTATCCAAGTAAACCATTAACAATCTTTGGCTAATCTATTTACTACAAGTATAACACATTTGATTCATGTTAGATTTCTATGTGTCAAACAACTATAGTCGTGGGAGAGATTACATGTGGGACGTCCAAAAGTTCAAAGCCCTCTACTAGATGGTTTTTGTCCATTAGGAGTTAAGTATGGTTTATATATTTAAGCCATTTCATGTTCTTCGATAGACATTTTTAATATATATTCTGTTACTTTTGATGTTCTCAGGTGGAATGGTATGAAGACCAAAACCGCTAATCCTCATGGTATCCTACGCCACTATAGATCTTAATTGGGCTACCAACGATATGGACAAGTGATAATGTTATATTGCGCATGTTACAAATATAAACAATGTAATGTTCATAAAAAGTAAAGTACTATCTTTATGTTACATGACAATCATACAATGATGAGGTTTTACCACTGTTACTTCATGTGTGTACCGACGGTGTAGATGTGTGGCTATCTATGTAACGCCCAAAAATTCTGTAAGTTTACCAAACTGCTATTTTAGGAAACTATTCTAAAATAGGAAAGTTTTGTTGCCTATTTTGAAACCTTATAATCTGATTTGTTGATTTCATTTTGTGATGCTTTTAGAAGAGTGGAATTGATAAACCAGATTAGGCTGTACACCAAAGCGCGAGGACTAGCCCTGGCACTGGATTCAATCTGGCGCTGAGGCTGGCCTGACGCCAGGAGTGGAGGCCAGGCGCCAGGGTGTGAGACCAGTGTGTATAGACTTATTTGAATATTTTGAGTTATTAAATTGAATTAGTGATGTGGTACAAGAGTTGTGCAGTGTTATTCAGCACACTTCATTCACGGGACATCAGAGCCGTCCATCTATGTGCCACGCACCAGGTGCAGAAACACCTGAAGGCCAGAGCCACGTGGACACAGCGCCCTGGGCACTGTGTACGTAGTTGGCATGTGAATATTTGGTTAGGAGAAAGAGAATCAAGGAGAAGAGGGAATTTCAAATTCTTTCCAAATCTGGGTTTAAAAGCAATAAATATCTAGTCCAAAATCCTGTTTGTGTGTTAATTGATTTGCGATTCTTTCTAATTGGAATTTAAGAAATCTTAAGGGCTGGATTGCGAACGTGATTTGTGGCTAATAGATTGATGATTTGCCACGTGACCTTGACGGAGATCATGTTTGGAGCGGAATTAGGGAGGTTACACTCTTAGTTTGGTAACCGATTCCATTATTCAAATTCTCTACCAATTAAGAAGTTGTAACTAACCATAAATCAAGGAAACTGATTTAGAGGGATAAGGGCAACCACGTTGGAGCATAAATTGTGCCTTTTAGAGGATGAAACTCAGCCATTAGATGAGATTTGATCTAAGGTGATAGATTGGCCTAATTAAGAAAACTGCCTTAAGTAGAAAATTAGGGCACCTTGTTTGGGGGAAAACTCTAATTAATGATGAGATAATTGGGGAGCACGTCTTGGCAAGTGGAGATTCTCATGGCTGGACCTTATGGTGATCGTTGGATTGGAAGACGATCAACGATGGAGATCTAACCTAGGTGAGCGGGCTGTTACTATTTAAACTTACCCAAGAAGGAGACGCCCACTCTTTTGGACGTCTTGGGAGTTGTGCAAGGGTCTCATACTCTCTTCTCTCCCATCAAGCCAGCAGCCGTCCCCCTCTCTAGTGGCCGTGGTGGTGGCGATTCGACGAGAACGAGGGTGGTGCAACCGGTGATCGAAACTCGCGTAGAAGTTGTAAATTGTCAAAGAGGTAGGATGCACTGTTTTTACCACAATTTGTTTCTCTGAATTCTCATGAGTATGATACTTATTTCATGCTGATATAATAGTATGATGTCGATGATTGGATATTAATATGGTTTTAAGCAAAGAATTGTCTTGAATATGCACGTATGCTTAATGCATGATAAAAAATGCTTCTTTTGTGTATCACGTGTTTGTTCTTCTTGTACGAAGCCCTAGAATGCATTCCTATGAGGTTATACTAATCGATCTATGTCATATCTTGCTGTTGTGTTTCATTTCGTGCTCTGTCCAACAAAAGTTGGCAGCTTTATGAGTCGATCGAGTCATTTCATGCTGTTTTAGTGTTCTCGATCCAATTTTGGTAATCGGTTGAGATCCTTATGCAATCCTTGATCTAATTCTCGTGAAATTAAATATTATTGCTTCTGATGTCTCAGCCTACATTCTAGAGTTCATGTTCGTACTGGTGTTGACCATCGTCTGAGATTAATTGTCTTATTTGAGTTCTTTTGGGTTTTGGTGAAGATATGGTTATATATTCTAATAATCTTAAAAGATATGTAAAAAGAGTAAGAAAATTATGTGAAATCAGAGTTGAAGAGCTTCTGTAAAATACTTAGAGAGTGGATTCTTCATGTCAGTAAGTAGTATTAAGTAATTAATTATGAGTTAATCAACAGATAATTAAAGTGGATAAGATAACTGCTCTCGGCCAGGATTGTTTCTGCACCGATCAGTAGTGATCGAAAAATCATAATTAAATCTTTACAACTCAGAAAATTATGATCTTGGATGGGTTATAAACTAGACGATAAGGCAAATTGATATAAAAATTTTAGAATTTAAAATGTACTGGAGAAACAGTGGTAGTGGTTAGAAGTCAGCTGTTTTGCATGGGGCAGAACACTGTGTTCTTGATAAAACCCTAAATCAGCTGGATACTATACACTATAAGTATACATATACATAGTATTACGACCTAATTATTATATTATAAGACTCTGAGGGTACAGGGTACAATAATACCAGATTATATGAGTATGAACAATGAGTCATGGGTTCTGTCCGAAATTAATTGTCTCTTTGAGTCTAAGTCTTCGATTGATCTATCGTTCAAGGAATTCTCTCGTACAAATCCAAAAGACTTTGTACATCACATTTGACCTATTCCTGATATTGTTTGACCTTAAATTCTTGTGCATGGGAATTGTCATATCTAGAGGCTAGGTACGATGAAGTGATTCAGTATCTCGATTCTTGATGAGTCATGATTGGAGTCATCCGATGTTGATCATTCTAAGAGTTTTGATTACTCCGATGTGAGTCCCTTCTGATGACCTTGACAAAGTTATTGTCTTACTCCTCTGAGAGTCTTTCATTGATGATTATGGTCTGGGTCTCTGTCTGAGAGAATCCTGGTTGATTCTAGATGAATTCTGTTCCATATAAACTAACTCTTCACTAGGAGTTCTGATGAACACTCTTAGTTGGATTCATAGTATGCTCACGAGCCATTGCTAGATCCTTCGTGATCTCAGATGATATATGAACCTATGTAGTTCAGCCGATGATGGTAACGAGTGTGCTTTAGACTGTATGATATTACGGAAGGTTTGCAGTCTCAGCCCATTGTGCCCGTAAGCACCGATGAGGCCAGCATCCCTAGACGCATGGCTGGGTTCCTTTGTAGAACCTCTAGGATGATCTGGTAATTGATGTCCATAGGGGAAGTGGACTGAACAGAGAGCAAAAATTGATGTCTCCGACACTCTGTATGTTTGGAGTCTGTATTCTTATTGTTCTTCCTGACGCTCTGTATGTTTGGGATCTGAGTTATGTTTATTCATTCTTGACCGCTGATGGTCTTTGATATTGATTTCAAGCAAGTAAGTGAACTCTGTATTTACTCAACCTGATTTCTCTTAAAGGTGTGTTAAATTCTCATTTTTTAGTATTCTATTGTTATTATCTATTGTGGGTTTTTCTTGGCTCCTACTGGGTATTTCTTTCGAAATACTCATGCATCTCTCGATGCAGGAATTAAAGTGGAGAAGAACTGACAAGGTTCGTGTTTGGAGCTCGATGACGGAAGTTGATAAGATGTGGTTTTATTTATCGTTTTTATTTTCTATTCGCGGAGAACTTATCAGCCTGTGTGCTGAATTCATTTTGATGTTTAATGAATTGTTGACTGGATTATTGTAATAGTGTAGTTTGTTTTATTATTTAAGATTTTTGTATAACGGATATTGGTTAAGCATTCTGGAATAGGATCGTATGTGTTGAGTATTCGGTCGCAGCCCGGGTTTAAGCCTCATGACCTTAATTGACTTAGTGCTTCCGCGCATTATTCGAGGTTTTGAAATTCGGGGCGTGACAGCTTGGTATCAGAGCATTTCCAAAATAACTTAAACAATTGTCTGTTGTACAGGAATTTTAAATAATAGTATTAGTTATAAGTGTAGAACTCTAGAAGACTTAGAAGAGTAGTAATCTTACCTTGAAACTACTGGTGTTGTGAATTAGGTATAATGGTGAAAACTCGAAGTGGTAAGATTTACGTGAAGGATCAACAGGAAGTAGAAGGCATCCACCCACCAGCTGAGGAGATATATTTTCCGATCGAGTGGGTAGATGGTGTGGGACGAAAATCGCTTGAGTATCAAGTGGATTTTTTGAACGAATTCTTCCCAGTACATCAAGAACAGGAAGCGCAAGTTGCGAAAGATCATCCAGTTTATATGCGGGCCAAGGATGATGCAACCCTCTTTACCACTATGTACTTCAGGTTTAAGTCCTTAGGATACAGGTGGCTGCATATGGCAGATTGGGAGATCGAGGGGAACTTGCAGTTAGTGTTTGCACCTGTCGGGATAGCTTTGGAGATTTTGGGTGAATATCTTTAAAGAATTAGTTCAAGAGAATGATTGTTAGGAAACCTTAGTTTGATTAGATTTATAAAACCCTGATCTATACTCCAGGGTGCTAGGTGTAATTTTCTTTTAGAATGAATAAAAGTTATTGATTTGAGTTTCTTGTGGTGTTATAGCTTGTGATCTGTTGTATTGTTGCGATTAGGAGTCAATGGAACAGATGATGAATTAAAATGGAACCACGTGTTAAATTCTAATTCATCTTCTTTCCTTGACTGTAGATAACCGAAAATTGTTACAACTGGAGCTCGCGGTAATCGATCAGGTGTTGCACCGAATCTTTCTCAGGAAGAAGCCACGAGTCAGAATCTGTCGGATGTGGTAAGGGAGTTGGCAAGAGAACTACGAAATGGCAGAAGCAGTAGGAATACGCCCAAAGTGAAGGCGCCTACCCTAGAGTGGTTCAAGAGGCAGGACCAGCTTTCTCAGGTGATGACAACCCTGAAAAGGCAAAGCACTTGATCTTAGAGGTTGAGCGACTATTCAAGGGTATGAAGGTTCCAGCTGAGGAGCAGGTCGTGTTCGCAACCTATCTCTTCGTTGGTGAGGCCGTATTCTAGTGGGAATCGGCAGAGCGGAATAATTTCGAGACAGGACAAGAGATCGCGTGGGCAGAATTTAAGGAAGTATTTAATAAGAAATACTTTCCTCCACATGTCCAGCATCGGAAGGAAAAGGAGTTCCTAGAACTGGTCCAAGGTTCCATGTCAGTGCTTCAATATGTTGCAGTTTGGGTTATAACAGATTCCCCTCCTTCTGTTGTGGAGTTGATTGAGCGATCTTCGCGTCAAGGCTAGTCAAGTTTTGATTGGAGGTCACATCATGCGGCCTATATTAGTAGTTGGGATGAGCAGAGGACCATTCTTGTTTAGGGGGAGCTTGCCACGACTGAGCGAGATTCTAATAGTGCCTACATGAAGTGGTACTTGATCATCATTAGGAGACTTATCCTACCACCCACACATAAACTAGAGATGTTATATTAGCCTAGAGGTGACACTGAGCTGTCTTTGGTAAATATCTCTTACTTCCTATTTGTTTCAATTCACCAACATTGTGTGCATGTAGTTAAAGTATATTATTTTTTTCCTTCTAGCTTACTTGTGCAAGGCTAATAGTTGTTTAGTTAGATGCAGCTTTGGTGGAGCATTCTTATGACAGCTTGATAGCTACATGTTAGATGATACGTGAGACCATTACACATGTTCTTGTGAGCTTGTCATTGCTTTAGTCAGTTATAATAAAGATTTTAGGACTGCAGGGTTCTCATGCTTCTGAGGCTTCTCAAGCTATATCAAATTTGCCCAACGTTGTGATATCATCGGTCGACATGACTTATTTGACCCCACCACCATTAGCTCCAGATGCCACACTCAGTCCAGTTGAGACGCCCTTTTCTTTGAAAGTATATACTAGTCGACAACAGGCACTTCATTCTGTTTTACGTCAGGCATCTTCGTCTTCAGTTGCATGTCTAGATCTTATACCTGATGTCGAGCCTGACCAGATTCCAGTTCGAGCACAAGGACGAGGACGGGGTAGGAGTAGGGGGAGGAGAGTTGACTGAGCATTTGTATTCTTATGTATATATATTTTGTTTAAACTTGGAAGAGATGCCTTAAATTTATTTGTATTATTGTGTTCAATTGGAAGAGTTTACTGAGCAAATGAATGGTTTAAACTTGTTTATTCTTCATAATTTATTTTTTATTTACATTGATTATATTATGTTACCAGGTTTTTTAAAAAATCACTAGTTACTTCGTTGTCTTTGTATTAATAAAGATGAAGACACCACTTTCAACGACGCCTTTAAAGGACATTTCATCAGGGTAAGGCACCAATTTAAACGACATCTTCAAAGCATAGTAAAAAGGGTAAGGCGTTATTTCAAATGACGTCTTCAAAATATAGACTTTTTTGGACTTTTTTAGTTAAAGGAGATTAAAATGTCAATTAAAATGACACCTTAGTTGAAAATTTAACAAAATGGAAAGCACCAGTAGAAAGATGTTTTTTGTATTACAAGAGGAAGATATCTTTTCTAGTGATGCCTTAGTTAAAAATGAAGAAAATGGACAGTGTTAGTGGAAGAGACGTTTTCCTTATCGCTAAAGAAGGGCGTGTCTTCCCGTGCGCCTTTTAGGTTAGATTACAAAAAAATAAACTGCGCAGGGGCCAACGCCACACTGGCGCTTGCATGGCATGCCAGATAACTGGATTGGGAAATAAGTTTGCTGCTTCCCCGATCGATTATTATTTTTTTAATATATATTAATTAGTAAATTTCCAAAAAAAACTTCTGCTAATTTTTTAATAATATGAGGTATTGTTCATAGAGGTGGTGGGCTGAGAGGTGGTTAATGTGAAAAGTGCTTCCATTGATCATGTTTGTGTTTGGAATTTGCAGACTAAATAATTTGCCAAGACTGTGTCACAAACACCTCGGACATGACCGAACATTGGACAACATATGTCCATCCCTACTCGGAGTAGAGGAAGGTATTATAAACAACATGTCATGTTTGGTAATTCAAATTTGGATTTAAGAGGTCAAAATCCAAATTCCTCATTTTGTTTTCTCAAAGCCAATTCGCGAATCCGCTTTTGAAATGCTATAGGCAGTGGCGGAGTTAGGATTTTTTACCAAGGTGGTATAAAAATAATTAGGTCTGAAATATTTTTTTCATCAATAACTATATACTCCCTCGGGTCAATTTTGATAAACACAATTAGCAAAAATAGTGTACCAAAATTAGATGATACCGTTCCCTAATTATTCTCCAACTGTCCGATAGTGGCCCTAGGTCGATGTCGAGAGGCTTCCGCAATGAAAGATGACTCGCTTGCTCGGAAAGCCTAGGCTTGTATTATGGACCCAACATCTCAATAAAATTGCATAATTATGTGATGGTCTCAATTAAAAGTGATTGGAGGGAGTATAATATAATTTGAGGTCCATAAGTTAGTGACTTATGTGAGAGTTTATTTGCCATTGAATTTGGAGTTTAGTGAGACAAGTGAGAATGAGTTTGGAATAGTTCTAACTTGTGAATTTGATTTCCTTACCTTCTTATGTGAGAAACTGAATTCAGGCTTTCATGTTGATTTAAGTGGGGTAAAGGAAATCATACAAACCCCACACAATAGAAGGATGAAGGATATTAGCTTGAAGCATAGAGTCATGTCCAATAACCATGTGGAACACAATGAAATATGCTAAAGACTATTGTAAAGTTTATAAAGCAAATTATTTGACTAGAATAGATGGGAGTATATGAAAAGAACCGTCAAAAGAACCAAAATGGGTCAGAGATAAAAAAAAAGGCTCAACTTCGAATGTGATAGGTGGAGAAGAGAATGGTTTTTATAGTTGCAGAGGCTATATGGAGGGGGATTAAGAAAAATTTCAAAACTAAAGACCACCCATTCTATAACGTGACTCAGACAGTGGCTATAGGAAGGAGAAGATCTGTAAATACGTTGTTTAGTGTTTAGAAATCCGAACTTGTTTGCTCCATTCGAAAAAGTTATGTAGAGTGTGAAAAATTCATTTTTCACAAAGAAAATTCTGCGTGTACTACTCCCTGCGTGTACTACTCCCTCTGGCAGCATATGACAATTTATAGATCCACCACTAGCCCTTGTGCAGGGGTGTGTGCAAAGAATGTCATATCGGATATCGGTCGACCAAAGAGACAAAATATCGGAGATATTATGTAAAAAAAATATCGGTGGTCTAAAACTAGTTTTTACCATGTATTTTCACAATATAACTTCTAAAATAGTGATATTAGTTTAGACAAGTATAAATATTAAAATATGCATAAAAATACTATATAATTCAAAAGTGTTTGCGTTTTAAACCCATATCCTTCCACTTGGCATAGGATGGGAAAGAAACGGAAAAGTTGATTTTTTTTCTTTTAAAAAAATATATATACTTTTAAAAAGTACCGATCTATCGGCAATATTTTAAAGAAACTCCAAAATCGAGATTACACAATATTATTTTATCGGTTGAAGCCTGATATCGATACATCAGAGATATATTGGCAATATATCATTGATACAACTTTCGATGGGTGTGTGGTGGCTTGAAATGTTGTGGGCCTTATGAGCTAGTAACTCATTTTTAAATACTGCTTGGTTTTGTTAGATAGAGTCCGTTAATACCCCGCGTGTGGTATAGTTGCGAACTCAAATCCGCTGATGGAGTCACTGGTGAAGGCATCAATGTGGGATATTGATAGTTTAAAATTAAAACCCTTGCAAGTGCACAAGGCAATTGTACTACGGTGAGTATTAATAAGGGTTGTCGAACCTCAGGGACGGTGAATACTTTACCAAATTCAAGAGAAGAAAAAGATGTAGTTTAATTAATTCTAAAGAAAGCAATGAACTTAAACTAAACTAAGTGAGATTTAATCAATATGGAGAAGACCAAGGCTTCGAATCCACTACAATAAAACTAGTGTATCGTTTCTCTCTCTCTTTTTAATAAAGATTTCCAATTGGCAAGCATATTCCTCTCGGACATACACTTGTCAACTCAAAATATAGTGCTCTTCTCTCGGATGTAACACATAAAACAATTAAAACATGGAATTGTGATCTATCTCTCTCGAGTATAAACCAATGAAATTTTATTGATATATAACACCTCAGTCTACTCACGTTCCTCTCGAGAAAAGAAACTAAACAACTAGATTATTGGGCTTCATCTATGCCTCGAAAAAGTGTTTAGCCTCGCATCGGAAGAGAAATCACCATCGTGTTCTTCATGTTCTTCATATTCTTCTCTCCTTTGCTCTAGCCTCCAATAAAGCTCTAAAGTCTCCAAGGGTTGAATATAGGGTGCCCAAAACGTTCTCCCATAAGGCCTATTTATAAGAGTGAAGAGAAACCACGAAGTCCCCTTCCAAATCCAAGTTGAAATAGGTCTTATTTCGATTTGCCGCACAATATGATCGATCGCTCCGTATTGATGATCGTTCGCTGGCCGATCGATCGCAATTCCTTCGTTATTTTCCTCCGATCGATCGCTTTGCCGATCGACGCCGTATGATACCGATCGATTGTAGTTGCTGTCTTTGCACAATTGAAAAATTCCAGAAGATACGATCGATCGTTTTGAGTCCGATCGATCGTTTCCTTTAATACACTGTTTTTACGGCTCTGGCGATCGATCGCATTGATAGCCGATCGATCGTTGTTACTGTTCATGAAATTCAAATGGCTATAACTTTCTGCTCCGAACTCTGAATTGCGCGTGGTTGGTGGCGTTGGAAAGCTGACCTCTTGAACTTTAATATGAAGCTTGAATCAGTCAATCTAACTTTTGTACACGAAGTTATGATGATTTAACAATTCGAGTTACTTTTCTCCTCATTTCTGTGTATTACTCTTGTTTCCTACAAAAACCAAAAACTATAGTAAAGTAGTAGTTATTTTAATCAAACACCAGCATAATCATAAGTTTAGGAGATAGTAAAATGCATATTTCATGTATAGATCAGATATCGATGGCAAAGAGGGAACGTGTGTGTGCTTGGTCGAACCACATGGTTTTGACTAAGCGCACACAGTTTTCCTGTGCAATTAATGGCTAGAGGGGGGTTGGTCATGGTTGTCGGTCAATGCAAGAGGCTCCCCAAGTGGGAGAAGGCCGAACGAAGCCTAAAAACTAGGAAGCATGGATACTCCTAAACGAGAGTGTACCCGTATCGTGTGTATATATATATATATATATATATATATATATATATATATAGAGAGAGAGAGAGAGAGAGAGAGAGAGAGAGAGAGAGAGAGAGAGAGAGAGAGAGATGAGTTTACATGAGATCGTTCTCATATAAGGTGCATGAGGCCAATCTTTATAGCCATTGGATTCTGATCGGAGGATGAATATTAAATCACTGGGTAGGTGAGTGTGTCACATCAAGGAGTGGGTGAGATCATTATGACTATTTATAGCCGTTAGATCAAGATCCAAGGGCTACAATTTAAAGTGGCCTCATATAAGCTATATGAGAGTGATCTCATATAAACTTTTCCTATATATATATATATATATATATATATATATCATACACGTGTCCCTGGCTGCATGCACATTCTACAGTTCCTACCTTTATGTTAGACACCAACTATAAATTACTTCATCAAATCCTTAAGTAAAGCATATATTAAATAAATAGAATATTTTCCATTATAATTGAGCTTTCAATGCAAAAACTAACCTAAAATGTAACTTAAATACATATACACTAATACAACTATCTCCGTCGTATTATATCCTGATTTTTTAAAAGTTACCATATCACGTATCACTGCATCCATATCGTATCGTACCCATGTCTTGAATCCATATCCGTGCTTCCTTGCCTAAAAATGTATCTATCGATCGGCTTCCTATCACTAGAGCACCATGCTTGATGAATCCTCCAGGATTTAGTTCTACATCCCTGCATGAGTCTCCTGTACATCTTTCAAACTATAGGAACTCAAACTGTTGTTTGAGCACCATGCTTGATGATTAGGGCTCAATGGAATTGGGCTTGATGTTCATATGGACTGAATTGATCTACCTGCACCTTGTTTACAGCTTTTCTTGATTAATTGGTTTTCAGCTACATCCGTCTTTGACTTCAGTAGCTTGGAATGATTTTCAGCGACATTAGTGGAGTAATTAATGCTGTTCAACTTAGAAACAGTGAGGTTCTGCTGATTCTGATTTGTTCTGCTTGCTAGAGTAAAATACACCCTGTGTCCAATATTACCTGTCTGCATTTGGAAATCTGTTCATTTTGGTTTTCTAATGCAACCAGGTAATCTTGGATGGAGGAAGTAGATGATTTTTTTTTGTTTCCTAATATTTGGTTGTCTTAGATGGCATTAGAGCTCGAGGTGCTAAGAGGTCCTGGATTTAAGTCTTGTTGGAAGTGTTTATATCTCAATTGTGTTTTAAGAACTGTCCCTGGAGTATAGTTAATCATAATTTTGATTTTTTTAGTTATACATTGGTTTAATTATATTTCAATTATTGTCCCGTTTAGGCTTTTTTGTATTAGGATTAAGATCACTATATAAAGATTAGAGCTCTACATCGTATAGGGTGTGTTTGGTTAGCCGGAAAAGGAAAAGAAAAAGTGAAAAAAGTTAAAGTCTTTTCATTTTTTTTGGGTGTTTGGATGAACATAAAAGTTAGTTTAAGACTACACAAAAATTTCAATTATACCTTTTTCTTTTTAAAATAGAGAAAAAATCGTACTCCCCCTCTCTTTTTTTTCTTATTTTTTTTTCTCATTGACTTTTTTTCTTTTTCTTCCTTTTTATCTCTAACCATACATACCCTATGATAATGAAGAAAAAAAAGGGTCGTGACTTGGAATTGAACAAACTTACCACAGAATTGATATAAATCGGATAAGACATGTATCAAACCACATGGACAGATCACAACATGATGTTCGAGAGTAATAAAAGACACAACTTTACGTGTCAAACTAGGCGGGGATGTCACTCTAGGCACTAGGATGAGAGAAAGATAGAGACATACTTTTAACCGTATGAGATAGTTCAAGCATGCATCGAATATCATTAAAATAGATGATACGAAACAAAACTCATGCGACCATAGCATAGACATACTTTTGATTCATTAAAAATCATTCATATAATATGATCTATCTCATCAGATTTTTCAGAGAATAAGGTTTGTAGGAAAAAGAAGCATCCTACCTTGCCGTCGAAACTGATAAATCCTTATGTGCTTCGACTCTACCTCGCACCAACCCTTTGCTTGCTGATTCCCATGAACCAAGGCTTGCACCACCAAGAGTTGTCTCTGACTGAGAGGAAAAGAAGAGAATGAGAGCACCAAGACCCTGGCACAACTCCCACGATCCAAAAGAATGCCGACTCTTCTATGTTTGAGTTTAAACAGGTGAGGTCTTAATTCCAACCATTGACTCACCACCATCAATCTTACTTCATCCAAGGGCCATGACTTGACACCAAAAGGGAGGGCTATCAGTCAAGGACGTGGTCAGCCTTGACTCAAAATCAGTTACAAATCCTTTGTGGTAGGGATTTTGGCCAATTAGGTTAATTACCAAAACAAGATTAGTAACTTCCCAATTGAAAACTATTGCCACGATCTCCTCCTTTAACATATGGCGCCATCACTTCACATGGAATATGCCATGATCAACCTTCCAATCGCGTCTAAAAGAGATCTCCTTAATTATTCCCCTTTTCCATAATCACCATGTCTTAATTCAATTCAAATTCAAATTGGATTTAAATTAGGGATTTCAAATCCAATTTCCCCACTATTCGATCCCCAAAACATGGGCCAATTAGGTAGGCCATATCACCCACGAGCCTAATCAATCCCATAAGAAAAGATTCCAAAAGAATAAATCTGAAAACACAAAAGCCACAGCGATTGATCGGCACAATTTACGCAATCGATTGGCTAATACACAAAACCTCTCGTTGCTTCCTTCCAGTAGATACGATTGATCGCTTTTCAAGCCGATCGATCGCGAGGGTTAAAATCCGAAAGTTCCTGTAAATACGATCGATCGTCGAACATCCGATCGATTGTACAGAACAAAACTCGTAACACAAACAGACCCGATCGATCGGCACAAAACTGGCGATCGATCGCTCCCAAAAAAATTTCAAATTTTTGAATTTTTCAAATCTTCTCAAACCACATTTTATAGTTCAACAATTTATGGAAATTAAACACTTACCTTGAACAAAATTTCCCTCCTAATCTTATAGAATTTTTCGGATATTACAAATCGTAACATGATGTCTAACAGCAAGAAAAGACATACCTTTAAGGATCAAACACAATGAGGATGCCCTCTAACGCTAGCACGAGAAGATTCAATGCATAAAGATCATAGGAATGCACTCGATCATGCATATAACATATGCTACATGAATTGATTCTCAAAATCATAATTATAACAACAATTCATAAAGTCAATAATAACACTCAACGTGTTGATCATATTTTTCAAGATTCATTGGATATGATTGTAGGGAAAAATAAATCATCCTACCTTGTGAGCAACCAATCGATTGAATTGGTTCCACTCACGAACCTCAATCTCCTCTACGAGATGCTTCCTCCACCTCTTCAATTCAACGCAACTTAGAACGAGAATGAGAAGAAATAGCTTGCTGGTTTTGGAGAGTGGAGAAGTGAATATGAAGAGAACACAAGTCGTGCAAAAGAGTGGCCGGCTCCTGAGATTGCAATGCTAATATAGGTTGTTTCCAATTCTAGTGAGCCTTATCTCCACCTTCCTCTTTTAGCCACTCTAAATCACAACCGTCCAATTCAAACCAGGCCTTTCAATTGCCCCAAATTGTGCTCCACCAGTCTCTCCCAATTCAGTTAGGATTTTTACATTAATTAAGGATTTAAATCTTCTAATTTCGGTTACCATAACCACTATGACAGTTTCTAAATCCACTCCTTCCAAAAGGACGCCCAGTTCAAATGACTTCCTCTCTAATTGGCTAAGGAAAAGTCATGGTAATCCTCTCATTAAATTATAATTGATTCCCCCTAAATTTACCATAACTATCTTAGGTAGTTTCCTATTTTTTAATACAATCTCCATCAGTTTTCAAGTAGGAATAAAAATCCAATTTATATCAAATCTCTCCCAAGACTTGCTCCATCGATCAATGCGATTTAGTTAGGCCATGTCACCCATGTGCACACGATTCCCAACTCAAAAAGATCTAAAAAACACCAAAATTGGTAACTGCCCTAATCGGTGCGATCGATCGCAGCACACACCGAAATCGCAACACTGTAGATACAATTGATCGTTTTGCAAGGCGATCGATCGCGAGAGCAAAATATGAAAAATCATAGTAGATACGATCGATCGTCACACCACCGATCGATCGCCACCAGGCTTTTGCTCGACTACGAAACTGACCAGATCGATCGCGTCTGAAATTTTCTGCAATTAAAATTTTTTAATAGAATTCCAAATTTTACAAAATCTATAGCAATGGAAAGAAAGCTTACCTTGAGCAATTTAACAATAGTTCCCGCCATCTCACTGATCAAAACACCCGCTTAACAATTCAAATTTTCCCGGGTATTATAATGATATTATGTAGTAAATGCAGAGGTCCTCAAGAATTGGATTGACCTGGGTTTGATATTAAGAGGCAACATTAGTGAAGTTGATCAACGAGGTTTTTGTGTGATGAATAGAACACGCTTCCCTTGAGCAGAGGTTCTGAGCTCAAACCCCCACTCCGTTGGCCATCCACTAGGGATTATATCCTGATTTACCCGATGTGTATGATGGGTGGGCCTTGTATGCACATTGGCGGCGGGATATAGTGCTTTAAGAGATCAGTTTCCTTGCCCCTTCTAGTCGGGTTCTAAGGACTTGGACACCCCTCGTTATAAAAAAAATTTTATCAGTGAAGCCCACTTCAAATATGTAATAAATATTTTTTTTGTACATATCAACCATATTTACTCTGGTTCCGTATCAACCATATCTACTATGTCTGTCACTCTGTATACGTCTCTATTCGTCTGCCACTCTAAATCCGTTTGTTCGCCCTAGTTCGCCCACCACTACTACCTTGTATTTGCATCATGCCATCCGTTGATTCACTAATATCCGCTGAATCTGTAGGGATATCATGATCATGTTTATTTATTATAGAATCTACCTTTGAAATCATCTGCCGCTGCCACATGTTATTTGCTTCCGCCCTCTACTATCCGCTATTTCTTTCGTCATCCACTAATGTTGTCTTCTTTTTTGTAAACCCACTATTTTAATACATTTAGAGTTTGAGGGAGGGTGTTAGAGAGTATAGTTAATCATAATTTGGTTTAGTCCTACTTATTAATATAGAGGGAGTTTTAGTCAATTTTTGAGTTAATTATGTTTCAAGTAGGCTTTCTTATATTAGGATTCTAATTTCTATATAAAAGATCAGTGCTCTTCTTATGTACTCGGCACAATAGTACTCGGCTCAGCTCGGCTCGTTTAGACTCGGTTCAAATGAAGCTTGTCGCTTGGTTCAAACTCGGCCCGGGCTCGACTCGTTATCTTATACATATGTATATAGATATATACAAATATACAATAAATATATTTACAAAATAAAAAAAAATCGACCCGGGGTCGAGCCTGAGCCGAGCCTCCCAATAGTAGGCGCTCGAGCTCGAGCTCGAGCCAAACTACCAAAATATTAATGAGTCGAGCCCAAGTTGAGAGGGTAAAAGCTTCTTACGAGCCGAGCCGAACTAGAGCCAGAATTTCAGATTTTGAGCTCAAGCCGAGCCATGTCTAAAATCGGCTCAGCTCGCCTCCGCCTCGGTCTCGTCTCGTCTCCTCTCCGTTCGCAGTTCAAGGTCACTCATAGTACACGCCCTTCTCTTCGCCTCTGTTGGGTCGTCCCTTCCTTCCATTTTGGTTGCCTCGTCACTACCTTCTGTCGGGGCTGCCGCCGCCCGTCACTGCATTACCCCAGGTGATGATAGTAGTAGCATTGTTCATATTCTGTGCTATTGCTCGCTCCCTGTTTCCTCTGTTTTTGTAGGAAATGCAAGAACAAGAATTTTAGTGGACTTAAATGAGTACAAATGAAGGAGAGGGAGTGCTGCAGTGGGGGCTATCTCTTGTATATTGGATATCAAACTCTCTAAAGATGAAATCTTTTTGTTTGTTTTTTCTTGGCTTTGATAATGTAGCATCTAGATTTGCTTGTCATTGGTCATAGTTTGTTACTGGCTTATATTTTTTATCAGCATCACTGTCCTGTTTTAGTTCTGTGACATTCTCTCCATGGTTTGGTGCAATTGGGGTTGTATTTGTGTAGAATGCAGTGTCTAGATTTGCTTGCCATTGGTCATAGTTTGTTACTGGCTTCTATTTCTCATCAGCATCACTGTCGTGTTTTAGTTCTGTGACATTCTCTCCGTGGTTTGGTGCATTGGGTTGTATTTGTGTAGAATGCAATGTCTAGACTTGCTTGTCATTGGTCATTGTTTGTTTACATAAAAGTGTCCACGGACAACTATGGACGGATATAGACAAATTTTTTAACGGACAACCACGGACACGGATGGACTAGACAACACACCCTTTAATTACGGATGGACATGGACGGATGGTTGTCCGCGTCCGTGAACACCCCTACCCAAACTCTAACCCTTCCATATGTGGTATGAATTTGACTTCGGAAATACGCTTGTTGCTGGAAAATTGACAAAATTGCTTATTTCTTGTAAACAGAGAAACATAGTGTGGTCACTTTATGAAGCCTTCTGCTGTATCATGTAAGATTCCATTGTATGATACCTACGAAGTATATGCAAAGTTCTGCATATTACTTGAAACACAGTCATGTGCCCTTATTTTGTCATTCGCCTTCAGCTAAGAACACACCTTTTTAGGAACTCAAAGAATTGATTACATTTGTACATATTATTCAAAATGTGAAAGAAAATGTTTTTGAAGACTTCACAATTGACATTGAGAAGCATTTTGACAAACCAGAGACTGTTACTCACCTAGGACCAGACAAAACTGATGATGCAATTGAACCTGAAATGGCCAGATGAGATTCGCCGTTCGCTATTTGTGAGGATGGACTGGAAACATTATAATCTAAGTTGGATTCTACATCCATCGCCCCTTCCAACACCTTCACTACCATTGTCATGGAAGGCCTCTTACTCCTATCCCCTTGCAAACACCACACTGCAATCTTTACCATCTTTGCAACTTCTTTTTGGTGCCTTTTCATATCTTTGCATTGTTTGTCCACTATGTTAAAAAGTTGGTCATCTTCCTCCCTCCCCTTTAAAAGGCTAAGCAAATGGACATTTTCGTCTGGCTGAGAATAGTCTAAATTTTTCCTTCCACAAACAATTTCCATGAGCACAACACCAAAGCTATAAACATCAGCTTTCTCGGTTATCCTTGAATTCAACCACTCGGGAGCCAAGTACCCCATGGTTCCTCTTAGCTTTGTTAAAACAGGGCCTTGATCTCTTCCCATCACTTTAGAGGATCCAAAGTCAGAAACCTTAGCATTGAATTTGTCATCCAGGAGGATGTTTTGGGGTTTAATGTCTAAATGGACTATTTTTTGTAAGCATTCTTCATGGAGATATGAAAGGCCCTTGGCTATGTCTAGGATAATTCGTCGCCTGGTTTCCCAGTCAAGAACAGGATTTTGGTTTTCGTGAAATATCCATTTATCTAATGATCCATTGTTCATGTACTCGTAAACCAAAAGGCGATGGTATTTCTCTGAACAAAAGCCAATTAGTCTAACCAAATTATAGTGGTGAATCCTCCCTATGGTTGCAACCTCTGCTAAAAATTCTTTTCTCCCTTGCCCGACTCCATCTAACCGTTTCACTGCAACTTTTGTGCCATTATGCAGGATTCCTGTGAACACAGACCCAAATCCTCCTCCTCCAATTTTTGTTCTAAAATTGTCCGTTGCAACCGCCAAGTCCTTGAAGCAAAATCTTACAGGCAAGGCTCCTACTTGATTGGTATGATTTTCTTCCTCCGAACTCTCCTTTTCTCTACCAATAACTCTCCATAAGAAGCTGAGTAATATACTGATGGCAAATAAGGCTCCAATACTTATTGCAAAGATTACCATGACCTAAGTTGATTTCTTTCTGCCACCGATTGGGATAGACTTTGCTGTAAGTATAGGAGGAGGAGTGGGCATTCTTACTGGCATTTGCACCTTGATGAATGCGGATGATTTGTAATTAAGTTCTGGTGCTATAGGAAATTTAGTTAGAGAGAAGAGCTCGTTAGGTAAGAAGCAGTTCCCTATTGGCGAATTCACTTCGAGGAAGAGCACAGCTTTACAAGAGCAGTTTATCATGCAAGTCTTCTTGCAGTTGTCAACATCTATTCCTTTGAGAGTCGGAGCATTATCATCAGCATAACCGAAATAGAAAACATCTTGAAGGTGTAGAAAGTGGTGATACTGTTTAGCATTACAAGTCAATGGGGTTATTGGAGTACAAGCAAAAGTGTTATTGTTCTCTTGCGTAGGTCTAAAAAAGTTCAAGTCATTTGGATTATCTCGTGGGCATTGGCACAATGTCTCCTCCTGTACGCAGATTCCATAGTGTCCACAAACTGTTGGAGAGTCGCAAACTCCCATAAGAAAGAGATCATAAACACTATTCCATGCAACATCATTCCATCCATAAACTACCAAAGTTCCATCTAATTCCAGTTTCAAATACTGACCGAAGAAGGGGGGAAGAATTGAGTGCATACCAGTTAGAGGGCTTCCGTTTGCTGCATAAAGAATAAGATCACCATTCGTAAACTCGGCATATTCAGTCCCTTCAGCTTCTATTTTCTGATACATTTGTGGTGGATGTGCATTAACATAAGCTGCCAACCCTGAGTTGGTCAAAGCGATATAATACACCCCATTGGAGGATACAAGCTTTTGCCCAACATCCAATTTCTGTGTAGGAAGCAACACATTTGTTGGATGATCAAAAGACTGCCAAACTGTGACATTCTTCAAATCATAGAGCACGAGGTTACCCTTGTCTGTGATTCTCATGCCTGCAACAGACCTGTTAGATGTGTTGGTGGACCAGATTTTGGTTCCATCTGCATCATGAAGTAGTAAATCCCCGTCAAGGGTTAACTGCAATGTTCCATTCTCCTTTACGGGAGTATTCGTATTTGCAGACCAGACCACACGAGGGTTGATTGCAGTTGGAACGCCAAACTCATTTCCACTGACAAAAACTGCAAATACAAAGTCTGATCCAGCGGGACGGCCAACAAAACCGCAGGAGAAATGAAGCAGATGCAAGTTTTCTCCACTGACTTCTTTGTTGAGGATGGGTCGCACTATTGTGTCCTCGTTACCAAACGGCAAACCGGTAGGTGAATTCCTCCACAAAGAGGAGACATTTGAATAAAACGGGTAGGCAAAGATTTGGGCGTGAGGGGTGTAAGAGGAGATGCTTACAACTATGATGAGGAAGAGAACCCATTTAAAAAATCTCATGACCTTCCGATATATGATACTGCTTTCCCTGACATTCACAGGTAAAAATATGTATAGCTGGGCCTAATGGCTTGAAGAAGAGGATAGTTGTGACAAGAATGTAAGAAGATAAAAGCCACTTGGCCGGCAGCATGAATACAATGTTCATTGTTGGCGGAATTCAGCATCACGCCCTTCTTTTTATCTACTCACACCACAAAGCTACGTCATGTGTCTTTGTAGTGTTCTTAACAAAAAAAGGTTTAAATGAACGCTCGAACAGTTATTTTTTCTTGTTAGTGTGAAAAGGTCTCTTTGTATTAAGGTCTCTTTTTTCTTGGTTCTTTCTCATTTGAACGGCATCTTGGTGGAGCACACCCTTTATCCATCTTTCCCCCTCCCCACGCTAGCTTACTCATATGTCGCTCTTGCTTTCACATTATGCACTATTTTGTTCTTGGTATCTCTGTATTAATTGGCAAAAAATTGTAATAGCGAAAAAAAAGAGAGTTTGGCAAAGAATTTTCAGTCAACGGGTAATGTTTTAGTTCGTCGGTAGAAAGTTGTAACACATTTTACATATGCAAATGTCTCATGTTGTATTGTGCCAAAGCAAAAAATTAATTGGCTCAAGTTCTCACATGATAGATGCACTTGGTGAAGAACTGGAGTTGTATGGGGAGGAAGCATTGAGAATAATTTAGATTGCTGTGTGGTGCTTGCAAACTAATCATAGTACAAGGCCTTCATGTCAATGGTGGTAAGGGATTGAGGAGCTCTTAGTGAAGTGGGTGTTTAGACTACACTCTTTTGACTCTAGATGATGCATGGGTTAAGGGTGCTTGGAGGCTGATTGTAGTAAACTCCTCATCGTTCGACTCTATATGAGCTTAGTAAGTGAGATTGTTGTGTGGTGCTTGGACTCTAATTGTAGTATGGAAGAGGAGTTCACCACCCCCTGTTTAGCCACCCACCTTAACCATCTATACATAGATGGTGGATATCCATCGTCTAAAAATACTGGGGACGGTGGACATCCGCCAGCCGTGTAACGAGGTCGGCTGCAGACTGAGTGGGGTGGCAAACTACTCATCCTTGTAGTAAAAATGCCTTCAATGTCAATGGTGGCAAAGGGTCCTAGAAGGTCATAGCGAAGTTGATGTTAGCCCAGACTACTCTAGATGATGCACGGGCACGTCTAAGGTCTTACTTGTATGTTTCCTACCATCGAAGATAGTTTCTTTAGAATTCATGTGAGAACTTTTGCATGCATTGAAAAAAATGAATCCTAAAGTCGTAGGAATGAGAGATATCCTGCGTTAAACACCATTTTCCAATGGGTAAGAGTATAATGTAGATCCAAATTGTTTTCTCCATTTGAAACGGAAAATTTAAACCTTTATGCACTAACACGATGACTGATCAAAATAGTTGCACATTATTTTGCTTTTTAGTGCAAGTGTGCAACTAGTTGGAGGTTTCTTGTCCTCATATCTTAAACGGACGTGCTAAGATTATTGGAAGAGCAAACCTTGTTTCCATTTGTATTGAGAACTAATGCCATGAGCTAACTTCATAGCCCTATGTTTTCATATACTTGATATTTGCACTCTCTACCAACCATACGTTTGAACTTCTGCCTTTAGAGCATCTAATTAAGTACGTCAAAAAGAGCTATTCACATGTTGAAGTGGTCAAATCGTCATGAACTAACACATGGGTGGCCATTTAAAGAACGAGTGTTTTCAAGTCCACTTCGCTGATTACTTCATCCGTTCAAATTTTTTGTCTGCATTAGAAAACCAAAATGAACTAATAGTTGTTACTTCCTATCCAGCAGGATGTCCAACAAAACCACAGGAGTAATGAAGCAGAAGCAAGTTTTCTCCATGGATTTCTTTGTTGAGGACGGGTCTCACTATT